>OW052221.1:158809326-158892409 GCA_932526605.1 Nephrotoma flavescens | reverse complement strand
TATATATATATATATATATATATATATATATATATATATATATATATATATATATATATATATATATATATATATATATATATATATATATATATATATATATATATATATATATATATATATATATATATATATATATATATATATATATATATATATATATATATATATATATATATATATATATATATATATATATATATATATATATATATATATATATATATATATATATATATATATATATATATATATATATATATATATATATATATATATATATATATATATATATATATATATATATATATATATATATATATATATATATATATATATATATATATATATATATATATATATATATATATATATATATATATATATATATATATATATATATATATATATATATATATATATATATATATATATATATATATATATATATATATTAAAGTCTCTAGTCAACGAGCAATGCAGATAACCGGTGTCATCAAATATGGATTACCAGTCCTGATGTCCTAGAGCTCACCAGTAACATCCTCCGAAAAGAACAGACACTAATCGAGAAACATTATCGGTTACTGCAAAATGAAATTCAAGCAATAATACTGCATGCGGAATACCTAGACGTGCTATTCCAATTATCCGCGACAGCGTTCATGTCCAAAGACACCCAGGGTGATTTAATCGACATGTTATCGGACGTACATCATGGTCGGGCAAGCACGCGCTTGCTGCCACCCGCCCAATTAGCGAACCAGCTATGGGAGATAAGCCGGCATATCCCTAATGGCGTACAGGTACCTAGTACTGAAACGCACCGGGTACACATCTACAAGCTACTAGAAACCAGAGCGGCAATCATCAACGATCAATTAATCTTTGAAGTCCGAATCCCGTTGATCCAAGGGGAAGAATTCCAAATACACAACCTTATTCCAGTACCCGCTGAACATAAAGATAGGTTTATTTACATTGAACCACAGCTCCACTACGTACTAGTCAGTAACACCAGAGCTCGATATCACCCGATATCGACGGAAGGTTTGAGAGCATGTAAGCCTTGGGTAAAGGAGACCGTTATTTGCCAATTGGAAGGGCCAGTGTATAAGATGCCTTCACGAGAAGAGCACTGCGAGATGTCTTTATTGGTGCATGCTGAGAAGACGTCAAATCAATGCCAGGTGAGAGCAATGATGCCTGCTATGCCAATCGCAGACCAAAACAATCACCCTACGAGACAGTGGGATACTATCCTTAATGCCAGGTTGCAGTTTGAGGGGGTTATCATGGATAATAACGGCTCAACTCACATACAGTACCAGCGGATACGCCGATATAGTACCACGGTTTAATCTGTCACATGAAACCAAGAATCTCCCTTTGGTACTCAGCGCTGAAAGTTTGGATGCCGAAATTTCGGAGTTGCAGTAAACCATTACTGATTTAAAACAGGACGAGCCCTGGTCGCAAGTCAGCCTGCATCATCTGGGAAATTATACAGTTACATCCACGGCTCTGTTGCTAATCGTTTTGCTTTTACTATTGGGGTGCAGACTCCGAAAACGACAGCGAGACCTCTTCGCAAACCTGAGAGTAGCGCAGCACATTAAGAACTCCACCCAGGTCCGATCGGGAAAACTTAGTTTAGAATTAAGAAGATACCAAATTTTTATCATGTAGATAAGATAGTAGTAGGTTAGCAAGTATAGTAATAATTTAGTTAGGCACAAGTTTCCCGTGTACCTAAGAAAAAAAAATAATAAAAAAAGGGAGAAGGAAACTTGTTAATATTAAGATTAAACCTAGTGTTGTAATAATTTAGACAATAACCTATACAATTTAATGTAACTAGTTTTAATTAGTTTAATAAGTATTGAATTGCACGACAGCGGGACCACTTCGCAAACCTGAGAGTAGCGCAGCACATTAAGAACTCCACCCAGGTCCCATCGGGAAAACTTAGTTTAGAATTAAGAAGATACCAAATTGTTATCATGTAGCTAAGATAGTAGTAGGTTAGCAAGTATAGTAATAATTTAGTTAGGCACAAGTTCCCCGTGTACCTAAGAAAAAAAAATAAAAAAAATAATAAAAAAAAGGGAGAAGGAAACTTGTGAATATTAAGATTAAACCTAGTGTTGTAATAATTTAGACAATAACCTATACAATTTAATGTAACTAGTTTTAATTAGTTTAATAAGTATTGGATTGCACGGCTAGCTCAGTCGGTAGAGCAGGAGACCAGCTCTGTGAGTAATTATTTCAGGGTGTGGGGGTTCCCCACGTTGAGCTGCCTAGACTGAGTACCTTATTCCATCGTCCATTTCTAATGGAGCAGGAGATCTCTTTTCATCTCAGGGTTTGGGTTTTCCCCACGCTGTAACGGAATTTTATTCTATTCCGTTATCAATCCATTCCCAATAAGCTTTACGTTTATCAGAGTAATTTCACCATGACCTTGAAGATACCATCTTCACAAAAATTCATTAACCACTAAGTCATGCTGGAATTATCTACTCTTCTTTATGTTTGTTGTTGCATCCATATACATGAATATGGTATAAGATGCAATACAACAAACATAAAATTATCGAGGTTTTTATAATGTAGTTATTATAAATACACATGAGTAAACATAAATACTAGACTTGTAATTAGATAATGTATATATGTTTTGTGTTGTGCATACGAAGAAAGCAAACGTTTTACATAAAGGTATAAGAGACTTATGTGGAAATCTTAAAACGTTGCAATTTTCGTGGCACATATAATATAATTCCCACAAGTGTGCGGAAATTTGATTTATGTCACGTTGTTTGATGTGTGGTGTTTGTACAGAAATTTTGCTGATTTCGGCAAAATTAGATTAACTGGTTGAGACAGAAGTATATTTTCAGTACTAAATTTTCCCCCTCCCTTCTCTCGCAGTCAGTTGAATTTTGTATAAATACTGCGCAACATTTTTGGTTCGGGGATTGCAGTTTTGGAAAGCAACTTAATTATTCACAGAGCTCAAGCCGTGATAATTAAGTATTGCAAATTTTGTTTAGCTTATTATTTTAGTTTGTCCTTCTTTTTTTGTTTTTTTATAAGTAAATTAATTAAATAAATTTTTTAAAAATAAATTATTATTTTTTTTTTCCACTTCACTGTTTGATAAAAAGAGGGAAAAGGGGGAGCAAAACCGTCTTGGTAAGTATGGTTAATAAATCAACTACTAATTAATCGGGCCCATTTGGTAAAGGGTCCACCAGCTGCTTCATTAGAAGCACAAATCTCGCATGTGCGTTAGCACGCGGGTTTCCTTCTGCTGGTAACACTTTACCAAATTAATAAAGTACTAACCATAGGGCCTTAAGCCCAAAAATAAATACTTCAATTTTTTTATGGGTAACATAGAGTAGATATGTTACCCTAAGTTAACCATTTATACAACCACGGTGGGCATACCGGTAACATGAGGCATTAATCCCACAAATCCGGTCATTTTCCAATCCCCTAATTTTTTTTGTTAATCCCCTGTTTGACGGCATAATTCATGCCGTCTCATCTTCTTTTTATAACATATGCGGTACTCTAGGCTGTTACCTGGGTACTCCAAAACCCACACCATTTTCCTCTGCCGACTGAGCTGCGGGAATCTAAGCCGCATGGGGTACCAGAGGGTAACAGCAATTCTGTGAAGCAGATCTGCTTCTACGAAGTAGAAGCTAATTATGTTTCAGTGTCATCATCTAGTATTTCAATTGCAGTCATCGAATTTGGTTCGAAGTTATCGTATTTGGTCTAGTTATCTCCTCGAGCTGCTTATATTGTAGTAATGTAATCGATCGCATTAAATCTCCGACTAATATAAAGTCGATCTTTTTCTCTAGATATAAGGCCACAACATTATTAAAATGGCTACACTCGAGTCCTAAATCTTTATCATTAGTCCATTCATAAAGACGAACTGTACTGTTGATAGTAGCTAATACTTAGCCATTCAATTTCACAAGAGAGTAACACGCACATTTAACCTTTCTCGGCAACCAAATTTAAATTTCCATCAGCATACAAATAAATTAATATACGGCCCATTTTTGGTTCTGATTCCTCCGGATTTACAATCCCTGTACCAACAATATAATAAGTATTTGGATCGGACCCAAGCCTGGCCGAAATTAATGCTGGCCCAAATTCCGTTTGGATGAACTGATGCGAATGAACAACACCTCGAACGTGTTTTGATCGATTATGAGTAAATTGTGAACCTCAACTTCTTGACCATATTCGGTTAAGCCCCCAGAACTACTTGCCCCGGTTTTTGAAAGAGCACCGGAACATTATAATGGAGCACAAAGTGAAGGATCATCACCAACTCGTTAAATATTACAGCATCCGCAAGAGCCACAATAGCCGCATTTCATGACACCACCATGATCCAGATCAGATCAAATTTTACATGTGAAACAACAACAACACGATCACGTGTTGTTATTGTTTCACATGTAAAATTTGATCTGATCTGGATCATGGTGGTGTCATGAAATGCAGCTAATATTATATGCTGGGGAAAACCAATGGATATTGCAGGATTATTTTTGTAGTGTATTGTCGAGTATATCTGTAAAGAAAGAGGAAAATATACATATCGTA
Source organism: Nephrotoma flavescens (assembly GCA_932526605.1). Classification (NCBI taxonomy): domain Eukaryota; kingdom Metazoa; phylum Arthropoda; class Insecta; order Diptera; family Tipulidae; genus Nephrotoma; species Nephrotoma flavescens. Next base: position 158,887,762 of record OW052221.1, on the reverse strand, counting down.
CATATTTTATATAACACGTTATTACTTACAGTAATCGGACGACGAAATCCTTCCTCCCAATGATTCGAAACGATTTTCCATTCCTGCGGTAAAAGTTGAATTTTCAAAGAAATATCGATGCATCGAATAAAACGAAAAATCTTTTTTGAATTTATAAGCGTCTAAACTTTTTTACCATTCCATGATCTTATCCACCCCTAAGCCCGATGTAGCACTTGCTTCGACTAATTTTGCTTATCCGCATGAGAAACCTGCAGTGCATATAATTTTGACTATAAAATTTTCTCAACTGCGAACACCACTCCAAGTCCAACGTCAAAGTGTCAAATCATAAAAAAACGAAATTATAGCGGCAAACAGTACAAACATGTTTTAATTGAAGTTTATATTTATCGAAATACATCTATAAATTAGTATAAAATATAAAATCGAACGAGTCGACTTTTAAAGCAGCTAAGCAATTTGCATAATAGATAAGCATAATAGTTTGCTCGTTTAAGATTGCATGTTAGTTCTTCCTTCCATGTTAATTTCAATGTTATTCTTAGCGGTTTGCTTAGCTTTTCCAATTGCACATCCGTATTATCCGCATGAGAAACCTAGAAGTTCGAGCATATAGAGCTCGTGTAAAGCACGGCCATCAGACATAACCCCGGCTAGTGTAATATAAACAATTAAATTATCTTTGGAATTTAACTTAACTATAATACCAAGCTTACCAGACCAATACCATCCATCGCCAATAGTAAAAATTCGCGTACATGAATTGATTCATATAACTTGGACTACACAATTTTCTCAACTGCAAACACCACTCCATCCTGACCACATAGAGCTATGGCGGTTCAACTATTCTCGACCGCTTTAGCAGCGTTATCGACTTGAAATACACGAGCATCGGGGGAAAATTGAAACGCTGACAAATCATACTGTAAAGTGTAGACATAACCTAGCTTCAATGTATAGCATCGCTGGGATCAAGAATTACATGCAAACTCAAGCATTACATGCAAATTCAAGTAAAACTTCCTTATCGCGGGCTGGATCATAAATTTCATAAATATTCTGTAAAAAACAAAAATAAATCACTATAAACGACATAATAATTAGATGAAATTAAAAATTTTTACCGCTTCATTTAATAATCTGTTTGCTCGTACACGTAAAGGGGGTTATTTTACTTCCCACTATTTAATTTATGTGGCTGCACATACCACAGTAACTGACTACAACACTACCACAGTAACTGACAGCCAATAAGACACAAATCAATTCACCTCCAAACTATGCCAATTTTAAATTTATTCGGAAAGACATATTCCTCATAAGATTTTTTTATTATTATTTTTACTTAATTATTCTACACAAAAATAATTGACTTGAAGCTTTTTATTTTTTTCTTATTGTTTGAAAAAATAATCGAACATTTTTATTTTTTAATAATCACAACCTACGTCGATAGACCGGTATAGGAACCATGCGCAGATTTTAGCGAAAAAAAATCGATATAATTTCTTGTAGTTGCTAGAAAAACGTACGTTGAGCTTTTAATATTTTTTAAATCATAGCAGACGTATGTGCAACTTTGATTCATTTTATTATGTTTGACATTTCCCAATGACTTTTCAAATTGTGGTAATTTATCGCCGTTTGTTTTACATTTTGAATAATGAAATAATGTTGAGTTCAATAAACAAATATGTATTTGTATTTTAAAATTATCCGTATCCGGTATTGACTAATTTATTACCTAGATTATTTTCTAAATATTAAAATACTCAAATAAATCGATCCTCGCATATATTAAAAAATTAATAAATAAATTTATAGTAAAACTATATAAATCAAGGCGGATTGGTGTTTCTCGTTCTTCAATAAAAATTATAAATGATTATAAAGAAATTTGTTTGATTCTTGCTAGATAAAAAAATTGCTTTCAAAATAATGAATATTTTTTTATAAGTACCCTCCTATGTACTGATAAAATTTTGTCTAAATTTAGATAGTTTTTTTGCGGGTTGCATGCACAAAATTTGTATAGCAGTTTGGTTGCATTCATTTATTTTTATTTAATCGAAAAAAAATTATATCTAGTTTTTTTTTCGCTAAAATCTGCGCATGGTTCCTATAGGTTTATTTTTTGTTCTTCCATATTTTAGAGAGTTCATTAAATTTTTACAACTGACAACTAAATTTGATGGTCATATTTGTAAATATCGCCACAATACTCCCTCCCCAATGAATTCGGAAGAATTCATGAAAATGCAAGACTATACACGAGGCCGAAAGTAAACTAATTAAAAGCACCAAAGGTGATCCAAAAGCTGCTTCAGCTAAAACGTGCTGGTGGTCTAATTCTTCTTCCAGTCCTGGTTTGAACTGGTTCCTTCGGTGGAAGATTGAAACGAACCTTGTTTAACACGTGTGTATCATCAGAAGCCGGCTCGTTATCCGAAGTTCTCTCACCCAGCGTGGCCGCCGGAAATGATCGCACGATTTCCGCATTCTCCGCGAAACACGGTTTGAAGCGATCCAGAGACACCACACCCGACCTGCCGTTTACGTCAATAGTGAAGAACTTATCCCCTCTTTCGAGAACTTTAAACGGTCCTGAATAAGGTGGTTGTAAGGATTTACTCACAAAATCCGACCTTAAAAATACGTGTGAACACGTTGAAAGTTCTCTGCTTACGAAAGTTTTTACATTGGAGTGCCTGGTTGCCGGAAACGGTCTAATTTCATCAAAATGTTTTTTAAGGTTATTTACAAAATCTGTCTGAAGAATTTTATCGGTCGAAAAAGAATTTAGAAATTGACCAGGCACCCTCAACGTACTTCCGTAAACAAGTTCAGCCGGAGAAGTTTTAAGTTCCTCACTATATAACGTGCGTAAACCTAACAGTACGGTTGGCAAGAACGTTACCCAATCAGATCGCTCGTGACACATGATTGCGGTCTTTAACGTTCTGTGAAATCTCTCAATCATACCGTTAGACTTTGGGTTATAAGCCGTCGTTCTTACTCGTCTGAATCCAATCAACGCCGACAATTCATTAAAACTATAACGTTGACTATAACGTTTGGTACCCCGAAGCGTGAAATCCATGTGGAGGATGCCGCAGAAGCGACAGTAGCTGCAGTAATATCAGGAACTGGAATTGCCTCAGCCCACCTCGTATACCTGTCGATTAATGTAACGCAATACCGCTGATTGTCAGAAATAGGCAAAGGACCAATGATGTCTAAGTGAATTTCTGCGAAGCGTTGCGAAGTTAATTGATAAGATCCAAGAGGTGAAACGGTGTGTATTGAAATTTTGGATTTCTGACAAGCTAAACAGGATTGTGCCATAGTTTTTGAATCTTTCGTGATGGAATGCCAGATGACATTTTTCGTCAATAATTTAGTTGTTGCTTTAATTCCAGGGTGTGAAAGATTATGAAAGGCTTCAAAAACTTTTTTCCGAAATTCAATTGAAATAAAAGGTCTTTGATTAGCTGTCGAAATATCACAATATATAGTTTTGTTAGTGTTAAAACTCAACGGAACTTGGACAAACTTTAAAGTTAAATTATCGCGCATAAGATCTTTAAGCTCGACATCATTGGTTTGGGCATCCGCAATTTGTGCGTAATCTATACTTTCAGGAATAGAAATTAGATTAATGCAGGAAAGTGTATCTGCGACGACGTTATCTATACCTGATATGTGTTGGATGTCGGTTGTGAACTGCCCGATGAAATCCAAACGTCGGAATTGACGCGGTGATGCCTTTTCCGGATTCTGACAAAAAGCGTAGACAAGTTGGTTATGGTCCGTAAACAACGTAAACTGTCGTCCTTCCAAAAGATATCTGAATCGAAAAGGATCAGTTAGTTTTTGTTGTTGTCTTACGATTACATGATCGTAACAAGCGCTGTTTGTATTTTATTTTGGGTTTGTGCCTCCACTTTCATGTTTGCTCAGTGTTGGTATTTTTATTCACCTCGGTTGTTGTCCCCACTTTTGTAGATGTTGTTTTGTACGTACCTTTTGTAAGGTGGCGCGAGGGTGAGAAAGATGTTGGAAAAGAGAGAGCAATGCGTATCGAGTGTGTGTCAAGCAAAACATTCCATAAGAATGTTTTTCTTATATGCCTCTCGTTTACACCAATGCGAATTGATGTAAACGAGAAACAGAGAAGAAAGACAATTCTTCTGGAATGTTTTGCGCGTCGTATGTGCGGCGTACGAATTTTTTTTTTGTTCATTCGAGTTTGGTCTTGTAAAAATAAAGTCGAGTGTAAAATTTCGTGGATAAATTTTTTAGTTTTTTTTGGAATGTGATTAAAATAATGTTATCAAGTTTTTGGTATTAAAAATAAAAAATAAATTGAAAAAGTTCGATATTTCGAATGTATGTAGAGAATAGACTATAAAACTTGTTTTATATAATTTTTTTTGTGAAAACAAAGGTGTTATTGAACAAACACAAAATAAAAAATTATACAAAATAATAAATAAAAAAAATAAAAAAAAAAAATATTTTGCGATAAATTCGGCGTGAGTGTTTTTTGTCGAGTACAATATTGGTGCGGGTCCCTAAACTTTTGACGGGAGCATCCTGGATTTAGTTTGGTTGTTGTAAAGTGACTCGATGTAATAAGATTTGGCATTGGGGCGCTTTGACGTTAAATTTAATTGGGTGTGCGCCTAAAATCTCAACGGTGGTCGCGATTTGGTTTGGTGTACACCATTTTGAAGAACAATTTTCGGTGGTATATCAAGGCCATTTATTTCATTAACCGTTTTCTGCGGGACAACGCCCGAGATTTTTTTTTTTTTTTTGGGGGTTAACGGCAGTTTGTAATCGAGTTAATTACACGGTGCTTAGTCGGCGAGAGGATACAATTATAAAATTGTTTTATTGTGTTATAAAATTTATCCGGCTGGGTGACGATTAATTATCAACTGTACGGGTGGCTAGTTGAGGCCAGAATATTTATCGGCCGGGCGGCACAGCGGCGGCGAGAACAAGGCGAAGGACGCCCACCATTTTGAGGCCCAACCGGGCAAAATCATCAACGAGATCAGCGAGATATCGCCCAATTCATTTTGGCGGCCAATCGAGGCCCACATATTTACCGACCATATAAGGTCGCAACGGCGACGGGTGGCCAACCGGCACCTCGATTTATTTCGGTATCGGGGAGAGGCCCCGCAGCGGACGACCGCTCAAGGTCGCCCCAACACCAGTGGGGGTTTACGGCGGAAGACGCCCAACGGTCCGGGTGGTGGAGACACCTGTGGCATGACGGCACCAAGGCCGCAACAGTAATTTTTTTTTTGGTAATTAAGGTACGATTTTTTTATATTTTTTTTATATATTCCATTTTATTTTATATTTCATTTTACATTTTTCATTTTTAAATTTAAATTTTGTTTTGTAATCGGGCGCCGCACAGCGGGTGCGCGCTCGTTGCGCATTGCTCTCCCTCTCTCTCGTTTGCTCTCTCTCGTTCTTTCTCTTTTTCTCTTTCTTCGATTGTTTCGCGTGGGAAGTTGGGTTGTATTTTTGTTTGTAAATTAAATGAAAAAAAAAAATGAATTAGTAAATTTTTTTCGGTTGGGTATGATGAGGGGGATTTCCCATCCTGTGTCGGCTTAGTGTTTGCGGTCCCTTGGTGCCCGCATCCAATTTCGTAACCAGGGTTTGACCCCGTTTGAATTCGGATGGATGCGCGCACCAAGGCACCTCTTCCGTTATCATTTTTTTATTTATTTATTATTTGATTATATACTGTTTGTTCCTCAGGTTCCGGCCGACGAATTTCGGCGGAACTCAATGTTTATTATTATTTGCGTTTTTCTCCTTTTTATAATTTTCTGTTAATCACGGTGTAGGCCAGGAGCCCTGCATGCCTCAAACCCCACGACCTTCGCACTTCTCCGCTGAGAACGTAGCCGGCAAAAATCACCGTGGAGGCCTCTGCAGGTGCTTAGTGAAAATCTGCAGGTTGGCAGTAGCCAGCCTGTAACAGTTGTTTCACGATAAGCTGAAAACAACCTCGAAAACAACTTCAGAAACATTAATGTAAATGAAACATAAAAATGTCGTAAATGGTACGTTTTGACGCTACGATTACGGTACGTATACCGCACTTTTGTCACAAGAGAAGTGAAACAAATTTACGCAGTGTTTCGTATGTATTAGTGTGTATAAACCCTCCCAACTAAAAAATGTATACATCAAATACGTAACAGAAATGTTATACTTTTGAACACTATTTTAAGACAAAGCAGAGCCTCTAGTGTTGAGTTTTTAATTTACTGCCAAAAAATCAGCCATTTTGGTTTGTTTATGTATATTTTTATGTGAAATACGTTACAAGAGCAGTGAAAGTTATTTACATTGTGATTTTTTTTTTAATTAAAATTATTATTAAATTAGTTCTAATAAATATAATGATAATAAAAATTTTTAAGTGTAGTATATGGTGTATATATAGATTTTAAGGATATTTAAGTGTGTACGTATATATAGATTTTAAGTGTAGCTAAGTGTGTACATATAAACTACATATAACTATTGCAAGTGAGTGTAATTTTAATTTAATTAATTCTAAGATGTCAAAACAAAAATTGTATTGAATAATTCGCCGTGAGATTGAGTCCCTTGCGAACAGTTCAAATGTGGATGTTGTAACGAAATTATATTCGTGCCATGTACCTGGAAATTTTGTGATAAAAATAATATGAAACGAAAAAAAATATTTCATAACACCGAGTCCGGAATATGGTGAAACGGACTGTTGTGGAACATGATTTATGGTTCCAGTTTTCATCTTGAGACCTCTGTCTTTAAAAGCGAGAAATTATATATTTTTTTTTTAAATAAATCAGTTGAACTATAAATGCATAAATAAAACCTAGGAGGAAGAAAGGGAAAAAATAGACCGGTAGTCAATTATAGATTTTTGTAGAGTAACCTTCTCTAATAAAAAACCCAATAAAGTAATAAAATTGGGTCGATAAAAAAATAGAAAAAAAAAAATGAAAAATTTCTAGTGTATAGTATGTACTAAAGTTAGTGAATAAAATTAATGTTCAGTTTTTTTTTTCTAATCATTGTATTTAAGTTAAGTTAAATAATTTATAATCGAACTATATACTAGTGTTAATTGGTTAAGTGTTACTTTAATTATACTTAATAATAATAAGTGCAGTTATAATAATAAAGCAAAGCGCTTAGTGATCGAAGAATGGTGGCCGTTTGGTCAAATTTGCACGAAAAACGTGGTTGTGCAAACAAAAACTCTATTTAGGCTTATGAAAAATAATTAAGCCACAAATACACCTGAATTACGAGTGTGTGATAATTAAAATATAATTAAGATATACCTATAATATTCCTTCAATAAAACTGAAAAAAAAAATTTAACAAAGTGAACATAACGATACCACTTTTGGGCACTACCTATTACGACTACCAGTGCAACAACAACAATAGACTTTCTGTGGTTGCAATTAGTGAACAAAATAGAATTGAAATTGGTAACGAACTCGTACAGGTAGTGTTAAAAATGCGACGAAATAGAAACGCACACATAATATAATATACCCAAATAATATTTTACATAATAATGCAATATAAATGTAAATACTACTAATATAAATATAATTACTATAATAATATAATTAATATAAATATAATTACTATAATAAATTACCTAATAATACAAAACATATGTGTATATACGTACAAATATTGTACTTTTTATAATCTAATATAATCGCAATAAATAATATTACATAAAAGCGATCAAAAATACGATTCGCAACAAATATCACATGGATTACCAATGGCGCCCAACGTGTTTTGAATTCCGTAAGCTAGTTGTAGTTTAATATTCTAGTTTAATAATTAATTATTACATTTAAGTATAACCATAAATAGGTTTAAGCATTTCCTTTTGATTTTTCCACATAATTGATTTTGTTTGAGATAAATTGAGTTTTTGTTTAAATTGATAAGGAAATGGTTCAAACTATTTATATATTTTTTTTTATTTTTCTACTTAATTTTCTTATTATTTAAGTACTAACCAACCTAATTTTCTTGGTGAAGGTGATTTTTAGTTTAAATATATAATTTTTATAATGTGCATATCAAATTTATTAATTTTTCATTTTTCCTTTCTCGTCTGCCATCTTATTTGTGATGTGCCTCTTTTTCTCTAGTTTTTCTTTTCTTTTCTTTTCTCCGCATCATTATTGCATTATGGTTAATAGTTCGTGTAGTGATTTAATTAGTGAATATAGAATGGATAACTAATTTGTGTATCTGAATGGAGTTTAGGTAAGTAAAGTGTAAACAAGGTGAGTTGCCTGGTGATTTTCTTTTCCCTATCCTACCTTTCCCTATTTCCCTTCCTTATGCGGTCCTAACTAGGATTATTCAGTTGTCTAGAAATACCCACCCCGAACCCTGAGCTTTAGCCGACGAACAATGACCGCCTAGGCAGCTGAATAGTTAATTTCTGTTAACATGATCTCTGGTCATGTTGCATGACCTCTGGTCATGTTACAGTGGCGCCCAAATTTTACGGTTACGATACGGACTTCCGCCTAATATATTTTTTTTTAATAAAATGTGCTTAATGGTTGTTACAGTACTGTGCAATTTAGCTAAACCAAACTTTACCGGTTCATAAAGTTTTCCCGTTTAAATTTAAATTCATTGGTCTTTTTTTTTGTTTTCTTAATTTAATTGATAATTTAAAGCTTAAATATTATAGCTTATAGCTTAAATTCTATTTTTTTTTATTTCTCTCGAATACAAAATGGCTCTAGTTTATACGGTTGATTCACTTGTAAGAACATATGTTTGGTTAATACTATTTGTCTTAATTTTTTTTTAATTTCAATTTAATCATCTTTCATAATTTTTTTTTTCTAATCATAACGCATTGATTGAGTATTTTCCGCGCGATTGCTCCATTTTTTTTTAATGTCGATTCTCGTGTTAAATCGTTTATTCTTTCAATCCGTAGATAGTTCATTTTGTATCACGTTTTCGCATGGGTCATCCATTTTATTGTAGATCACCATGTTAGTTTGGAGCGTGGTACAATTACAATTAAAAAAAAAAAAAAAAAAAAAAAAAAACATCTCTCAGTCGCGAACGCTTCCAAACTTGGTATTGTAGATTTCTTTTGTTAGTTAATTGAGAGGTATTTTTTTTATTAGTTTCTCCTGTTCCCTTATCCATCTTCCCTATTATTTTTTTTTCCTCCTAAGAAGACCAGCAGCAACTCCACCAAAAGCTCACCAATAATTGTTTCACCGCTTCGCTCGTTGCCTGGACTCCATTTCGATAGATTACATATTAATAATAAATAATTTTAATATACATTTTTGCAAATTTATATTTACTATTAATTAACTTCTTTTATATAATATATTGGTCTCTTTAAAAATTTTAATTTTAAAAGTAAACGTTATTAACTTTAATACTGGTAAGCTCGTTATTTGTAATTTTGATTTACGATAAATATATTAACAATACTCTATTTTCATTACCATCCACTGGGCGTTGAGTCCATTTTAAACAACAACAACAACTAAAATTTCCATTTATATTCAAAATGGAACTGTTAATTAGAAGTCAAGATTTAGAGTCTGACGAAATTGACATAGAATGCGAAATTAGGGATTTAAGAGGTCCGATTTCACGACAGATCTCTGATTTGCAATCTTGTTTTGATAAGGAATTAGCAAACCCAGAGTTATTACCGGTTCGCGCTCATTCCCGAGCTGTGAAGTCTCCGCGAAGGGAGGTTATAGTTTGTACAAATAAATTAAGATCCATTCATTCTGAGTTACAACGACTTTTACAATCAAACGACAACCCGTCTGAAGAGCCTTTGTTACGATTGTGTAATCATAACAAGTGTAATCGCATCGATCGGGTGGAGTAAAATACGGTACAGCGTTTGTTACGATTACATAATCGTGACCAGCGCTGTGTTGTATTTTATTCCATTTGGTTTGTGCCTCCACTTGCTATGTTTTCTCAGTGTTGGTTGTTGTCCCCACTTTTGTGGATGTTGTGTTGTACGTACCTTTTGTAAGGTGGCGCGAGGGTGAGAAAGATGTTGGAGAGGAGAGGAAACAATGCGAATCGAGTGTGTGCGTAAAGCAAAACATTCCATAAGAATGTTTTTCTTATATGCCTCTCGTTTATATCAATGCGAATTGATATAAACGAGAAACAGAGAAGAAAGATAATTGTTCTGGAATGTTTTGCGCGTCGTTTGTGCGACGCTCGAATATTTTTTTTTTGGTCGCCATTCGAGTGGTGAAGTTCATAGATTTCAGTTTGTGATTTTTGAGATTAATTTCAAGTTTTTGGTTTTTATATGAAAAATTTGTTAAAATTGTAATTGATAATAAAAAAAAAATAATAAAAAGTAGAAAAAGTAATTCTGGATGTTGTATTCGGTTGATTTTTTTTTTTCAAAATGCAATTAATTATGAAAGTGTATTTGGTATTTGAATCTATCTAAGTGATTAGTGAAAGCTGTGCATAATTACACACACAAAGCTAGTAGAAAATTAAGACTTTGTTTGATTTATGTTGTGTTACGGTGAATTGGATAACAACTACGAATATTTGCTTAGTCAACTGATGTGTTTACTTTTTGGTACGGGTGCCATTTCGCAGCAACGGGCACTTCATTAATTTTAACGAGTGCCTTATAATTTAAAGGGTGCCATATAATTTCAACAGGTGGCCAGTTGAGGCCACGTCATCAAAATTACAGTTTGGTCACGTTAGTATACCGTAATCAAAGGGGTCCATTTATTTGTTTTTGGTCGGAATTATACACTGAAACGTGTCTTATTCAATTTATTGGGACCGAATTATTTACGAATAGTGCAAGTTTTACCGGTGCGATAACTTTTACCGGGCACGCGATTTGCAACTAGTGCCGCTACTATTATCTACGGTTGCTGATACTATTTTCAACGGGTGCCGCTACTGCTTTCAACGGTGAATGTAATTGTAATAAAGGCGAGCCAACGCCCAACGGATCCAGCGGCCAGTTGAGGCCAGCCGTTAACGGAAGCCAACCGGCTATTAGTTTTTCCAGTTGTGATATCGGGGAAAGGCCCCGCAGCGCTAGACCGCACAAGGTCAGCCGTATTATCGATAGCCAACCGGTTGTTGATTTATTTTTGTTGGTTGTCGGGGAGAGGCCCGCAACGGTAATCGGTGGTCGGCCGCAACAATACGGGTGGTCAGCCGGCCCTTGGTATTTATTTTTGGTATCGGTGAAAGGCACCGCAACGGTCCGGGTGGGGCAAGGCCACCTGAGGCATGACGGCCGCGCAAGGCCGCAACAATTTATATAAATTAAGGTACAATTTTTTTATCTTTTTTCATTTAAATTTTTTCGATTTTTTTTACATTTTTATATATATTTTTATATTTTATTAAATTTTTAAATTTTGTAATCTCTCTGTCCTCTCTCGCTTCTCTCTCTCTCGTACCCTTCCTTTCTCTTTGCTTTTTTTCGTGGGAAGTTGTGTTTATTTTTGTGATTTTGTGCTGGATTTAAAAAGAAATAAAAAAATGACTTATTAAATTTTTTCCGGTTGAGTGTGATGGGAGCGGAGACTCCCTCTGTGTCGGTTTAGTGTTTGCGGTCCCTTGGTGCCCGCATCCAATTCCGTAACCAGGGCTTGGCCCCGTTTGAATCGGATGGATGCGCGCACCAGGGCACCTCTACCGTTATTATTATTATTTTTATAATTTATTTTGGATTATTCGGTTCGTTCCTCAGGTTCCGGCCGACGAGTTTCGGCGGAACATCGGTGTTTTATGATTATTTGCGTTTCCCCAACTTTCTGTTAATCACGGTGTAGGCCAGGAGCCCTGCACGCCTCAAACCCCACGACCTTCGCACTTCTCCGCTGAGAACGTAGCCGGCAAAACATCACCGTGGAGGCCTCTGCAGGTGCTTAGTGAAAATCTGCAGGTTGGCAGTAGCCAGCCTGTAACAGTGGCGCCCAAGCTATCGCGAATTTTTGATTTTATTATTTTTTTTATTATTTGTAGCTTCATTCCCTTTGGCGTGCGTGCCCAGCGCCGAAACCAGTGTTCAGCACCGTTTGACTTCGCCTGGACACGCACACCAAAGCCAGTCTCCCGGTTGACATTCCCCATCTGCGATCGCAACCAGCACGGGCTGTGTGATTGCGCGTAGATGGGGGTGTCATACCCCTATTCTCTGGACATCCGACTTCCGAGCTCCTTCCCATTTCCACTATGTTGTGTCTGATTGTGGTGGAGCTCGGATGTCATTTGTCTGGAGTATAGAGTAGCTTCAATCCCTCTTTTCCCCGAAATTTCTTGGCCGAAATTTGAGGAACGGAACAACATTTTATTATTATATTATTTTTTTTATTATTTTATTATTTTAGCCGACACAGAGTGGGATTTCCGCTCTCATCATACCATCCGTTTTGTATTTTTGATTTAAATTGATTTTTGATATGTTTAATTGATTTTTTTTGATATTTTGATATTTTTGATTTTATTTGATTTGATTTTTTTTGATATTTCGATACTTGATATTTTTGATATTTGATATGTTTATTTGATTTTTTTTGATATTTTGATATTTCGGTATTTTGATTTTGATTTTGTTAATCTGTGGGTTGTATTTTAACCCTCGGGTTTATTAGTACTTCATTTTATATTTTACTTTTCTTCGCTTATTGTTTTCTTATTTTTTGAATTTATTTTATTCTGCCTACATACCCTTGGGTGTGTTGGTAGTCTTGGGATTTTTTGTATTACTGGTTTTCGTATCGTTTCAAATTTCAACGAGCCCCTCCAAATTAGGTTCTCATTGAAAAGCGCCACTTTGGGGGGTATCTCGTCCAATCCGTAGTTAAACAATCGTGGGAGTACGGACCTCGCAAACCACTACAAGGTATCCATTCCTTTCTTTTTCTTTTATTTTTCTAATTCTATTGTTATATTATTATTTAGCTGTATTATTTCACTATCGGCGTACTATTGGGTGTGTTGGTAGTTTGATTTTCGCGTTATTATCATTATTATTATTTTTTTATTTTGGATATTGAAAATGTTTTTTAACGAGCCCCTCCAAAGGAAGGTTACGATAAGGTACCGCTTTCGAGGGTTTCTCGTCAAATATCCCGTCGTTAAATTTGGGGATTACGGGCCTCAGGTTTCTAGTGGATCGCGGCTTCATCCCTAGTACCAAATTTCTTATTATTATTCCATTTATATTTAATATTTATATTTATTTTTTTTTCTATATTTTTTTTGTTGTTATTGTGTTTGTGGAATTATTCCGAACTATTTTATTTGAAACCTTCTGCTTCATTTAAAACTAATTGAATTAATTTTTTTTGTATATTATTGATAAATTTAATAAAGATTGCATATTGAGTTTAATTTTCTTCGCCAAATTAAATCGAGCGAGTTAACCCTATCCTGTCATTATCCAAAATGGACCTTACAATACTAGAGCAAAACGATTGGGAGCAAAACTTTATCGACGGACCATCATTAGCTGAAAGTGGACTAAACTACACTGGATCTCCTTCGGACATCTCCATCGACATGTTCCTGTTTCAGGTAGACACCATCGCTTCGTCTCGCGGATTGTCCGACCAAACATTGCTATGTGAGCTACATACCATCCTGAAAGATATCGCCTTGCAGTGGTATTGGACATTCCGCAAACATAATCCGAACGCTACCTGGACAGATCTACGAAGCGGTATCATCGAGCGTTTTAAAGACCGTCGCACCAATTACGAAATCCGGCGAACCGTCGAGGCACGCAAACAACGACCCGACGAAAGTTTTACGAATTTCTACGACCAAGTGTGGAGTTTATCGTTACAATGTCGTACCCCGTACTCGGACGAGGAGCTCATCGAAATTTTAATGGCGAACATGAAGCCAGAACTACAGTTTCATCTCACCGATCGTCGGTTTAGCACCATACATGAGCTGATCAAAAGTTGCTCTGCTTGGGAGGAGTCTTTCAGGCGGATCAAAGCTACGGCGGACCCTGCAATCCATCCACGACGCGTGATCAATGAGTCATCAGGCAGTCCGTATGATGATGTTGGAGCATATGACTCTCATGAGTATTATCCCTTTACTGATGTTCTACCTGATAACTCAGTATCCGCAATTCACACGGGGAGCAGGTTTCCATCGGCAGCGGCGAGACGTCCTGGAGGACAAATCTCAACAGACAACTCGAGATCAGATTATATACAGCCTTCGAATTACGGTAAAAATGTCGTCACCACAACGGCTACTCAGACGGAGTGTACCGAGATCAAATCTACCTCCACCCAGACTGCTGATAGGACAGAGGATAGAGCCACTCAAACTGATCCAGAAGAATGCAGCAAGCAACACAAACGCGGAACTCCGCTCCCCGTCGAATTCGATGAAGAAGTAAACTCGTCTGCCAGTAATGATTCCTTTCCCGATCCTTCTTCTCCACCAAATTCCCCTTCCCTTCCTGTCGCTCTAAAGTTTTTCTATAATTCTCCGTCGTTAGCTAAGTTAGATCGTTTAAAACGTTCCAAGAAATATTGGAACCACCGCGCTACAATGAGAAACGACGTGATTTCCTCCGTTTTGTTCTCCGAGGGTAGTGACACTCGGCCTTACGCCCAGGTCTTTATAAATAAGATCCCTTTTAAGGGTCTTCTCGACAGCGGGGCGAGTGTCAGTGTTCTCGGGAATGGAGCGGAGAAAATCTTGTCGAATCCATTCGTAGAGTTTCATAATTTTCCATCCACGATAACTACCGCGAGTGGTCAAGTCCAACGAGTATTTGGTTACATACGAGCTAACGTCGAGTTTAATGGAATTACTCAAACCATGAATTTTTATGTTGTTCCTTCATTAGAACAACCGCTTTATTTGGGTATCGATTTTTGGAATCGTTTTGGAATTTCCCCAAAAATCTCCGCGTTAAATAATTCGGACGAATTAGGTGAAACTACCAACACACCCAAATTTCATATTTTAACATCTAATGATCGTCGTAAATTGGATCTTATTCGCGAACAATTCCCGAGCAGCGATATTTTAGGTTTGGGCCGCACATCCCTCATCACTCATATGATCGATGTCGGTTCCGCAAAACCAGTCAAACAACGTTTTTATTCCGTATCCCCAGCTATCCAGAAACTCATGTATACCGAGTTGGATAGGATGTTGTCTTTGGGGGTCATCGAGGAGTCACAAAGTTCCTGGTGTTCACCGGTCACGTTGGTGCGTAAGGCCAATGGCAAAGTTCGTCTGTGTTTAGATGCTAGAGAACTGAACAAGGCCACCGTCAAGGATGCGTATCCGCTGCCAATAATCAACGGATTGTTGGGTCGTTTGGGACACACCCGATTCATTTCGGCGATTGATTTGAAGGATGCCTTTTGGCAGATCCCACTCGACCCAGCATCCCGCGATAAAACAGCGTTTACGGTTCTGGACGGCCCTTGTATCAGTTCAAGGTGATGCCGTTTGGCTTATGCAACGCCCCACAGACGCTTTGTCGCTTAATGCACCGCGTGATCCCGTACCAGCTACACGATAAGGTCTTTGTGTACCTCGATGACCTTCTGGTCACATCCTCCACTCTGGCCGAACATTTCGATTTGCTTCAACAGGTTGCTGGATATCTGTCGGATGCTGGTTTAACAATTAATTTGACCAAAAGTAAGTTTGTGTTGAAAGAAGTAGACTATTTAGGTTATATTGTGGGTGATGGTTGCCTCCGTACAAACCCAGATAAATGTAAAGCTATTCTGGAGTACCCTATTCCGAAAACGACGAAACAGATTAGACGTTTTCTGGGAATGTGCGGATGGTACCGTCGCTTCATTCCGAATTTCGCCTCTTTAGCTTCTTCTCTCACCGATCTTACTGGTAAAAACACTAAAGTATGTTGGTCTGCAGCTGCTGATTCTTCCTTTAACGCTCTCAAAACCGCCTTGTCAACTGCCCCAGTTTTGACGCATCCTGATTATACAAAACCCTTTTTTATTCAGTGTGATGCCAGTGCCGTTGGGGTCGGTAGTGTCTTATTTCAGGTGGACGCCGAGGGGGTGGAGCGACCCATTGAGTTTTATTCCCATAAGCTCAATGCGGCGCAGCGAAACTACTCGGTGACCGAGCTGGAATGCTACGCTGCCGTCCTCAGCGTGCGAAAATTCCGTCCTTACGTGGAGGGCTACCCGTTCGTCATTTACACTGACCATTCCAGTTTGCGCTGGCTAATGAGTCAAAAAGATCTCTCCGGACGTTTGGCGAGATGGAGTCTTAAACTCCAAGCGCTGGATTTTCAGATTGGTTACCGAAAAGGTTCAGTTAACGTTGTACCTGATGCGTTGTCTCGAGCTTTTCCGGATGAATCCGCTCTTTGTGAGGATGATTCTGAAAGTAAGAGCACGCCTGATCCTGGTGCCCAATTTGAAGATCCAGTCTTGTCGAGTAAAAATATCGACCCTTCCGTGAATGCGTTAATACCTTCTTCAGTCCCCATTCTGCACGTTGATCAAAATTCGGTTGCGTTCCAAGATCCAGATTACGTCGATCAGATCGCGAAAATTCGTTCATTAAAAGACTGTTCGCACAACTACAAGATCCAGGATGATAAACTATTAATATCCCCTTCCTTCGGTTTTAAATATACGGATACCGACCTTTCGAATTGGAAACTTGTTATTCCTAATTCCTTAACTTCAACGCTTATCGAACAGGCTCACGTACCTCCCACTTCAGCACATTTAGGCGGCAGCAAAACTCTCGAGCGCCTTCAGCGTCAATTTTACTGGCCTCAAATGGCAAAACAGGTTAAACAATACGTTGCTAGCTGCACTAATTGTAAAATGAACAAAGCTGTTAATTTCTCTACACAACCAGCCATGGGAGCTCAGGTCACGTCAACTCGCCCGTTTCAAAAATTATATGTCGATTTTTTGGGTCCGTATCCACGTTCGAAACTCGGAAATACCTGTATTGTTATTGTTCTGGATCATTACTCTAAATTTGTAGTTGTAAAACCTTTGCGTGAAGCTTCCGCATCTTTGCTATGTCGATTTTTGGAAAATGATATATTTCTTTTGTTCTCGGTTCCCGAGGTAATCACCTCTGACAACGGGAAGCAATTTACCTCCAATTTATTTAAGGATTTGCTATCTAAATACGGCGTAACCCATATACGAACGCCCTTGTATTCGCCTCAAAGCAACGCCTCCGAGCGTGTTAATAGAACGTTGATTGCTAGCATTCGATCATATTTGAGCGATCACGATCATAATTTGTGGGACAAGAATTTGCAAGAAATTGCAGCCGCGTTACGAAATGCTGTACATGATACGATACATTATTCCCCTCATTATGTCGTGTTCGGTCAACATATGTCGATGCATGGTTCGGATTACTCACTGCGACGATTACTCGATGAACATGATCCCAGCGAAGTCCAGGCATGGGCTAAGCCAGATCGAGTCAATCTTCTAAAAGACCGTATAACACACTACTTACGCGTAGCACACGAAAAGGGGGCTCAACATTATAACTTACGCAGTAATAAGCGTTCTTTTCGAGTTGGACAACCCGTGTTTATACGATCGTTTGCTTTGAGCGATGCGTTGAATAAATTTTCCGCCAAATTGGCAAGCAAATTCAAACCCGCGGTAATTTCCGGTAAAGTAGGTCAGGTAGCATACACCATCGAAGATTTGAGTGGCAAAAATTTAGGTACTTACCACATTAAAGACATTCGTGCCTAATCATATCGCCTACCTCGTTTGTTTAAATCGTTTGTTATCTCGTTCCCATTGTTTGTTTTAGGCCCGGCTTATGAGACATCTCAGGGTGTGGGACGTTCCCACGTTTGTTACGATTGTGTAATCATAACAAGTGTAATCGCATCGATCGGGTGGAGTAAAATACGGTACAGCGTTTGTTACGATTACATAATCGTGACCAGCGCTGTGTTGTATTTTATTCCATTTGGTTTGTGCCTCCACTTGCTATGTTTTCTCAGTGTTGGTTGTTGTCCCCACTTTTGTGGATGTTGTGTTGTACGTACCTTTTGTAAGGTGGCGCGAGGGTGAGAAAGATGTTGGAGAGGAGAGGAAACAATGCGAATCGAGTGTGTGCGTAAAGCAAAACATTCCATAAGAATGTTTTTCTTATATGCCTCTCGTTTATATCAATGCGAATTGATATAAACGAGAAACAGAGAAGAAAGATAATTGTTCTGGAATGTTTTGCGCGTCGTTTGTGCGACGCTCGAATATTTTTTTTTTGGTCGCCATTCGAGTGGTGAAGTTCATAGATTTCAGTTTGTGATTTTTGAGATTAATTTCAAGTTTTTGGTTTTTATATGAAAAATTTGTTAAAATTGTAATTGATAATAAAAAAAAAATAATAAAAAGTAGAAAAAGTAATTCTGGATGTTGTATTCGGTTGATTTTTTTTTTCAAAATGCAATTAATTATGAAAGTGTATTTGGTATTTGAATCTATCTAAGTGATTAGTGAAAGCTGTGCATAATTACACACACAAAGCTAGTAGAAAATTAAGACTTTGTTTGATTTATGTTGTGTTACGGTGAATTGGATAACAACTACGAATATTTGCTTAGTCAACTGATGTGTTTACTTTTTGGTACGGGTGCCATTTCGCAGCAACGGGCACTTCATTAATTTTAACGAGTGCCTTATAATTTAAAGGGTGCCATATAATTTCAACAGGTGGCCAGTTGAGGCCACGTCATCAAAATTACAGTTTGGTCACGTTAGTATACCGTAATCAAAGGGGTCCATTTATTTGTTTTTGGTCGGAATTATACACTGAAACGTGTCTTATTCAATTTATTGGGACCGAATTATTTACGAATAGTGCAAGTTTTACCGGTGCGATAACTTTTACCGGGCACGCGATTTGCAACTAGTGCCGCTACTATTATCTACGGTTGCTGATACTATTTTCAACGGGTGCCGCTACTGCTTTCAACGGTGAATGTAATTGTAATAAAGGCGAGCCAACGCCCAACGGATCCAGCGGCCAGTTGAGGCCAGCCGTTAACGGAAGCCAACCGGCTATTAGTTTTTCCAGTTGTGATATCGGGGAAAGGCCCCGCAGCGCTAGACCGCACAAGGTCAGCCGTATTATCGATAGCCAACCGGTTGTTGATTTATTTTTGTTGGTTGTCGGGGAGAGGCCCGCAACGGTAATCGGTGGTCGGCCGCAACAATACGGGTGGTCAGCCGGCCCTTGGTATTTATTTTTGGTATCGGTGAAAGGCACCGCAACGGTCCGGGTGGGGCAAGGCCACCTGAGGCATGACGGCCGCGCAAGGCCGCAACAATTTATATAAATTAAGGTACAATTTTTTTATCTTTTTTCATTTAAATTTTTTCGATTTTTTTTACATTTTTATATATATTTTTATATTTTATTAAATTTTTAAATTTTGTAATCGAGCGCCGCACAGCGGGTGCGCGCTCGGTACGCATTGTTTTCTCTCTCTCTGTCCTCTCTCGCTTCTCTCTCTCTCGTACCCTTCCTTTCTCTTTGCTTTTTTTCGTGGGAAGTTGTGTTTATTTTTGTGATTTTGTGCTGGATTTAAAAAGAAATAAAAAAATGACTTATTAAATTTTTTCCGGTTGAGTGTGATGGGAGCGGAGACTCCCTCTGTGTCGGTTTAGTGTTTGCGGTCCCTTGGTGCCCGCATCCAATTCCGTAACCAGGGCTTGGCCCCGTTTGAATCGGATGGATGCGCGCACCAGGGCACCTCTACCGTTATTATTATTATTTTTATAATTTATTTTGGATTATTCGGTTCGTTCCTCAGGTTCCGGCCGACGAGTTTCGGCGGAACATCGGTGTTTTATGATTATTTGCGTTTCCCCAACTTTCTGTTAATCACGGTGTAGGCCAGGAGCCCTGCACGCCTCAAACCCCACGACCTTCGCACTTCTCCGCTGAGAACGTAGCCGGCAAAACATCACCGTGGAGGCCTCTGCAGGTGCTTAGTGAAAATCTGCAGGTTGGCAGTAGCCAGCCTGTAACACCTTTTACTATTATAATTTCTAGATTACTGCACGTACAGTTCCGACTAGTTCGAATGTCTACTTCTAAAACAGTTCAAGTTTCAGTTAACAATTTATCAGAGTCGTGTCAAGCCATTTTAAATCTTATCCCTAAGCTCAGAGATGCTAATTCATTAGACACTTCGTTAGAAACTTTGAATTGCCTAATTATTGAGGAATATAAAGACGATCAACGAAATTCTGTTCAGCTTGAAGATTGCAATGAAGGAGAAGAATTGGACGAGGAAATTCGTAGTAAAACCCCCCAAGAGCGTCAAGACATTCGGAAAGGAAGTCCCAGTCATGTTGTTTTTAAAGATCCGGTAGAAGAGGTTCGTACTTCCGATGTGAGAACACTTAGCCTTCCGCCGTTTAAATCTGATTATGCGACCTCATTCTCTAATGCATCTCAAAATGTAATTCGACCTTCTGGACCTCAATCAAGTGTAATCGTTTCATCGTGTTCTGATTTGGTTCCTTTTATTCCTTTTACGAGCAGACCACCAGCGATATGTGCTAACAATGTGCCTTGGGTACCTGGAACTCAAGATAACACATCAACAATGAACCAAAGGCATCCTGTGATCTCTCAAAACATGATACCACCGACATCTACTAGTACTAATTATAACGATCGTATGCCTCATAACGTTTATAATACGGATTATCAACTACCTCCGCAACCATACCAAATGTATCCAACTAATCCATATAGTCAATACGGTCCTAATTTTGGTCGTTCCGTTCCTACAATTGACATTCAAAAATGGAATATATCTTTCGATGGTTCCAGCTCTGGTAGTTCTAGTGGCATATCAATCCAAAAATTCTTCTTTAGAGTAGAATTGATGGCGGAAACTCATGGTATTCCACCTAACCTGTTAATTCACAACGTCGGATCTCTGTTCCATGGAATCGCCCGTGAACACTATTGGATTCTGTTAGAGCGAAATCCAAAATGTACTTAGAATGAATTAAAAGCAGGATTTTTGCATCGTTTCCAAGACAACCGGACCGATAGTGACATTAAAAATACTATTGATCAACGTAAACAGAGAACCAAGGAAGCGTTTGTAGATTTTTACTACAATATACTGAGTTTGGCTCTTCCGTTGAGAACTGCACTGTCAGAATCAGAACTTCTCGATGTTTTAAGGAAAAATATGCGACCTGGACTGAGAGTTGCTGTTGCTGGAGAGATTTTCCCATCTGTATCTTCTATGGTAAATAGATGTGTTGCTATAGAAGATACTTGGAAAAGCTTGAATTACAATCCTGAAGTTGCCATGGGTCCAGGATTTTCTCGCAGCGTTCATGAGATAATGCCAACGTCTTTGCCCTCGCCGCAATATAACAACCCTCAATCTGCTCAAAATTTCGTCAATGTGCCACCTTATCGGTCGCACGCTATTACGAATGTCAGCTTACAAGCTACGGTTCCCGCTCAAAATCATAGCAACCAGCCTTACATGAGAACACCGGAACTTTGCTGGAATTGTGGATACCCACTCCTTGATAATCTACCATACTGTACTAATTGTAATTGGAAACCGGAAAACCAACAGTTGGGAATGAGAATCCCTGGGAGTCCCCATTTCCAACATTTGATGATGCCTCCCAGACGAAATACAGAGGAAGTTGCCTCAAACACCGATCCCGAACTGTACTCCGGAAGACTAAGCAAGTAACTTTCAAACTTCCGGCGACGTCAAATGAAGCAACTAACACTCCTTTTCAGTCCACAACTCATAAACACCGATTTATTAAATACTTTCGTAATAAAAGATTGCTCCACCAGAAATTAACTAATGCCATCTTCGCATCTGTATTGAGCTCGGAAGATCTTACTGATAATCGTCCGTACGCAGTAGTAAAAATTGCAGGTACCAACATCCACGGCCTCTTAGATAGTGGTGCGACTATTAGTGCGTTAGGTAAACACGGACTCGAGTTTGTTGAGAAACATCAATTCCAACTACATCGTTTAGATGCTTCGGTACGGACGGCGAACGGGGCTAAACAATCAGTGCTTGGATATGTATATGTCCCAATTACTTACAACGACAGGACAATACAATTTCAACTCTTTGTAATACCTGAATTGCATCAAGAACTATATCTGGGTTATGATTTCTGGACATGTTTTGGAATTAAACTCACTATGATAGAAGAAGTAATTGAGCTTTCTACAAATCACAACTCTACGGATAGTCCTTCTACTATCACTCCTAAACATCACATTTTAAGTCCGGACCAGACAGCGAAACTACAGCAAATAGTCGAACTGTTCCCGAGCTCACAGAAACTAGGTCTTGGTAGAACATCTTTGGCAATGCATAAAATAGATACCGGAGATGCCTTGCCAATCAAGCAACGATTCTTTTCGGTCTTCTTTTCGGCTGTCCAACGCGACATATATTCGGAGCTTGATCGTATGTTAGAGTTAGGAGTAATCACCGAGAGCACAAGTCCATGGTGTTCACCTATGACTAGAGTCTTGAAAGCGAACGGGAAAGTACGTCTCTGTCTTGACGCTCGGAAACTGAATAGCGTTACTCGTAAAGACGCGTACCCCTTGCCCCTAATTGACGGGTTGCTAAGTCGACTGGAACGAACACAGTTTATGTCCAGCATCGACTTAAAGGACGCGTTCTGGCAGGTCCCCTTAGACTCCGAGTCAATGGAGAAAACTGCCTTCACTGTGCCAGGACGTCCGTTATATCATTTTACTGTAATGCCGTTTGGGCTCTGCAATGCGCCTCAAACCTTATGCCGTTTGATGCACAGAGTAATCCCTCATCACCTACATGATCGGGTTTTCGTATACCTCGATGAACTGCTCATTACATCCTCCACATTCGATGAGCACCTGTCTCTGCTAGCCGAGGTAGCATCTCGATTAGCAGCAGCAGGCCTCACAATTAACGTGGAAAAAAGTAAATTTTTACTGAGAGAGATCGATTATCTTGGTCATGTAGTTGGTGGGGGCACTCTGCGGCCAAATCCGGAAAAGGTAAGAGCCATTGCAGAGTACCCGGTACCAAAAACAGTTCGTCAGGTAAGGAGATTCTTAGGCATCTGTAGTTGGTACAGACGATTTATAGATCAGTTCTCGTCGCTTTCTGCTCCTCTGACGAACTTGCTTAAGAAAAACCAAAAGTTTTTTTGGTCCGAACAATCTCAACTGGCGTTTGATAAACTAAAACTTGCTCTCACTACTGCTCCTGTTTTGAATACTGCGGATTTTAAAAAACACTTCTTCATTCAGTGCGATGCCAGCTCCACTGGAGTGGGTGCCGTATTATTTCAAAGAACTGATGATGGACAAGACCAGCCTATTGAATACATGTCGCATAAACTTAACTCCGCTCAACGTCATTACAGCGTGACAGAGTTGGAATGCTTGGCCGCTGTTTTGGCCGTTAAAAAGATCCGATGTTACGTAGAAGGACTCCCTTTTACGGTAATTACAGATCACGCTAGTCTCACTTGGTTAATGTCGCAAAAGGATTTAACAGGGAGGTTAGCACGATGGAGTCTTAAGTTACAGGGTTTCGATTTTGGCATTGAGTATCGGAAGGGAACCCAGAACTGTGTACCGGATGCTTTATCTCGAATGTTCATGGATGAATTAAGCAAGGCATCAGAAGCGGAAAAAACAACCCTTTCAAATGAATACCCTCTACGAATTGATTTAACTTCCAATTGTTTTCAAAGCGCAGAATACCTGTCACAACTTCAGCACGTCAACTCTGCCTCAACTAAATCCAATTTAAAGATAATTAATGGTAAGCTCTATATACACAAAGGACCTTTAAACGTTGATGAAGCATTAGACGTACCTGATTGGAAGTTGATAGTCCCCGAATCTCTTCGGTTCGATTTTGATAAAGTCGGCGCACTCTCCTCCTACAGCTGCACATTTAGGAAGCCATAAAACATTTGACATGTTGAAACGATATTTTTTTGGCCTAGTATGAAGCATGATATTAGTCGTTTTATTGCTTCGTGCGATAAATGTAAATGTATTAAAGCTCCAAACTATACATTACGACCCCCTCTTGCTTCCCTCTCTGCTACATTTCGACCCTGGCAAAGAGTGTACCTAGATTTTCTTGGACCATATCCAAGGACCCGTACCGGAAACACATCAATTTTAATAGCTGTCGATCATTTTTCGAAATTTGTTGTAACCCGAGCCGTGCGACAGGCAACCGCCGAGGAGGTTAATAAATTTCTCGAAAATAGTATATTTTTGATGTTTGGAGTTCCGGAAACTATTGTGACTGACAATGGGCGGCAATTTGTGTCTAATATGGTTCAAAAATTATTAAAAAAATATGGAGTGTCTCATATATTCACAGCCAAGTATTCTCCTCAAAACAACTCGTCCGAGCGAGTGAATAGAACAGTATTAGCTTCCATACGTGCTTATGTGGGTAACGATCACAAAACATGGGATAACCATCTCGAAGCGATCACGCAAGCAATACGTGGAACTATTCATGAGTCAACCGGTTTCGCACCTCATTTATTAGTCTTCGGCCAGCATCCCATTATGCATGGATCCTTGTACGGCTTGCTTCGTGACGTCTACTCATGCACGGGCAAATATATGTTACCCGAACACAAACCCGATGAATTATATCGATTAACCGAAAAGGTGCAAGATAATTTTTCTAAAGCTCAACTTAAAGCTCATACTCCTTATAATCTTCGATCTAGGCCTCCTCAGTTCACGGTTGGTCAAAATGTGTTCGTGAGAAATTTTTCCCAAAGTAACGCCGCTGAATTTTATTCTGCGAAGCTGGCTCCTAAATTTATTAAAGCCAAGATTCCTCGACTTGTCGGTAACGTGTCTTGTGAAGTAGTCGACGATCATAATCATTCGACGATCAAATATTTTGGGAATATACCATTTTAAAGATGTTAGGTCTTAATTTCACCTTTTATAAAGTCGTGTTCTGCTTAACCTCTATTTAGTATTCCGAATGTGTAGTTGTTGTTGTGTTATTGGATTGGATGCCCAGCAGAATGAGACCTCAGGGTGCGATGGGTACGTCCCCACGAATGTAACGAAATTATATTCGTGCCATGTACCTGGAAATTTTGTGATAAAAATAATATGAAACGAAAAAAAATATTTCATAACACCGAGTCCGGAATATGGTGAAACGGACTGTTGTGGAACATGATTTATGGTTCCAGTTTTCATCTTGAGACCTCTGTCTTTAAAAGCGAGAAATTATATATTTTTTTTTTAAATAAATCAGTTGAACTATAAATGCATAAATAAAACCTAGGAGGAAGAAAAGGAAAAAATAGACCGGTAGTCAATTATAGATTTTTGTAGAGTAACCTTCTCTAATAAAAAACCCAATAAAGTAATAAAATTGGGTCGATAAAAAAATAGAAAAAAAAAATGAAAAATTTCTAGTGTATAGTATGTACTAAAGTTAGTGAATAAAATTAATGTTCAGTTTTTTTTTTCTAATCATTGTATTTAAGTAAAGTTAAATAATTTATAATCGAACTATATACTAGTGTTAATTGGTTAAGTGTTACTTTAATTATACTTAATAATAATAAGTGCAGTTATAATAATAAAGCAAAGCGCTTAGTGATCGAAGAATGGTGGACGTTTGGTCAAATTTGCACGAAAAACGTGGTTGTGCAAACAAAAACTCTATTTAGGCTTATGAAAAATAATTAAGCCACAAATACACCTGAATTACGAGTGTGTGATAATTAAAATATAATTAAGATATACCTATAATATTCCTTCAATAAAACTGAAAAAAAAAATTTAACAAAGTGAACATACCCAAGTATTTTTACTTTCAATTTTCCTGGCGATATTCGTACTTAAGTACTAAACTTAGTCTAGTATTTTTCTAAGTTTGAGTTGCAATTTATTAAAATAAAACGTATGAAACGTGTCGCGATTATTCGAAACTGAACGAAACTCAATAAAGGAGAATTGTATACATGTATGTGTGAACAGAAAAGACAAAAAACAAAATGGCGGGAGCGAGGTTGTGCATGAATGTAAAATGCTATATTTGAAAATGTTAGAAGAAAAAGATGGCGGCATCCAAATGTGAGAGCAAAATAAAAATTTAGGTTTAAAATGAATATTTTTATTTTATTAAATTTGCGGTATAAAAATATACATACATATATACATATTATATACGAATCTAAATTATATTTTAGTTAATTTTTTAATTATTTTTTATTATTACACAATTTGAAATTATTCTTTGATTGTAATATTAAAAGTTTAAATAATTTTCCAAATAGGTACTATGATTATTGCACATCAAGTTTATTATTTTCGCATTTGTTTTCTACCTAAAAACTTAAAACTGAACTAGAAATTAATTAATTTATGAAAACAATATTTGAATAGATATAAAATATATTTTGATGTAATTTTATTTAAATTAACGCTATTGGTATATCAATACCAATACAAAACAGGCCATTTCTTATTAAAATCTTGTTTGTATATGTAACTCCAAAAAGAAATGAGAATTCCATACAAAACGAAAAAAAATTACATGGCTACAAAAAGACAATTTCATTATTTGCAATAAATAATTTGTATCGCTCAAGTTAAATTGAATAATACATTGCAAGAAATAAATAAGGATATTTTGTTATTGAATCATTTAAAAAAAAATTGTATTGAGAAAACTTTTCATTCAGTAATATTCCAATTAAACCAGCAACTTAATTTTACACCGTAACAACAAATAAAATAAAAACAAAAATACACGAGATTGTGTACTGCGGACTGCCGCTCTTGCATGCTTTTTTACTTTTTTAGTAAACCAAAATATGTTGAAGGGGATGGGTGTACGTCTTTGCGTATGACAACAATAAATTTTGTTTTTTATTTTTGTTCAAATAAAACTTGATTTTTCATTAATACGGTGTAATAAACAAAAACACATTTTAATCAATCAATACTAATGATGAGTCCAAAAGCGAAATTTAGTTGGTTGTACATAATAACTAAAAAAAAAAAAAAAACCAATTTTATCGACAATTGGATTTTTTTTTGTGGGCTTATGTAAAAGTTACAGTTGAAAGTTCTCTGCTTACGAAAGTTTTTACATTGGAGTGCCTGGTTGCCGGAAACGGTCTAATTTCATCAAAATGTTTTTTAAGGTTATTTACAAAATCTGTCTGAAGAATTTTATCGGTCGAAAAAGAATTTAGAAATTGACCAGGCACCCTCAACGTACTTCCGTAAACAAGTTCAGCCGGAGAAGTTTTAAGTTCCTCACTATATAACGTGCGTAAACCTAACAGTACGGTTGGCAAGAACGTTACCCAATCAGATCGCTCGTGACACATGATTGCGGTCTTTAACGTTCTGTGAAATCTCTCAATCATACCGTTAGACTTTGGGTTATAAGCCGTCGTTCTTACTCGTCTGAATCCAATCAACGCCGACAATTCATTAAAACTATAACGTTGACTATAACGTTTGGTACCCCGAAGCGTGAAATCCATGTGGAGGATGCCGCAGAAGCGACAGTAGCTGCAGTAATATCAGGAACTGGAATTGCCTCAGCCCACCTCGTATACCTGTCGATTAATGTAACGCAATACCGCTGATTGTCAGAAATAGGCAAAGGACCAATGATGTCTAAGTGAATTTCTGCGAAGCGTTGCGAAGTTAATTGATAAGATCCAAGAGGTGAAACGGTGTGTATTGAAATTTTGGATTTCTGACAAGCTAAACAGGATTGTGCCATAGTTTTTGAATCTTTCGTGATGGAATGCCAGATGACATTTTTCGTCAATAATTTAGTTGTTGCTTTAATTCCAGGGTGTGAAAGATTATGAAAGGCTTCAAAAACTTTTTTCCGAAATTCAATTGAAATAAAAGGTCTTTGATTAGCTGTCGAAATATCACAATATATAGTTTTGTTAGTGTTAAAACTCAACGGAACTTGGACAAACTTTAAAGTTAAATTATCGCGCATAAGATCTTTAAGCTCGACATCATTGGTTTGGGCATCCGCAATTTGTGCGTAATCTATACTTTCAGGAATAGAAATTAGATTAATGCAGGAAAGTGTATCTGCGACGACGTTATCTATACCTGATATGTGTTGGATGTCGGTTGTGAACTGCCCGATGAAATCCAAACGTCGGAATTGACGCGGTGATGCCTTTTCCGGATTCTGACAAAAAGCGTAGACAAGTTGGTTATGGTCCGTAAACAACGTAAACTGTCGTCCTTCCAAAAGATATCTGAATCGAAAAGGATCAGTTAGTTTTTGTTGTTGTCTTACGATTACATGATCGTAACAAGCGCTGTTTGTATTTTATTTTGGGTTTGTGCCTCCACTTTCATGTTTGCTCAGTGTTGGTATTTTTATTCACCTCGGTTGTTGTCCCCACTTTTGTAGATGTTGTTTTGTACGTACCTTTTGTAAGGTGGCGCGAGGGTGAGAAAGATGTTGGAAAAGAGAGAGCAATGCGTATCGAGTGTGTGTCAAGCAAAACATTCCATTAGAATGTTTTTCTTATATGCCTCTCGTTTACACCAATGCGAATTGATGTAAACGAGAAACAGAGAAGAAAGACAATTCTTCTGGAATGTTTTGCGCGTCGTATGTGCGGCGTACGAATTTTTTTTTGCTCATTCGAGTTTGGTCTTGTAAAAATAAAGTCGAGTGTAAAATTTCGTGGATAAATTTTTTAGTTTTTTTTGGAATGTGATTAAAATAATGTTATCAAGTTTTTGGTATTAAAAATAAAAAATAAATTGAAAAAGTTCGATATTTCGAATGTATGTAGAGAATAGACTATAAAACTTGTTTTATATAATTTTTTTTGTGAAAACAAAGGTGTTATTGAACAAACACAAAATAAAAAATTATACAAAATAATAAATAAAAAAAATAAAAAAAAAAAATATTTTGCGATAAATTCGGCGTGAGTGTTTTTTGTCGAGTACAATATTGGTGCGGGTCCCTAAACTTTTGACGGGAGCATCCTGGATTTAGTTTGGTTGTTGTAAAGTGACTCGATGTAATAAGATTTGGCATTGGGGCGCTTTGACGTTAAATTTAATTGGGTGTGCGCCTAAAATCTCAACGGTGGTCGCGATTTGGTTTGGTGTACACCATTTTGAAGAACAATTTTCGGTGGTATATCAAGGCCATTTATTTCATTAACCGTTTTCTGCGGGACAACGCCCGAGATTTTTTTTTTTTTTTTTGGGGGTTAACGGCAGTTTGTAATCGAGTTAATTACACGGTGCTTAGTCGGCGAGAGGATACAATTATAAAATTGTTTTATTGTGTTATAAAATTTATCCGGCTGGGTGACGATTAATTATCAACTGTACGGGTGGCTAGTTGAGGCCAGAATATTTATCGGCCGGGCGGCACAGCGGCGGCGAGAACAAGGCGAAGGACGCCCACCATTTTGAGGCCCAACCGGGCAAAATCATCAACGAGATCAGCGAGATATCGCCCAATTCATTTTGGCGGCCAATCGAGGCCGACATATTTACCGACCATATAAGGTCGCAACGGCGACGGGTGGCCAACCGGCACCTCGATTTATTTCGGTATCGGGGAGAGGCCCCGCAGCGGACGACCGCTCAAGGTCGCCCCAACACCAGTGGGGGTTTACGGCGGAAGACGCCCAACGGTCCGGGTGGTGGAGACACCTGTGGCATGACGGCACCAAGGCCGCAACAGTAATTTTTTTTTTGGTAATTAAGGTACGATTTTTTTATATTTTTTTTATATATTCCATTTTATTTTATATTTCATTTTACATTTTTCATTTTTAAATTTAAATTTTGTTTTGTAATCGGGCGCCGCACAGCGGGTGCGCGCTCGTTGCGCATTGCTCTCCCTCTCTCTCGTTTGCTCTCTCTCGTTCTTTCTCTTTTTCTCTTTCTTCGATTGTTTCGCGTGGGAAGTTGGGTTGTATTTTTGTTTGTAAATTAAATGAAAAAAAAAAATGAATTAGTAAATTTTTTTCGGTTGGGTATGATGAGGGGATTTCCCATCCTGTGTCGGCTTAGTGTTTGCGGTCCCTTGGTGCCCGCATCCAATTTCGTAACCAGGGTTTGACCCCGTTTGAATTCGGATGGATGCGCGCACCAAGGCACCTCTTCCGTTATCATTTTTTTATTTATTTATTATTTGATTATATACTGTTTGTTCCTCAGGTTCCGGCCGACGAATTTCGGCGGAACTCAATGTTTATTATTATTTGCGTTTTTCTCCTTTTTATAATTTTCTGTTAATCACGGTGTAGGCCAGGAGCCCTGCATGCCTCAAACCCCACGACCTTCGCACTTCTCCGCTGAGAACGTAGCCGACAAAAATCACCGTGGAGGCCTCTGCAGGTGCTTAGTGAAAATCTGCAGGTTGGCAGTAGCCAGCCTGTAACAGTTGTTTCACGATAAGCTGAAAACAACCTCGAAAACAACTTCAGAAACATTAATGTAAATGAAACATAAAAATGTCGTAAATGGTACGTTTTGACGCTACGATTACGGTACGTATACCGCACTTTTGTCACAAGAGAAGTGAAACAAATTTACGCAGTGTTTCGTATGTATTAGTGTGTATAAACCCTCCCAACTAAAAAATGTATACATCAAATACGTAACAGAAATGTTATACTTTTGAACACTATTTTAAGACAAAGCAGAGCCTCTAGTGTTGAGTTTTTAATTTACTGCCAAAAAATCAGCCATTTTGGTTTGTTTATGTATATTTTTATGTGAAATACGTTACAAGAGCAGTGAAAGTTATTTACATTGTGATTTTTTTTTAATTAAAATTATTATTAAATTAGTTCTAATAAATATAATGATAATAAAAATTTTTAAGTGTAGTATATGGTGTATATATAGATTTTAAGGATATTTAAGTGTGTACGTATATATAGATTTTAAGTGTAGCTAAGTGTGTACATATAAACTACATATAACTATTGCAAGTGAGTGTAATTTTAATTTAATTAATTCTAAGATGTCAAAACAAAAATTGTATTGAATAATTCGCCGTGAGATTGAGTCCCTTGCGAACAGTTCAAATGTGGATGTTGTAACGAAATTATATTCGTGCCATGTACCTGGAAATTTTGTGATAAAAATAATATGAAACGAAAAAAAATATTTCATAACACCGAGTCCGGAATATGGTGAAACGGACTGTTGTGGAACATGATTTATGGTTCCAGTTTTCATCTTGAGACCTCTGTCTTTAAAAGCGAGAAATTATATATTTTTTTTTTAAATAAATCAGTTAAACTATAAATGCATAAATAAAACCTAGGAGGAAGAAAGGGAAAAAATAGACCGGTAGTCAATTATAGATTTTTGTAGAGTAACCTTTTCTAATAAAAAACCCAATAAAGTAATAAAATTGGGTCGATAAAAAAATAGAAAAAAAAAATGAAAAATTTCTAGTGTATAGTATGTACTAAAGTTAGTGAATAAAATTAATGTTCAGTTTTTTTTTTCTAATCATTGTATTTAAGTTAAGTTAAATAATTTATAATCGAACTATATACTAGTGTTAATTGGTTAAGTGTTACTTTAATTATACTTAATA
The DNA here is from genome assembly GCA_932526605.1 of Nephrotoma flavescens. Classification (NCBI taxonomy): domain Eukaryota; kingdom Metazoa; phylum Arthropoda; class Insecta; order Diptera; family Tipulidae; genus Nephrotoma; species Nephrotoma flavescens. The sequence goes on along the minus strand of OW052221.1, from coordinate 158,856,003 downwards.
ATAATAAGTGCAGTTATAATAATAAAGCAAAGCGCTTAGTGATCGAAGAATGGTGGCCGTTTGGTCAAATTTGCACGAAAAACGTGGTTGTGCAAACAAAAACTCTATTTAGGCTTATGAAAAATAATTAAGCCACAAATACACCTGAATTACGAGTGTGTGATAATTAAAATATAATTAAGATATACCTATAATATTCCTTCAATAAAACTGAAAAAAAAAATTTAACAAAGTGAACATAACGATACCACTTTTGGGCACTACCTATTACGACTACCAGTGCAACAACAACAATAGACTTTCTGTGGTTGCAATTAGTGAACAAAATAGAATTGAAATTGGTAACGAACTCGTACAGGTAGTGTTAAAAATGCGACGAAATAGAAACGCACACATAATATAATATACCCAAATAATATTTTACATAATAATGCAATATAAATGTAAATACTACTAATATAAATATAATTACTATAATAATATAATTAATATAAATATAATTACTATAATAAATTACCTAATAATACAAAACATATGTGTATATACGTACAAATATTGTACTTTTTATAATCTAATATAATCGCAATAAATAATATTACATAAAAGCGATCAAAAATACGATTCGCAACAAATATCACATGGATTACCAATGGCGCCCAACGTGTTTTGAATTCCGTAAGCTAGTTGTAGTTTAATATTCTAGTTTAATAATTAATTATTACATTTAAGTATAACCATAAATAGGTTTAAGCATTTCCTTTTGATTTTTACACATAATTGATTTTGTTTGAGATAAATTGAGTTTTTGTTTAAATTGATAAGGAAATGGTTCAAACTATTTATATATTTTTTTTTATTTTTCTACTTAATTTTCTTATTATTTAAGTACTAACCAACCTAATTTTCTTGGTGAAGGTGATTTTTAGTTTAAATATATAATTTTTATAATGTGCAAATCAAATTTATTAATTTTTCATTTTTCCTTTCTCGTCTGCCATCTTATTTGTGATGTGCCTCTTTTTCTCTAGTTTTTCTTTTCTTTTCTTTTCTCCGCATCATTATTGCATTATGGTTAATAGTTCGTGTAGTGATTTAATTAGTGAATATAGAATGGATAACTAATTTGTGTATCTGAATGGAGTTTAGGTAAGTAAAGTGTAAACAAGGTGAGTTGCCTGGTGATTTTCTTTTCCCTATCCTACCTTTCCCTATTTCCCTTCCTTATGCGGTCCTAACTAGGATTATTCAGTTGTCTAGAAATACCCACCCCGAACCCTGAGCTTTAGCCGACGAACAATGACCGCCTAGGCAGCTGAATAGTTAATTTCTGTTAACATGATCTCTGGTCATGTTGCATGACCTCTGGTCATGTTACAGTGGCGCCCAAATTTTACGGTTACGATACGGACTTCCGCCTAATATATTTTTTTTTAATAAAATGTGCTTAATGGTTGTTACAGTACTGTGCAATTTAGCTAAACCAAACTTTACCGGTTCATAAAGTTTTCCCGTTTAAATTTAAATTCATTGGTCTTTTTTTTTGTTTTCTTAATTTAATTGATAATTTAAAGCTTAAATATTATAGCTTATAGCTTAAATTCTATTTTTTTTTATTTCTCTCGAATACAAAATGGCTCTAGTTTATACGGTTGATTCACTTGTAAGAACATATGTTTGGTTAATACTATTTGTCTTAATTTTTTTTTAATTTCAATTTAATCATCTTTCATAATTTTTTTTTTCTAATCATAACGCATTGATTGAGTATTTTCCGCGCGATTGCTCCATTTTTTTTTAATGTCGATTCTCGTGTTAAATCGTTTATTCTTTCAATCCGTAGATAGTTCATTTTGTATCACGTTTTCGCATGGGTCATCCATTTTATTGTAGATCACCATGTTAGTTTGGAACGTGGTACAATTACAATTAAAAAAAAAAAAAAAAAAAAAAACATCTCTCAGTCGCGAACGCTTCCAAACTTGGTATTGTAGATTTCTTTTGTTAGTTAATTGAGAGGTATTTTTTTTATTAGTTTCTCCTGTTCCCTTATCCATCTTCCCTATTATTTTTTTTTCCTCCTAAGAAGACCAGCAGCAACTCCACCAAAAGCTCACCAATAATTGTTTCACCGCTTCGCTCGTTGCCTGGACTCCATTTCGATAGATTACATATTAATAATAAATAATTTTAATATACATTTTTGCAAATTTATATTTACTATTAATTAACTTCTTTTATATAATATATTGGTCTCTTTAAAAATTTTAATTTTAAAAGTAAACGTTATTAACTTTAATACTGGTAAGCTCGTTATTTGTAATTTTGATTTACGATAAATATATTAACAATACTCTATTTTCATTACCATCCACTGGGCGTTGAGTCCATTTTAAACAACAACAACAACTAAAATTTCCATTTATATTCAAAATGGAACTGTTAATTAGAAGTCAAGATTTAGAGTCTGACGAAATTGACATAGAATGCGAAATTAGGGATTTAAGAGGTCCGATTTCACGACAGATCTCTGATTTGCAATCTTGTTTTGATAAGGAATTAGCAAACCCAGAGTTATTACCGGTTCGCGCTCATTCCCGAGCTGTGAAGTCTCCGCGAAGGGAGGTTATAGTTTGTACAAATAAATTAAGATCCATTCATTCTGAGTTACAACGACTTTTACAATCAAACGACAACCCGTCTGAAGAGCCTTTTACTATTATAATTTCTAGATTACTGCACGTACAGTTCCGACTAGTTCGAATGTCTACTTCTAAAACAGTTCAAGTTTCAGTTAACAATTTATCAGAGTCGTGTCAAGCCATTTTAAATCTTATCCCTAAGCTCAGAGATGCTAATTCATTAGACACTTCGTTAGAAACTTTGAATTGCCTAATTATTGAGGAATATAAAGACGATCAACGAAATTCTGTTCAGCTTGAAGATTGCAATGAAGGAGAAGAATTGGACGAGGAAATTCGTAGTAAAACCCCCCAAGAGCGTCAAGACATTCGGAAAGGAAGTCCCAGTCATGTTGTTTTTAAAGATCCGGTAGAAGAGGTTCGTACTTCCGATGTGAGAACACTTAGCCTTCCGCCGTTTAAATCTGATTATGCGACCTCATTCTCTAATGCATCTCAAAATGTAATTCGACCTTCTGGACCTCAATCAAGTGTAATCGTTTCATCGTGTTCTGATTTGGTTCCTTTTATTCCTTTTACGAGCAGACCACCAGCGATATGTGCTAACAATGTGCCTTGGGTACCTGGAACTCAAGATAACACATCAACAATGAACCAAAGGCATCCTGTGATCTCTCAAAACATGATACCACCGACATCTACTAGTACTAATTATAACGATCGTATGCCTCATAACGTTTATAATACGGATTATCAACTACCTCCGCAACCATACCAAATGTATCCAACTAATCCATATAGTCAATACGGTCCTAATTTTGGTCGTTCCGTTCCTACAATTGACATTCAAAAATGGAATATATCTTTCGATGGTTCCAGCTCTGGTAGTTCTAGTGGCATATCAATCCAAAAATTCTTCTTTAGAGTAGAATTGATGGCGGAAACTCATGGTATTCCACCTAACCTGTTAATTCACAACGTCGGATCTCTGTTCCATGGAATCGCCCGTGAACACTATTGGATTCTGTTAGAGCGAAATCCAAAATGTACTTAGAATGAATTAAAAGCAGGATTTTTGCATCGTTTCCAAGACAACCGGACCGATAGTGACATTAAAAATACTATTGATCAACGTAAACAGAGAACCAAGGAAGCGTTTGTAGATTTTTACTACAATATACTGAGTTTGGCTCTTCCGTTGAGAACTGCACTGTCAGAATCAGAACTTCTCGATGTTTTAAGGAAAAATATGCGACCTGGACTGAGAGTTGCTGTTGCTGGAGAGATTTTCCCATCTGTATCTTCTATGGTAAATAGATGTGTTGCTATAGAAGATACTTGGAAAAGCTTGAATTACAATCCTGAAGTTGCCATGGGTCCAGGATTTTCTCGCAGCGTTCATGAGATAATGCCAACGTCTTTGCCCTCGCCGCAATATAACAACCCTCAATCTGCTCAAAATTTCGTCAATGTGCCACCTTATCGGTCGCACGCTATTACGAATGTCAGCTTACAAGCTACGGTTCCCGCTCAAAATCATAGCAACCAGCCTTACATGAGAACACCGGAACTTTGCTGGAATTGTGGATACCCACTCCTTGATAATCTACCATACTGTACTAATTGTAATTGGAAACCGGAAAACCAACAGTTGGGAATGAGAATCCCTGGGAGTCCCCATTTCCAACATTTGATGATGCCTCCCAGACGAAATACAGAGGAAGTTGCCTCAAACACCGATCCCGAACTGTACTCCGGAAGACTAAGCAAGTAACTTTCAAACTTCCGGCGACGTCAAATGAAGCAACTAACACTCCTTTTCAGTCCACAACTCATAAACACCGATTTATTAAATACTTTCGTAATAAAAGATTGCTCCACCAGAAATTAACTAATGCCATCTTCGCATCTGTATTGAGCTCGGAAGATCTTACTGATAATCGTCCGTACGCAGTAGTAAAAATTGCAGGTACCAACATCCACGGCCTCTTAGATAGTGGTGCGACTATTAGTGCGTTAGGTAAACACGGACTCGAGTTTGTTGAGAAACATCAATTCCAACTACATCGTTTAGATGCTTCGGTACGGACGGCGAACGGGGCTAAACAATCAGTGCTTGGATATGTATATGTCCCAATTACTTACAACGACAGGACAATACAATTTCAACTCTTTGTAATACCTGAATTGCATCAAGAACTATATCTGGGTTATGATTTCTGGACATGTTTTGGAATTAAACTCACTATGATAGAAGAAGTAATTGAGCTTTCTACAAATCACAACTCTACGGATAGTCCTTCTACTATCACTCCTAAACATCACATTTTAAGTCCGGACCAGACAGCGAAACTACAGCAAATAGTCGAACTGTTCCCGAGCTCACAGAAACTAGGTCTTGGTAGAACATCTTTGGCAATGCATAAAATAGATACCGGAGATGCCTTGCCAATCAAGCAACGATTCTTTTCGGTCTTCTTTTCGGCTGTCCAACGCGACATATATTCGGAGCTTGATCGTATGTTAGAGTTAGGAGTAATCACCGAGAGCACAAGTCCATGGTGTTCACCTATGACTAGAGTCTTGAAAGCGAACGGGAAAGTACGTCTCTGTCTTGACGCTCGGAAACTGAATAGCGTTACTCGTAAAGACGCGTACCCCTTGCCCCTAATTGACGGGTTGCTAAGTCGACTGGAACGAACACAGTTTATGTCCAGCATCGACTTAAAGGACGCGTTCTGGCAGGTCCCCTTAGACTCCGAGTCAATGGAGAAAACTGCCTTCACTGTGCCAGGACGTCCGTTATATCATTTTACTGTAATGCCGTTTGGGCTCTGCAATGCGCCTCAAACCTTATGCCGTTTGATGCACAGAGTAATCCCTCATCACCTACATGATCGGGTTTTCGTATACCTCGATGAACTGCTCATTACATCCTCCACATTCGATGAGCACCTGTCTCTGCTAGCCGAGGTAGCATCTCGATTAGCAGCAGCAGGCCTCACAATTAACGTGGAAAAAAGTAAATTTTTACTGAGAGAGATCGATTATCTTGGTCATGTAGTTGGTGGGGGCACTCTGCGGCCAAATCCGGAAAAGGTAAGAGCCATTGCAGAGTACCCGGTACCAAAAACAGTTCGTCAGGTAAGGAGATTTTTAGGCATCTGTAGTTGGTACAGACGATTTATAGATCAGTTCTCGTCGCTTTCTGCTCCTCTGACGAACTTGCTTAAGAAAAACCAAAAGTTTTTTTGGTCCGAACAATCTCAACTGGCGTTTGATAAACTAAAACTTGCTCTCACTACTGCTCCTGTTTTGAATACTGCGGATTTTAAAAAACACTTCTTCATTCAGTGCGATGCCAGCTCCACTGGAGTGGGTGCCGTATTATTTCAAAGAACTGATGATGGACAAGACCAGCCTATTGAATACATGTCGCATAAACTTAACTCCGCTCAACGTCATTACAGCGTGACAGAGTTGGAATGCTTGGCCGCTGTTTTGGCCGTTAAAAAGATCCGATGTTACGTAGAAGGACTCCCTTTTACGGTAATTACAGATCACGCTAGTCTCACTTGGTTAATGTCGCAAAAGGATTTAACAGGGAGGTTAGCACGATGGAGTCTTAAGTTACAGGGTTTCGATTTTGGCATTGAGTATCGGAAGGGAACCCAGAACTGTGTACCGGATGCTTTATCTCGAATGTTCATGGATGAATTAAGCAAGGCATCAGAAGCGGGAAAAACAACCCTTTCAAATGAATACCCTCTACGAATTGATTTAACTTCCAATTGTTTTCAAAGCGCAGAATACCTGTCACAACTTCAGCACGTCAACTCTGCCTCAACTAAATCCAATTTAAAGATAATTAATGGTAAGCTCTATATACACAAAGGACCTTTAAACGTTGATGAAGCATTAGACGTACCTGATTGGAAGTTGATAGTCCCCGAATCTCTTCGGTTCGATTTTGATAAAGTCGGCGCACTCTCCTCCTACAGCTGCACATTTAGGAAGCCATAAAACATTTGACATGTTGAAACGATATTTTTTTGGCCTAGTATGAAGCATGATATTAGTCGTTTTATTGCTTCGTGCGATAAATGTAAATGTATTAAAGCTCCAAACTATACATTACGACCCCCTCTTGCTTCCCTCTCTGCTACATTTCGACCCTGGCAAAGAGTGTACCTAGATTTTCTTGGACCATATCCAAGGACCCGTACCGGAAACACATCAATTTTAATAGCTGTCGATCATTTTTCGAAATTTGTTGTAACCCGAGCCGTGCGACAGGCAACCGCCGAGGAGGTTAATAAATTTCTCGAAAATAGTATATTTTTGATGTTTGGAGTTCCGGAAACTATTGTGACTGACAATGGGCGGCAATTTGTGTCTAATATGGTTCAAAAATTATTAAAAAAATATGGAGTGTCTCATATATTCACAGCCAAGTATTCTCCTCAAAACAACTCGTCCGAGCGAGTGAATAGAACAGTATTAGCTTCCATACGTGCTTATGTGGGTAACGATCACAAAACATGGGATAACCATCTCGAAGCGATCACGCAAGCAATACGTGGAACTATTCATGAGTCAACCGGTTTCGCACCTCATTTATTAGTCTTCGGCCAGCATCCCATTATGCATGGATCCTTGTACGGCTTGCTTCGTGACGTCTACTCATGCACGGGCAAATATATGTTACCCGAACACAAACCCGATGAATTATATCGATTAACCGAAAAGGTGCAAGATAATTTTTCTAAAGCTCAACTTAAAGCTCATACTCCTTATAATCTTCGATCTAGGCCTCCTCAGTTCACGGTTGGTCAAAATGTGTTCGTGAGAAATTTTTCCCAAAGTAACGCCGCTGAATTTTATTCTGCGAAGCTGGCTCCTAAATTTATTAAAGCCAAGATTCCTCGACTTGTCGGTAACGTGTCTTGTGAAGTAGTCGACGATCATAATCATTCGACGATCAAATATTTTGGGAATATACCATTTTAAAGATGTTAGGTCTTAATTTCACCTTTTATAAAGTCGTGTTCTGCTTAACCTCTATTTAGTATTCCGAATGTGTAGTTGTTGTTGTGTTATTGGATTGGATGCCCAGCAGAATGAGACCTCAGGGTGCGATGGGTACGTCCCCACGAATGTAACGAAATTATATTCGTGCCATGTACCTGGAAATTTTGTGATAAAAATAATATGAAACGAAAAAAAATATTTCATAACACCGAGTCCGGAATATGGTGAAACGGACTGTTGTGGAACATGATTTATGGTTCCAGTTTTCATCTTGAGACCTCTGTCTTTAAAAGCGAGAAATTATATATTTTTTTTTTAAATAAATCAGTTGAACTATAAATGCATAAATAAAACCTAGGAGGAAGAAAAGGAAAAAATAGACCGGTAGTCAATTATAGATTTTTGTAGAGTAACCTTCTCTAATAAAAAACCCAATAAAGTAATAAAATTGGGTCGATAAAAAAATAGAAAAAAAAAATGAAAAATTTCTAGTGTATAGTATGTACTAAAGTTAGTGAATAAAATTAATGTTCAGTTTTTTTTTTCTAATCATTGTATTTAAGTTAAGTTAAATAATTTATAATCGAACTATATACTAGTGTTAATTGGTTAAGTGTTACTTTAATTATACTTAATAATAATAAGTGCAGTTATAATAATAAAGCAAAGCGCTTAGTGATCGAAGAATGGTGGACGTTTGGTCAAATTTGCACGAAAAACGTGGTTGTGCAAACAAAAACTCTATTTAGGCTTATGAAAAATAATTAAGCCACAAATACACCTGAATTACGAGTGTGTGATAATTAAAATATAATTAAGATATACCTATAATATTCCTTCAATAAAACTGAAAAAAAAAATTTAACAAAGTGAACATACCCAAGTATTTTTACTTTCAATTTTCCTGGCGATATTCGTACTTAAGTACTAAACTTAGTCTAGTATTTTTCTAAGTTTGAGTTGCAATTTATTAAAATAAAACGTATGAAACGTGTCGCGATTATTCGAAACTGAACGAAACTCAATAAAGGAGAATTGTATACATGTATGTGTGAACAGAAAAGACAAAAAACAAAATGGCGGGAGCGAGGTTGTGCATGAATGTAAAATGCTATATTTGAAAATGTTAGAAGAAAAAGATGGCGGCATCCAAATGTGAGAGCAAAATAAAAATTTAGGTTTAAAATGAATATTTTTATTTTATTAAATTTGCGGTATAAAAATATACATACATATATACATATTATATACGAATCTAAATTATATTTTAGTTAATTTTTTAATTATTTTTTATTATTACACAATTTGAAATTATTCTTTGATTGTAATATTAAAAGTTTAAATAATTTTCCAAATAGGTACTATGATTATTGCACATCAAGTTTATTATTTTCGCATTTGTTTTCTACCTAAAAACTTAAAACTGAACTAGAAATTAATTAATTTATGAAAACAATATTTGAATAGATATAAAATATATTTTACTTTTAACGCTATTTGCCGTAGGCACTTGGCGAAACACACTTATACTTAATAAACACATTTTTATTAATCACTTGTTTTTTGTTCCGCAGAATATTTTGAATGTCTTTCAAAAAGTTTAAAAAATCACTCGATCGATTTCGACTTGTTAGGTCATCATCAGGAGTATCTACTCAGGAGTAGATACTCCTGATGATGACCTAACAAGTCGAAATCGATCGAGTGATTTTTTAAACTTTTTGAAAGACATTCAAAATATTCTGCGGAACAAAAAACAAGTGATTAATAAAAATGTGTTTATTAAGTAAAATATATTTTGATGTAATTTTATTTAAATTAACACATCTTTAAATTTTTTTAACAAAATTTTATAAAATTACCAAACTCATGTCGTGAACATGAAAAATAAAAACAACCAAAGTATTTTTACTTTCAATTTTCCTGGCGATATTTGTACTTAAGTACTAAACTTAGTCTAGTATTTTTCTAAGTTTGAGTTGCAATTTATTAAAATAAAACGTATGAAACGTGTCGCGATTATTCGAAACTGAACGAAACTCAATAAAGGAGAATTGTTTACATGTATGTGTGAACAGAAAAGACAAAAAACAAAATGGCGGGAGCGAGGTTGTGCATGAATGTAAAATGCTATATTTGAAAATGTTAGAAGAAAAAGATGGCAGCATCCAAATGTGAGAGCAAAATAAAAATTTAGGTTTAAAATGAATATTTTTATTTTATTAAATTTGCGGTATAAAAATATACATACATATATACATATTATATACGAATCTAAATTATATTTTAGTTAATTTTTTAATTATTTTTTATTATTACACAATTTGAAATTATTCTTTGATTGTAATATTAAAAGTTTAAATAATTTTCCAAATAGGTACTATGATTATTGCACATCAAGTTTATTATTTTCGCATTTGTTTTCTACCTAAAAACTTAAAACTGAACTAGAAATTAATTAATTTATGAAAACAATATTTGAATAGATATAAAATATATTTTGATGTAATTTTATTTAAATTAACGCTATTGGTATATCAATACCAATACAAAACAGGCCATTTCTTATTAAAATCTTGTTTGTATATGTAACTCCAAAAAGAAATGAGAATTCCATACAAAACGAAAAAAAATTACATGGCTACAAAAAGACAATTTCATTATTTGCAATAAATAATTTGTATCGCTCAAGTTAAATTGAATAATACATTGCAAGAAATAAATAAGGATATTTTGTTATTGAATCATTTAAAAAAAAATTGTATTGAGAAAACTTTTCATTCAGTAATATTCCAATTAAACCAGCAACTTAATTTTACACCGTAACAACAAATAAAATAAAAACAAAAATACACGAGATTGTGTACTGCGGACTGCCGCTCTTGCATGCTTTTTTACTTTTTTAGTAAACCAAAATATGTTGAAGGGGATGGGTGTACGTCTTTGCGTATGACAACAATAAATTTTGTTTTTTATTTTTGTTCAAATAAAACTTGATTTTTCATTAATACGGTGTAATAAACAAAAACACATTTTAATCAATCAATACTAATGATGAGTCCAAAAGCGAAATTTAGTTGGTTGTACATAATAACTAAAAAAAAAAAAAAACCAATTTTATCGACAATTGGATTTGTTTTTTGTGGGCTTATGTAAAAGTTACAGTAAAGAATAAAAATTACGATACAGTTTATCGACGATATTGAAACTTAGGCAGGCAAAATATCACACATAATAATTTTGTATATTATGTGTATAGTAAAATATTCCTATGTGACTGACGACGAAATTTACATTGAATTTGTCGATTAATTAGATTTTTCGATTAATTGTTTAAATAAATCTGCAATAAACGTAATTTTTTAAAGCAACTTTTTTTAATTTTGATAATTACAGTTTAACTAAACACTTTTATGGTACCCTTTTTATGTTTCATTTTATGGTCGAAATATTTGAGGAACTAATCGGTCGAGATATATTGTTTAATTTATTGCACAAAATACAGTACAGAAAAAAAGGGTTTGTTTAGTTTAATGGCACACACTACATAGCAGGTTAAACGAATACAAATATAATTTGTATTGTAACATGCCAAAATATTATACCCTTTAATCTAAAATTCATTACACAAATAAAATGTGTGAAATTAAGTTCATTATTTTTCTTCGGTACTGTATGTTCGTGAAACAAAACCAAAACAAATAACTTGTATTATTTGTTGGCGAGAGCCAAGAGAAATTAAAAATCTTATACGCGCACGTGTCATTGAAAAATTGTGTTGTTGCTTTTATCAGTAAGTTGCTAAATGAAAAGTTACTCAATAGGGAAATATTTTTATTGGAAATGTTTCTCAAAATATCAATATTTATCGTGATCCTTCAGATAAATTATGTTTGTAGATAATAAAGCAGATTTATTGGGACAAATGAAGATTTTTTTTTATCCCATGTAATTTTTTACCTACTCGTATGGCACCCGCGTTTTTGTTAACATTTACCTATACAAGCTCATGGAATTTTTTTATATAGAAAAAAGGCCTATTATGTAGTGGTATTGCATATACGCTACAAACACTATCATTATAATGTGAAGTTTAACTTTCGTTAATTTTGGATGAAAACGAAGGAAAATACTATGCTCAATTTTTACTTTCGTTTTGTTATACTTGGGAAAGTTGACAAATGTATCCGCATCGTTAAAAGTTACTATTAACTTAGCGTTCTCACAATAAACTAAATACTACGCCATTTGTATACGCATATGTATATAATACGTATACGCTACAAACACTATCATTATAATGTGAAGTTTAACTTTCGTTAATTTTGGATGAAAACGAAGGAAAATACTATGCTCAATATTTACTTTCGTTTTGTTATACTTGGGTAACGATACCACTTTTGGGCACTACCTATTACGACTACCAGTGCAACAACAACAATAGACTTTCTGTGGTTGCAATTAGTGAACAAAATAGAATTGAAATTGGTAACGAACTCGTACAGGTAGTGTTAAAAATGCGACGAAATAGAAACGCACACATAATATAATATACCCAAATAATATTTTACATAATAATGCAATATAAATGTAAATACTACTAATATAAATATAATTACTATAATAATATAATTAATATAAATATAATTACTATAATAAATTACCTAATAATACAAAACATATGTGTATATACGTACAAATATTGTACTTTTTATAATCTAATATAATCGCAATAAATAATATTACATAAAAGCGATCAAAAATACGATTCGCAACAAATATCACATGGATTACCAATGGCGCCCAACGTGTTTTGAATTCCGTAAGCTAGTTGTAGTTTAATATTCTAGTTTAATAATTAATTATTACATTTAAGTATAACCATAAATAGGTTTAAGCATTTCCTTTTGATTTTTCCACATAATTGATTTTGTTTGAGATAAATTGAGTTTTTGTTTAAATTGATAAGGAAATGGTTCAAACTATTTATATATTTTTTTTTATTTTTCTACTTAATTTTCTTATTATTTAAGTACTAACCAACCTAATTTTCTTGGTGAAGGTGATTTTTAGTTTAAATATATAATTTTTATAATGTGCAAATCAAATTTATTAATTTTTCATTTTTCCTTTCTCGTCTGCCATCTTATTTGTGATGTGCCTCTTTTTCTCTAGTTTTTCTTTTCTTTTCTTTTCTCCGCATCATTATTGCATTATGGTTAATAGTTCGTGTAGTGATTTAATTAGTGAATATAGAATGGATAACTAATTTGTGTATCTGAATGGAGTTTAGGTAAGTAAAGTGTAAACAAGGTGAGTTGCCTGGTGATTTTCTTTTCCCTATCCTACCTTTCCCTATTTCCCTTCCTTATGCGGTCCTAACTAGGATTATTCAGTTGTCTAGAAATACCCACCCCGAACCCTGAGCTTTAGAAGACGAACAATGACCGCCTAGGCAGCTGAATAGTTAATTTCTGTTAACATGATCTCTGGTCATGTTGCATGACCTCTGGTCATGTTACAATGTTCCACTTAATGCTGTAAACAATTTTAAATCAAGTGCTTCCAAGGTCAATAAAGTCGAAGATGATAATGCGAAAAATAATTTCTATGAGAATATCGAATCAGGATCAAATATTGTGGAGAATGAACTATTTGCCATTGGCATATTTCATGGATACAAGAAACCATTTTGTGCGGATCAGTTTTTGAGGGAGTTTGTTAGGGAAGCAAACAATTTATTGGAGAATGGGTTTAATTATAATAACAGAAAAATGACTGTGAAAATTAGAGCGTTTATTTGTGATGCACCAGCAAGATCATTTTTACAGGATCATTTTTACAGGTAAAGTTCTCTACAATCCATTATATTTATTCAAATAGTTTGATTATGATCTAATTTGAATTTTGCTTTTTAGGAGTTAAATCACATTCTGGTTATTCTTCCTGCACTAAATGCAAGATAACCTAAAAGATGTGCTTCGAACTAATTATGACTTTCATAACAAATCTGATAAAGATCACCACATAAGATTAAATGTTGAATTAGAAAAATTATTATCTATGGATTGTGTAAATGTTCCCAGTAAATTATATGCATTGCGTGTTATTAGGAGTTATGCGGAAAATGCTAACTCGCCTTATTAAAACTCGAAAACATAGTTTCTCTCTTTCACGAACCCAAATAGAAGCGATAAATACATCCCTGCATCAGCTGCGCAAGTGCATTCCAACGGAATTTCAAAGGAAACAACGAACATTGACCTGGAGCATTGGAAAGCTTCAGAATTTCGTCTTTTTCTATGCTACACTGGCATGGCGGCATCTAAAGATATTCTTAGTGAAGATTCCTATGAACATTTTCTACATTTGGTTTGGGCAATAAGGATTCTAGCACATCCCGAAGATTGTTTTCAAAATAATGAATGTGCGGCAAATTTCCTTGAAATGTTTTGCGAGCAATTTTGTTTACTTTTCGGAAAGGACAATAATATGTCTTATAATGTTCATAGCCTACCACATTTAGCAGAGGATGTCAACATATATGGCCAACTAGACAACTACAGTGCATTTTCATTTGAAAATTATATGCAACACATTAAAAAATTAGTAAAGAAAGCTGCCCAACCATTACAACAAATTTACAACAGATTAAAAGAAAAAGAAAACATAAACAAAAGTTTTACGCTTTATCCGTTCCGACCTGTATATATTTGATTCCGAAAGTAATTACAAAGAATTTTTAAAAATCGATGGAACAATGAAACCAGCTACATCAACCCAAAATACCAACAAAAAACTACCAATTCGAAAAAGCCAAATTATTTATACTCCTTATGAGAAACGGCTTACAGTTTTGAGTAACAATGCTTCGCAATCCAACAAAAATTCGGCGATTTCAACACCAGCTACATCACCTCAGATAAACCATACTCTCGACAGTAAGAAATCATTTACAAGCAATCAACTAGCCACCCGTATAAACAATGCCATTTATACACCTAACAGTAAAAGTGCTGCTAATTCAAACAACAACGTTTCGCAACAAAACATAAGTCCACCAGAAACCCACCATACAACTGGTCAGTCTTCCTTAGACCCAAGAGCTAATTTTGAGGCAAATGCAATGGTAATCATGAAAGCAACATTAAGAGAAATCAAACTTTTAAGGTCGGAATTTAAAACTTATAAAGAAAATTGCACATGTCATGCGGCATTAAATGTAAATCTAAAAGAGTTAGACCTACCTGCTGATTCTGTAGAAGCATTCAATAAGCTTGAAAGTGATGTTCGATTAGAAATTCAAAAGGAAGTTTTCTTGGTAATTTTAAAATTAAAATTGCTATATAAAAGTCTTACTAAATTATTTTTAATTTCAGATTAATCATTTTAAAACTTTAAATGACCAGACAATGGAAAAATTTGTTCGGGGTTGCCTTAAAAGCATTATTACCGACAACGCAGCTTCACATTTTTCATGGCACGGGCAACACGGGAATATTGCTGTGAAATCTTTCAAAATTATCTCATTATTGAAAGGTACCGAAACTTATTATTACAAATCAAATTGCATAACTTATTAACAGAATCGTTTTTTTTTATTTTCAGATGAAACAGTAAAAAAATTTAATTGCAGAGTAGTTGATATTGAAACCATTATCAAAAAATGGTTTCAATATGCTAAAGACCGCAACAGACGGACTAACAAAACATGATCTATATATAAATAATTTTAACTTTTAAGTATTATATTAAATCTAATGAAATTATCAACAGCTGTGGATTATACTCGTAGTAATTAAATTATTATTAATTTTATAATGTATGTATTTACATAATATTGATATTTTCACTTTCCTTGAAAATGAATTCAACTTATATTTATTTATTCATTATAGTTTTTATATGAAATGAATTTATTTTTACATTATTAAGCATAATTTAGCAAATTAACCAAATTAAAAATACTAGCCTCTATAAATTTTAATAAAATATAATATAAAATGTGTTCAAAGAGGCTGTATCTTATTATTTTTGACTAATATTATATGAATTGAAATAATAAAATATTTCAAAAGCTAAATATTACTTACTTTAGTAAAATATATTTATATGCAATTTTTAAAAAACAATGCTCTAATTTTTTTTAGATTATCTTTATAAAATTAAATAAATGAATTACTATTGAACTAAATTTGGGTTTTAATTTAAATCAAATATAGAATAATAAATCTGATTGCAGTAGTTCATTTACGATACTCATTAGCAGTACGTAAATGTAACATGAAAACTGTTCAAAGTTGTAACGTGTAAGTGATTCAAAAACGTTCCACAAAAAACGTTCAATTACGTTACGCCAATATGAAGAGAAATTGTATACATTTTTTTGTTTCATTTCTCTTGTGACGAAGGTTACGTAATCTGTACGTTTCTATTGCACAAAAACGTTACGTTTCCGAAGACTTTAGTAGTTATAAGCAAGTCTTCGTAAACTGTACGTTTCTGATTCGCAATGTTGGGAGGAAAGTTGGTCGTATTTGATGTCACGAAAACGTAAGATTTACGGCTCCGTATAAATGTAACGTTTTTATGTAATTTAAGCGCTACGTTTACGTAAAAATTTTAAATACTGTTCCTTTTAGAATTTAGCGTAAATAAATATTCATATATTATTAAACAAATAAAACAAATGATATTTTTTATTTTGTACTTTATTGTAATGATTGAAATAACATGACATTTATAAAAACGATTATAAAATAAAAAAGATTAATCAGTTCGTTCACTGTACAACAAACGTTTATTGCAACTCAGTAAGGGGTTTAACTTCTAAGTGAAAGAATCACTTCCCTTCCGGCCAGCCGCATCATAAACGTAACGTTTATGATGCTTTTTTGATACACTAAAAATGTCGTAAACGGTACGTTTTCACGCTACGATTACGGTACGTATACCGCACTTTTGTCACAAGAGAAGTGAAACAAATTTACGCAATGTTTCGTATGTATTAGTGTGTATAAATTTGGTCGTATTTGTTGTCACGAAAACGTAAGGTTTACGGCTCCGTATAAATGTAACGTTTTTATGTAATTTCAGCGCTACGTTTACGTAAAAATTTTAAGTGCTGTTCCTTTTAGAATTTAGCGTAAATAAATATTCATATATTATTAAATAAATAAACCAAATAATATTTTTTATTTTGTAGTTTATTGTAATGATTGAAATAACATAACATTTATAAAAACAATTATAAAATTTAAAAGGTTAACCGAACGTTCACTGTATAAACGTTTATTGCAACTCAGCAAGGAGTTTAACTTCTGAGTGAAAGAATCACTGAAATTTGCTGCTTGTGTTTAGCCCTTCACTGTCCTCATTTGCACAATTGCTGGGCGTTCAATATTAACAGACGAACTATAATAGTTGTTTGTAGAAGCATTTCCTTGATCCGCTCTAGCACTCTCACAAATATTAACTATTTCTTTACGTATGGTTCTATAAAGTTTCTGTTTCGACATTTTTCAAACTTAATTTCAAACACTCACTGACTATAAAATAAAATAATTATCACATACTTACTACAATGAAAATTAATTTGATTCACAATAATTAATAATTTATGTAACTAACTATATATTTTATTAAGACGGAAACTAGACAGTTACACGACTAAATGAGAAAATTATTGACTGAACTGTAAAACATTTAGAATTTATGTGAAAAACAGAGAATGACGTATACCATAGAAAACGTAGTAGTTATAAAATTTGAGTGTGTTAGTGTTTTGTAAAAAAAACTACGTAAACTGACCGTTCTCGATGCGTTTTTGACGCATATCGTATTTGTGCCGGGAGGGTTAAATTGCTGCTTCCCTTCAAACAAAAAATACGAACTTCGTTTGAACGTAACATAAATGTACTAAAAAAGTACTTTTTTGTCACCTACACATCTTTACCAATATTTATATTGTATATACTCGTATGTACATACGGACTAGATGAACGCCATTTTAAATTAAGTGAGAAAGTTGAATAGTACCTAGGTGTTTAAAATAACTTATTAAATAGCGAAATTAATTCATAAATTATTGTGTTTATATTTGTGAAATTTTAATATTTAGTTTTGAAAAATTTTTGTTTTAAAGTTAAGTTAATGTACGGAATATAAAACGTAAAAATTATAATTGTTTTTTCGAAAGGAAGCGACGCCATATTTTCAAATGAAGTATGTCAAACAATTGGTTTACATTTAGTTAAATAATAAAAATAATAAATACGGTAATAAAATAAAATAATATTAATGTATAATGCGTTAAATAAAATAATATTAATGTATAATTGTTTCAGAATGCGCTCTAAAAACAATTCCTACGTGTAAGAGTGATGCCATCAATACAATTAAAACGTGGTTCCAATAAGCTAGGCCAAAAAATCAAAATTAGAGAATAACATCAAAAAATAATAGGAAATTCAAACTTGGAATTTTGCAAACTATTATTTTCGTATATTATGACTGTATTATGAAACAATAAAATTCTAACTTTGTGATGAATTATTAAACTATATTAATTTCGCATTTTTATTTAATGGTTTTTACTATCATTCGTATTTACACCTAAAATATATTGCGTTAACGAAACATTTTGTATATTCCTTAAATGATGCTTGAAAATGGTACGAAAATGTAACATTAAAACGAAAAACTTGCGAACTACCAACACATTAACATCTCTTCGTGAAAAAGTCTAATTATCATGGGTCACGAACAACATTAATGGTTCTTTTTTGTAACACCAAAATGTTACGTTTGCGATGAATCATATGAACAAATTCCTCCGTTTATGGTACGTAAATGTAACACCTTGTTTGAAGGGTTGTGTTTAGGCCTTCACTTTCCTCATTTATATTATTTCCGTTTTTTGACATTTTTAGTGTAACAAAAATGTCGTAAACGTTCATCAACAACGTAACATAAATGTTATACTTTTGAACACAATTTTATGAAACAGTAGCGTCTCTGGTGGGTTTATGATTTACTACTCAAAAATCAGCCATTTTGATTTATTCACCTTATAGTTTAATGTGATAAGAAATACTATGTGGTATTGTGTTTTTGTTAAAATATTTTGCGAATTAAAATATATTTGAGTGTTATTAAAAAAATAGATTTTAAGTATTTTATAATTGAATAGTATTCTGGTGATGTTTAATAAAATAAATACTTAATAAAATAATAATGTAATAAATATATTTTGTCCTTTAGTTTAAAGAAAATATTACTAAATAATACATCGGAAATATAACATTAAAACCGCTCAATTTTGTTACGTCTATGTGATTCGAAAACTTTCAACAAAAATAGTTCAATTACGGTACGCCAATATGTAGACAAATTGTATACACGTTTTTGTTTCATTTCTCTTGTGGCAATAGTTACGTAAAATTAACATATTTGTTACATATAAGCGTTACGTTTCTGAAGACTTTAGTATAAGCAAGTCTTCGTAAACTGTACGTTTCTGATATATAATGTTGGAAGGGTAATGTGTTACTAAAAACTGCGTAAACTCACCGTTCTCGGTGCGTTTTTGACGCATATCGTTTTTGTGTAGGGAGGGTATCCCTCTAAACAAAAATGCGAATTCGCAAAATACGGTACAAATACGAACCATAACCGATTCAATTTTTGTTGTTGCTTTACCACATTTATACGGATAATGTCCGGTTTACATGAGAAAATTGTTTTCTTCTACAAATTTTTGCAGGTAAATAACAAAGAATCCGCAATACAAAAATATTCAATATGCCAGAAAGAAATAAACATATATAGTAATGGCGTAATTTTTTTATAGGATCATTATTAATTTATTTTTAATGAATTAAAATGCGAAATTTACATTTTTATCTATGGCGTCTGTTTTTATTATGAATCCACAACATTTATAAACACAAAATAATTTTTTTTCTTGTTAATTTTAAAAATGTTGCCATAAAAATACTCGAATCGAATATATTTTATGGCAACATTTTCATTTTTATGGTGGTTTTTGCTCAAAAATTCTTCTGCAAAATTTTGTTGTGATATATTGCTTTTCTTGTCTCTAATGTGCAAAAAGTCAATGTAATATCTTATTCATTTTGCAGAAGAAAAATGTTGGTCGTATGTAAACCGGGCATAAATCCAAAATAAACCCATAAATCATTTATTTTTCCTATTTCAATCGAAGACGCTATATTGTGTTTTATTTATTTGTGTTAATGTTTTGTGAGTGTTTTATAATATTTAATTTATTAAAAATAAACATTAACCGATTTATTTTTTGTTGTTGCTTTGAAACATTTATACGGACAAAACAAAAAAACCTAAAAATCATTTATTTTTACTATTTCAATCGAAAACGCCATATTGCGTTTTATTTATTTGTGTCAATTTTTTATGAGTGTTTTATAATATTTAATTTATTAAAAATAAATAGTAATGCTGCATTTACACTATTGTTTTCGAAGTAGCTTTCTGGGTCATTTTCAGCTTATCGTGAAACAACAACAAAAACTTACTGATCGTTTTCGATTGTATCCCTATGCTCCATATTTGTTTGGAGGTCAAAGTGTCAAAAGCTGTTTGTGAAAATTATAGTACTATAGTAGGCGGTAAACGAATTATTAAATGAAGTGGTAAAAATTGTTAATTTCAGCTATTATTATATCGTTTATAGTGATTTATTTTTGTTTTTTATAGAATATTTATGAAATTCATCATCCAGCCCGCGATAAGGAATTTTTACTTGAATTAAGCTGGGTGGACGAATTGACTAATGGCTTGCATGTAATTCTTGATCCCAGCGATGCTTTATACATGGAAGCAACACAAAGTGGCGAACAAACTAGTAACGATGATCGAGATGACGGGGAAGATGATGAATAAGATTTTAAAACTTACTACGCTGTTTACTCATTGCTAGGTTATGTCGACACTACAGTATGATTTGTCAGCGTCAGTCTCAATTTTCCCCCCGATCCTCGTGTATTTCAAGTCGATTTATGCTGCTAAAGCGGTCGAAAATAGTGCAATCGCTATAGCTGTACGTGGAGAGGATGGAGTGATGTTCACAGTTGGGAAAATTGTCAAAGTTATATGAATCAATTCATTTACGCGAATTTTTACCATAAATACTACAGAGTGAATGATAGCAGCTGTCAAGTGAGTCAAATTCGGAGGGTAAAAGAGAAAGCATATAAATCAACGGGTCGTATTTAGAATTTGCTCGATTGAAATTTAAAACTTCTCAAATTCCCAATTATTTTTATTCGAATATAGTACGCATTAATTGTTTTTATTTTCGATAAAAAAATTATACTTATAATATTCCAAAATAAAAAATAATTATGAATAGAAAAACACGTAGAATATGTACGTAGTAATAAGAGAAATGCGACACTGGTAATATAACATATGTTTACAAACACACACACAAAATGAAAAACCCCACACCGAAATCAAAATTGTTTACTTAATTTTCTCTGATTTATAAATTAAATAATGGATAAATTTATCACAAATCACTTTTTTCTTAACATAATTTACATTTTATTTTATATAAACACTTAGTAAACTTACTGATGGTAAGATACGCCTTTTTGAAATCTTTTAGGCGTATTTTTACAATTTTTGACAATACACTTCATTTCAATAACAAGTTTATAATTTTTTTTATCAAATAATGCACACCACACACTACTATATAAACCAACTAAATATTTTATAATATTTTTATTATTTTAATTAATAATTTTAAAATCACTAAATTAAGTCATCATAGGTTGTCACTGCGCACATAAATAAACATCTGATTTGGGGTTTTTCGTTTTGAAATATGAGTAAGCCATATGCTTTTTTATATAACCATCCTTCACCAACGTGCCTCAAATGAAATAGCAAATATTATATGCTTCTTTATATGGGGGAAAAAACATTTCTACTCTGTGTAGTATAACTCTATTATTTTTACAATTGGCGATGGATGGTACTGGTCTGGTAAGCTTGTTGTAGTTAAGGTAAATTCCAAAGATAATTTAATTTTTTATATTAGACTAGCCGGGGTTATGTCCGATGGCCGTGCTTTAGTCGACGTTGCTAGACAAGAAGCAGCAAATCATCGTATGTTCTTCAATAAACAAATTCCTTGTTGAATGATAGTTTATTCAATTTTGTTCGACTTTCCGGTGCTTCTGTTATGTCATCATCGTCGCCGGCTTAAGGAACTAAGCTGAGCTGTATATTATATGCTCGAACCTTCGGGTTTCTCATGCAAATATTACGGATATGCAATTGGCAAAGCTAAGCCAACCGCTAAAAATAACTGAGTCATTAATTGAAATTAACACTGAAGGGATATCAAACGAGCAAACGAATTATTAAATGAAGCGGTAAAAATTTATAATTTCAGCTAATTATTATGTCGTTTATAGTGATTTATTTTTGTTTTTTACAGAATATTTATGAAATTCATGATCCAGCCCGCGATAAGGAATTTTTACTTGAATTAAGCTGGATGAGCGAATTGATTAATGGTGACTACAGTATGATTTGTCAGCGTCTCAATTTTCCCCCGATGCTCGTGTATTTCAAGTTGATTATGCTGCTAAAGCTGTCGAGAATAGTGGAATCGA
The DNA here is from genome assembly GCA_932526605.1 of Nephrotoma flavescens. NCBI lineage: Eukaryota > Metazoa > Arthropoda > Insecta > Diptera > Tipulidae > Nephrotoma > Nephrotoma flavescens. The sequence continues at coordinate 158,833,664 of OW052221.1, read as the reverse complement.
CATAGATCTACGTGGACAGAATGGAGTGGTGTTCGCAGTTGAGAAAACGCAGTTGTACAGTCAAAATTACATGAATCAAATTTTATTTTATATTGCTTTTTTATAAAACAGACTTTCAGTCCATATTTGTAACAAATCGAATGGATCTACATTTAAAGCGATTAGGGAAAATCGTCAAAATATGGGATCGGCATTACATGTTTTATAAATATTTTAAATAAATGATTTTTTAAATAAAAACTTTATCTATCTCCTCCAAATATTACCATGCTTCATAGCTAAATCTGCTGTACGATCAAATCTGAAAAAATGTTTTGTTCAAATCTGAAAAAATGTTCTATTTCCCGCTATAATTTCGCTATTTATATTTTGAATATTTTGACACTTGAACATACAAAATAAATATCGATGTCGATAAGTTTAATTAATTTTTTATTTTTACAAAAGTACCAAAAACAATTAAATATATATATTAAAATGAATTTTATTTATTTAATATATCAATTTATATTAAAAATAGCAATAAAAATAAAAAAATTAAAAATATATTTGAAAAATCGATAAGTATCGCTATTTCCATCTAATTTTTGGCGTAAGTGTAGATGACGTATACATCGCCGAAATCGGGTAAGATGAAAAATTTTTAAATTTTTTTTTTTGTAGAATTGTGTATCTATCATTTTTAGGAGGTGCAAGCCAATAAATTCTGAAAAATCACCACATTTTCCGGGAAAATTTTAAGTTTTTCCAAAAATATTTTGTTTTTTTTTCATTCAAAAATTAAAAATCTGCGGATAAAAAAATCAAATTTTAATGATAGAAATTCGAATTCACTGTCATTAAACAGCTAAAAATTACATTTTTGCGTTATTTTAATTTTTAAAATTTAATTTCCGGAAAATTTTTCACTTTTTTTATTTTTTCAATATTTTTTTTAATTTTATTTATTTTTATTAATAATAATTGCTTCGTCAACCTTGCAGACACAGATCAAAGAGTTTTTATCGCTCTTATCGCTTCTTCTGATAGTGCCACAAATGTTAAAAAAACTCAAGTTTTGTAAAGATAAATTTATTTAAATGTAATTTTAATTCGTTGTATACCTTAGAGGATGGGGGCTGCCCCCAAACCCCCGCTTTTACGAAATTTACACAATTCTTCAAGTTTCAAATTTTATTTATAATTTTAAATTTTTTGTTTTTCCGGAAAAATGTTCACTATTTTTATGTTATCAATATTTTTTTTATTTTTATTAATAATAATTGCTTCGTCAACCTTGCAGACACAGATCAAAGAGTTTCTCTCGCTCTTATCGCTTCTTCTGATACTGCCACAAATGTTAAAAGAATCGAGCAAACCCCCAATTTTCCACAATTTATACAATTCTTCGAGTGCCAAACTTAGTAAAAAAAATTGAAAAATTTTCAAAATTTTCCTGGAAAAACTGCAAAATTTTTCCGGAAAAATAACTTGTACTGTCGAAAAACTGTTAAGATACAATCCTACTATCAACATTTTTATAAAAATTACTCATTTGTACGTATTTTGAATAAAATAATGCGCTATTTGTCACCAAAAAAATTGAAAATGTCAAAATTTTCCCGGAAAATGTGACAATTTTTCGGAAATTTTTGGCTTGCACCTCCTAAAAATGATAGATACACTATCCTACAAAAAAAAAAACAATTAAAAGTTTCCATCTTACCCGATTTCCGCGATGTATACGTCATCTACACTTTAGCCAAAAAAGATGTAGGCACTACATCTTTTTTTGATTTCGAACGTTGTTTTGGGCCCAGTAAGCTTTATAATATCGATAAGTTTTTATATGGGAAAACAACAACAAAAACTAAAAACTGAAAACAACCTCAAAAACAAAGCTCGAAAACAATAGTGTAAATGCAGCATAAGATTCAATTTTTGTTGTCGCTTTGAAACATTTATACGGATAAAACACAAAAACCCCAAAAACATTTATTTTTCCTATTTCAATCGAAGACGCCATATTGTGTTTTATTTATTTGTGTTAACTTTTTAAGTAAGTGAAAGTAGTGATTTTTAATATTTAATTTATTAAAAATTATCAGTTTAAGATGGAAAAACGACGATACTATGAAATAAATAGAGAAATAAATAAAATATGTGCCGAAAGTTCATTGAAGATGACAAATAGCCATTCGATTGAATTATTATCTGATGCATTACCAACGATTCAAATATCGCAAATAAGCGCTAATATGAATTCCGAGTCTATTAATTTATCTAGCTCAATATCTACAGACTCATCAGATGTTGGTGAAAATTCTTTATTACGAGACCTAGCACAATGGCTTGTAGAATTTAATATTTCTGTACAATGCGGTAATGCGCTGTTAAAGTTACTTCAGAAACACGAAATAAACGTTCCTCAAGACGTGAGAACTTTAAAAAACGATCGTTAAAACCTTGTGACATAATTAGCATAAAAAATGGAAACTATACTCATGTAGGCTTACTGCATAATATAGAAATTTTCCTAGAAAATAATCGTTATTACAAGGACGATATCACTGTTGATATCGGAATCGACGGTGTTCCTTTGGCTAAGAGTTCAAATAGTCAACTATGGCCAATTCTTGGGAACATTCCACCATATAAAAAAGTTTTTACAATCGGAGTATACCATGGGAATAAAAAGCCAACTTGTGCTGATGCCTTTTTAGAACAGTTTATCAATGAAGTAAAATGTGTATATCAGCACGGCATAAAATATAAAGGCAAAAAATATACATTTAGTTTAAGAGCATTTATTTGTGATGCTCCAGCCCGAGCATTTATATTAGGTAAAGACATTTCGTTTTAAATTAATTACACTTTTGAATTATATTTGTATATTTTTCAGGGGTTAAAACGCATTCGGGCTACTTTAGCTGCACAAAATGCCAAATTAGAGGAAACTATTTGGCACATAGAGTATGTTTTCCAGGGATCATTGCATCGCATTGCGCATTATTAGGTGTCACTCGTCAACTTTTGCATTTAATTAAAAGCGTAAAACGTAAACATTTCTCTTTGAAGAGAACTGCTATAGATGCCATAAATGAAAATTTAAAAGCCATACGACCATTCATTCCATTTGAGTTTGCTCGTAAGCAGAGAACTCTTGATGAACTGGAGCACTGGAAAGCCACTGATTTCAGGCTATTTCTCATGTATACTGGTGTTGTAGTACTTAAAGGAATACTTCCGGATAAATATTATATACACTTTTTACATCTAGTTTGTGCAATCAGAATACTATGTCATCCTGAACACGCTATGACTAATAATCAATGTGCAACTGACATGTTAACGGAATTTGTAAAAAACTTTTCTGTTTTATTTGGCAACGAGAATACAACATATAATGTTCACAGTTTACTACATTTGTCGGAGGACGTAAAATTATATGGAACCTTAGACAGCTTTAGTGCTTTTCGATTTGAAAACTTTCTGCAAAAACTTAAAAAGATGGTTAAAAAAGGATCATTTCCGTTGCAGCAGGTGGTCAATAAAATTCAAGAAATCGAAAAATTTCAACCAACATCCGAAGAAAATATGCATACCACATTTAAATTGGCTGCTTCGTTTCCCAACAATTATTGCATGATCAAAAATCGGGTCATGAAAGTTCTCACAATTGAAGGGGATACTATAGCTGGCACATTCCTTAAAAATATCAACAATTATTTCAATTATCCAATTGATTCCTCAAATGTGGGAATTTATTGTGTAAACTCTCAGATTGAAGAATATTTTGGAAACCAACAAACTTTTAAAATTTCCGATATTAAAAATAAAATCGTCAAAATTACAACGAAATTAAACTTTGTGTATATTTCGTTACAACACCTATATTAACACCAAAATTTTTGTTGTTGTAGATATGTCGCACTCTCAAAAGGGATATGATACGGAATTATTCGATTCCGACGATGATGGGAACTACGCAAATTTTTTGTGGATAAAGGAGAATATACGGCCAGAGACCAGTACCCAAATGAATTCATCACAAAAGGTATTTTATTTTCAACCATCAACATCCAAATCTGCGAGTGTAACTGATGCCAATGCATAACAGTCATTACATCCAAGCAAGCAACCGACCATCACAGACGTTCTTAAAATCCTAGATACTCAGGGTAATGAGGTTAAACTCTTAAGACGAGAATTAAGAGAAGAGCGTCAAAATAAAAACACAGGTGATTCCGGCGAAATAAGCCTTGAAACGATTGAAATTCCAGCAACTTCAAAAGATCAGTTCCTGCACCTGGAAAGTGAAATAAAAGACCAATTAAAAGAAAAAATATTGGTATGTATTTACAAAACTAATTTTAATCAGTACTAATTAAGCATCAATATTATTTACAGATCAGGCGCTTCGACAACATAATGGATCAAAATTTAGATAAATTTGTTCGAGCTTGTCTCAAACTTGTCATTTCTGACCTGGCAGCAACACATTTCTCTTGGTTTGGCCGGCATGACAATATTGCAGTGGAGAATTTTAAAATCATGAATTTAATTAAAGGTAATACATTAACTTCCTAACAGAATCTCCTAAATAACGAGTATTCTTAATATAATTCCAGAACGCACAATGAGAAAATTTCCCTCCTGTAAAAATATGGAGATTATTTATATTATTAAAAAATGATTTCAATATGCCAAAGATCGCGCGAAGAAAAAAAAAATAAAAATATCATGTAAATTTATTATAGTTTTTAGAAAATTGAATTTTTAAGATTGAATTAATTTCTATACTAAATGCTTTAATATTAGACGTTTATTAAGTATTTTTGTTTATGAATTTTGAATTTTTTCTATTTAGCTTGCTAAGGTTCTAGATAATTTTAAATGAATTTGTTATGTATGGGTATAGAAGTACTGTATCTACTTTTATTGAATTTTATTAACTAAAATCTCGATATATTATATTTTTGTTATTTAACGAATTAAGTTTTTATTTTTAATGTTTTAACATAACATAAGTTTTAATGTTTCTATGGTTTATGTATTTTAATTTGATGGATAAGTTGATGTAAACCAAAATGTGATACATAATTGGAAAATTCAAATCGTGATATTGATTTTGATATTTTATATATTTAAGGCATAATATTGAGAAAAAAAAACATGAGTTGAAATTTATATATCTTAAAATACATATAATTATTATAAATTAAATTTTGCATTTTTATTTACAACAGTGGTTTTAAAAGAACTCTTCGTAAGTTATTCGCAAAAGTGTTGCGTTAATGATTCGCAAAAATCTTACGATTGCGAATCACTAAATACGGCACATAAACGTTTCACGAAAATCGATTCGTTAATGTAACGTTAAAAGTGAACATTATGCGAACGAATACCTCGCTAAAAAGTCTAATTATCTTGGGATAGGAACACCGTAAACGGTTCGTTTTTGAGCTGCAAAAGCGATTCGTTTGCGAACTATTGTATGAAGTGTAGTTTTCGTTTATGGTTCGTAAACGGTTCACCTTGTTTAGCGGGATACAATGTAAATCTCGTGAACGCAATCCGGTGGTGACATGTTCTACCATCACATTTTCGATACTTCATCGAAGTTTATTTCTCATTTGCCTAAAGTAAAATGGACAACTGTTTCATTTATGAATTATTTCTTTTCTATTGCTATCACAACCTACTAATACAAATGCGAACAAATTGTCTTTCTCTAATTTCGTTCAAGTATCGAAAACAAATTATTTCTTGATAGAAATGGAGTAGAATATCACAATTTTTCAATCTAGCAACCTGGTAAATGATATCAAATGTGAAATAGTGTCACATCCGTGTTTTAATATTGGAGCACTATCCGGCGCCGAAGGGAAATTTTCTACTGAAACTGCTGCAGCTATTTATTCACTGATGTCGCTACTAATCAAAAATAATTGTACTTAACTTCATTTCATTCAGCCGAATGACAGTTTCAATTTCTCAAAGTAACACCGCAATTGAATAAAATTCGGAAATGGGACAACCGATGCGGTCACTATTATCATTTCAAGCGATTCTGTGCCGCATCACTAATATTACAGTAAAACAGGATAATCATAAACGTAAATTAGATATTTGAAAACTTAATTTTAAATAAACGTTTGACGGCTATAGTCATGTGAATACGATTTGGACGTACTACTAATGAATTCGAAAAATGCAGATATAGGCCACCAGCTGGTAGAAATAAATTTAGCTAACCACCGTAAAATGATCACACTGATGCACGGTGCCAATTGTAATCCCTAACCACAATAAGCTAAAGAGTGAAGGGTAGAGTAATAATAATTGGATTGGCTAGATCGGACAAGATTAAATAAAATATTTTTTTTTTTCAATTGTATTTTTTTTTTACGACAAATATATATTTTATTTTATTTATACTATCGCATATTGTATGTATAATAATTCCCGAATTTTGTAGTAATTCTCAGAAAGACACCCTTTAATAGTAACTTTACCCGTATCGATGCGCCGTAATGTTAGAGTACCATTACAACACCAAAGTATACCACCCGAAAATTCAGATGTGATACTATTTTTAAACTGCACCTGTTTGAAGTCTGACAACTTTAATTCATTGATAAACAACGGCATTGTAGGTGCAATACCATCCGGATTTAACGGCTCTAATGTTAAAATATGCTTATCATCCGGATCATCAAATTTCATATCGTTTTCATCTGTTGTATCGATTTGTTTATTACGCACGACAATTTCGGCATTGTTCCTGGTATCTTCGGCATTGATCCAGGCAACGTCGGCTTCTTTGGCTTTTTGAAATTCAAGCTGGGATACTAGTGTCTCTGTTAATCGGATCTGGTAGATATGAGTTTCAGTGGTAGTATGTAGCATCAATTATTACCTCTCCTTGATTTGGTGTAAAAACACGAGAACCGATATTTTGTTGACAGTGAGTAGCAATCATTTCAATTGACGACGATGATCCACGAACTACAATCACACGACGTGGGCTTAGTTGTGATGATATTTATAAGTGATTCACCATCTGATCTACCTTCGAAATCAATAAATTAAATTTGAGCGTTAATTTCAATTAATTTTCATGACGTAATACATTTTGTGGGCTTCTTAAGTGCGTATATTATATCATCGTCCCGATCCTTTTTAATTTCTTTAGATTTGACCTGCTGCTGCTTATTCGATGTTTATTTTAGGCCCAATGTCGACCATTCAATAATCATCCAATTGAATGATTTTTCCATACTCATCCCACTTAATTTTTCCCTAGTGGAATGGGAACAGCGTGTTGTATTTAAAAAATCCCGAATGACCTCAATCGTCTGGCCATACTACTATATCATATTTCCCTGTAATGATATTCATCTCGAGCTCATCTTCTGAATCTGAACTATTCTCATCATTTGTTTTAACGATCAGTCGATTGTGCTTTTCTCCCTCGCTTTACATATATTCTTCAAGTTCATCACATTCAAGCTCGGACGCATCGTTTAACATCCAGCTCAATTTTATGCTCATTCCCTCCATTTTCTATTAAATCGCGATCCAAAGTCCCAGGCGAGGTACGATTTGTTAGAATAATACGGTTGTTAGAATTTAAATCCCATTTTACAAACAAATCACGTACGTATCCACTTTGAATATCGGGAGTAGAAACTAACACGACCTTTAGGCTCAGGACTTTACTTAAATCTGCCAAATTGTGACACAACTGCAAATGCTGAAATTGAAACGGATTGTTACATGCACCTTCAAAACTTTTCATCAATTTATCACTCATCCATTCAATTTGTAATTTAACAAACTCAACAACATTTCTTTTATGTGAGAAATTATATAATTTCTTATATTATTAATTAAAAATTATTGATGAGTTATAAATAAATTACTAAAATTGAAATATGGAAGACACATAAACATTTTAATAATAATTTGCTTTTGTTTATTATATCGATGCAAACAAATTAAAGTAAATCTGACATTTTAACATAAACAATTTTTTGTCGTTCCTTTTCACCAATGCTACTACAAAAATCGGGTAGTTTTTCATGTTCGATAAAACCGGGTAACTTATAAGTATTTTTGGATGAACATGCTTCTAAAAATAATCAATTTTCACTTGACGTTAATTCACAGGATTACGATACGCATTTATTGAAATAAATGGGCATATCCAGTACACTGAGAGCTCATTAAAAACAAAAGGATTTTTCATTTAAAATTTGGTTTCCAAATGATTTCCACAATTAATTTATTAATAAAATTATAAATTTTTCTATAAAAACCCAGCTTGACAGCTCGACATCAGAAAATTAATAAAAAAAAACAAATTACGGAAATTATTTTATATTAGTTTAAATAATCAAAATTAAGATCTTTAAATTTTCTATATAATTTTCTTGGTGGCGAAATTTATAGATCTTATTTAAATACAACAAGTATTATTATTTTACGTCTCTGATGATGGTATAAACTACCGAAAATTTAGACAAATATTTTAAATAATTATATATTTGTAATAATAATATTTGTTGTATTTAAATAAGATCTATAATTTCGCCACCAAAAAAATATTACATAGAAAATTACTATATATTTTTTTTAAATATAAAACAATCATTTACTTGTTTACTACGCTTTACTTATATCACTTTACTATGGAAAAAAACAATTCTGTATATTTTTCTGCTCTACAAAAAACAAAAAAAAAATTGACATACGTCAAAATTTGTAGACCGAATGAAGTTTGCTTTGATTTAAGGGTTGTACAAAACAAGGGAAATTTAAAGTTTCACCCTGAAATGGATAGTGCTCCCGATAGCGGCTCCCGATAAATAAGTGAGCCAAGATATTTTTTTATCGATTTTTAATTAAAAAGTTGAATGAGAAATTTTAGTTTAGAGTTAAATAAATTAATTATATGCAATAATAGCGCGCTAAATATAAGTTTTGACATAGAAAATTGGCTGCTCCGGATACAGCTATCGGGCGCTAATAAAAAAACACAGTGCTAAAGAAGCGAGACATTGTGTTTTTTTATTAGCGCCCGATAGCTGTATCCGGAGCAGCCAATTTTCTATGTCAAAACTTATATTTAGCGCGCTATTATTGCATATAATTAATTTATTTAACTCTAAACTAAAATTTCTCATTCAACTTTTTAATTAAAAATCGATAAAAAAATATCTTGGCTCACTTATTTATCGGGAGCCGCTATCGAGAGCACTATCCATTTCAGGGTGAAACTTTAAATTTCCCTTGTTTTGTACAACCCTTAAATCAAAGCAAACTTCATTCGGTCTACAAATTTTGACGTATGTCAATTTTTTTTTTGTTTTTTGTAGTGCAGAAAAATATACAGAATTGTTTTTTTCCATAGTAAAGTGATATAAGTAAAGCGTAGTAAACAAGTAAATGATTGTTTTATATTTAAAAAAAATATATAGTAATTTTCTATGTAATATTTTTTTGGTGGCGAAATTATAGATCTTATTTAAATACAACAAATATTATTATTACAAATATATAATTATTTAAAATATTTGTCTAAATTTTCGGTAGTTTATACCATCATCAGAGACGTAAAATAATAATACTTGTTGTATTTAAATAAGATCTATAAATTTCGCCACCAAGAAAATTATATAGAAAATTTAAAGATCTTAATTTTGATTATTTAAACTAATATAAAATAATTTCCGTAATTTGTTTTTTTTTATTAATTTTCTGATGTCGAGTTGTCAAGCTAGGTTTTTATAGAAAAATTTATAATTTTATTAATAAATTAATTGTGGAAATCATTTGGAAACCAAATTTTAAATGAAAAATCCTTTTGTTTTTAATGAGCTCTCAGTGTACTGGATATGCCCATTTATTTCAATAAATGCGTATCGTAATCCTGTGAATTAACGTCAAGTGAAAATTGATTATTTTTAGAAGCATGTTCATTCAAAAATACTTATAAGTTACCCGGTTTTATCGAACATGAAAAACTACCCGATTTTTGTAGTAGCATTGGTGAAAAGGAACGACAAAAAATTGTTTATGTTAAAATGTCAGATTTACTTTAATTTGTTTGCATCGATATAATAAACAAAAGCAAATTATTATTAAAATGTTTATGTGTCTTCCATATTTCAATTTTAGTAATTTATTTATAACTCATCAATAATTTTTAATTATATAAGAAATTATATAATTTCTCACATAAAAGAAATGTTGTTGAGTTTGTTAAATTACAAATTGAATGGATGAGTGATAAATTGATGAAAAGTTTTGAAGGTGCATGTAACAATCCGTTTCAATTTCAGCATTTGCAGTTGTGTCACAATTTGGCAGATTTAAGTAAAGTCCTGAGCCTAAAAGTCGTGTTAGTTTCTACTCCCGATATTCAAAGTGGATACGTACGTGATTTGTTTGTAAAATGGGATTTAAATTCTAACAACCGTATTATTCTAACAAATCGTACCTCGCCTGGGACTTTGGATCGCGATTTAATAGAAAATGGAGGGAATGAGCATAAAATTGAGCTGGATGTTAAACGATGCGTCCGAGCCTGAATGTGATGAACTTGAAGAATATATGTAAAGCGAGGGAGAAAAGCACAATCGACTGATCGTTAAAACAAATGATGAGAATAGTTCAGATTCAGAAGATGAGCTCGAGATGAATATCATTACAGGGAAATATGATATAGTAGTATGGCCAGACGATTGAGGTCATTCGGGATTTTTTAACTAGGGAAAAATTAAGTGGGATGAGTATGGAGAAATCATTCAATTGGATGATTATTGAATGGTCGACATTGGGCCTAAAATAAACATCGAATAAGCAGCAGCAAGTCAAATCTAAAGAAATTAAAAAGGATCGGGACGATGATATAATATACGCACTTAAGAAGCCCACAAAATGTATTACGTCATGAAAATTAATTGAAATTAACGCTCAAATTTAATTTATTGATTTCGAAGGTAGATCAGATGGTGAATCACTTATAAATATCATCACAACTAAGACCACGTCGTGTGATTGTAGTTCGTGGATCATCGTCGTCAATTGAAATGATTGCTACCCACTGTCAACAAAATATCGGTTCTCGTGTTTTTACACCAAATCAAGGAGAGGTAATAATTGATGCTACATACTACCACTGAAACTCATATCTACCTGGGGCGGTATGTTGTACCATCACTTCGAATCGAAATTCGAAAAAAGTCGAATGGCGGTATGTTGTATCGTCAACTTTCACTTTTTCGATTCGACTTTTTTCGATTTCGATTCGAAGTGATGGTACAACATACCGCCCCAGATCCGATTAACAGAGACACTAGTATCCCAGCTTGAATTTCAAAAAGCCAAAGAAGCCGACGTTGCCTGGATCAATGCCGAAGATACCAGGAACAATGCCGAAATTGTCGTGCGTAATAAACAAATCGATACAACAGATGAAAACGATATGAAATTTGATGATCCGGATGATAAGCATATTTTAACATTAGAGCCGTTAAATCCGGATGGTATTGCACCTACAATGCCGTTGTTTATCAATGAATTAAAGTTGTCAGACTTCAAACAGGTGCAGTTTAAAAATAGTATCACATCTGAATTTTCGGGTGGTATACTTTGGTGTTGTAATGGTACTCTAACATTACGGCGCATCGATACGGGTAAAGTTACTATTAAAGGGTGTCTTTCTGAGAATTACTACAAAATTCGGGAATTATTATACATACAATATGCGATAGTATAAATAAAATAAAAAATATATTTGTCGTAAAAAAAAATACAATTGAAAAAAAAAATATTTTATTTAATCTTGTCCGATCTAGCCAATCCAATTATTATTACTCTACCCTTCACTCTTTAGCTTATTGTGGTTAGGGATTACAATTGGCACCGTGCATCAGTGTGATCATTTTACGGTGGTTAGCTAAATTTATTTCTACCAGCTGGTGGCCTATATCTGCATTTTTCGAATTCATTAGTAGTACGTCCAAATCGTATTCACATGACTATAGCCGTCAAACGTTTATTTAAAATTAAGTTTTCAAATATCTAATTTACGTTTATGATTATCCTGTTTTACTGTAATATTAGTGATGCGGCACAGAATCGCTTGAAATGATAATAGTGACCGCATCGGTTGTCCCATTTCCGAATTTTATTCAATTGCGGTGTTACTTTGAGAAATTGAAACTGTCATTCGGCTGAATGAAATGAAGTTAAGTACAATTATTTTTGATTAGTAGCGACATCAGTGAATAAATAGCTGCAGCAGTTTCAGTAGAAAATTTCCCTTCGGCGCCGGATAGTGCTCCAATATTAAAACACGGCTTAATCTCCCAAGTATAACAAAACGAAAGTAAAAATTGAGCATAGTATTTTCCTTCGTTTTCATCCAAAATTAACGAAAGTTAAACTTCACATTATAATGATAGTGTTTGTAGCGTATATGTATACTGTGTTGTTACTACTGTATACTGTGTTACCGCAATTTTTCTTTCGTAGGAATGTGTATAGCGTGTAATGTACATGGTTTGTTTTTATTTTTCATGTTCACGACATGAGTTTGATAATTTTATAAAATTTTGTTAAAAAAATTTAAAGATGTGCGTTAATTTAAATAAAATTATATCAAAATATATTTTATATCTATTCAAATATTGTTTTCATAAATTAATTAATTTCTAGTTCAGTTTTAAGTTTTTAGGTAGAAAACAAATGCGAAAATAATAAACTTGATGTGCAATAATCATAGTACCTATTTGGAAAATTATTTAAACTTTTAATATTACAATCAAAGAACAATTTCAAATTGTGTAATAAAAAATAATTAAAAAATTAACTAAAATATAATTTTGATTCGTATATAATATGTATATATGTATGTATATTTTTATACCGCAAATTTAATAAAATAAAAATATTCATTTTAAACCTAAATTTTTATTTTGCTCTCACATTTGGATGCTGCCATCTTTTTCTTCTAACATTTTCAAATATAGCATTTTACATTCATGCCCAACCTCGCTCCCGCCATTTTGTTTTTTGTCTTTTCTGTTCACACACATGTATACAATTCTCCTTTATTGAGTTTCGTTCAGTTTCGAATAATCGCGACACGTTTCATACGTTTTATTTTAATAAATTCCCAAGTATAACAAAACGAAAGTAAAAATTGAGCACAGTATTTTCCTTCGTTTTCATCCAAAATTAACGAAAGTTAAACTTCACATTATAATGATAGTGTTTGTAGCGTATACGTATTATATACATATGAGTATACAAATGGCGTTATTTAGTTTATTGTGAGAACGCTAACTTTATAGTAACTTTTAACGATGCGGATACATTTGTCAACTTTGATATTAATTTAATTGAAGATAGGAAGGCTGTAAAACAATTGGTAATGTAAAGATTCATTCGAGATAATTTGGTACAATCTATTATATTTTGTTTTCCTATTTTATATTTAGAAATCATTATTTATGAAGCAAGATGGCCACGAACTAAAAAAGTGTATTATTGCAAACTTTACAGAGCTGTTCACCAAAGAGCTTAGCTGCAAGTTTACGTTTAACGGTTAATAAAGATAATGTGAGGTATGGTTTACGTTACTCCGTGTTAAATTTAATAATTATAATATTATTTTCAACATTTTAGATTGTACTATGGAAAAATTTACGAAATCTATCAAAAGCGGTTTAATATCCACAAATTACTTTTATTATATAAAAGACAAACAAGGAAAATTATTTTTAAAAAAAATCTAGTGTAAATATTAGAAATTAAAAAACTGAATAATTTAATCGAAATGTATATATATGTATGTCCAAAGTAATCAATAATGAATTTAATAAATTATTTTATATTACAGAAACAAAAATATTTCTTTAAAAACATTTAATTTTAGAACCAAAATTTGAAATTGCCGTTTATACAAACACAAGCACAATTGTTCCCGCCAAATATTTCTCAATACGCATACACATGCAATAAAATGTTTATAATGAGTTTAGTCCAGTTTCGGATTTTCGCGACACGCTTCATACGTTTTATTTTAATAAATTGCAACTCAAACTTAGAAAAATACTAGACTAAGTTTAGTACTAAAGTACGAATAGATCGTGATAATTGTTCAATTTAGTACCACCAGATGTCAATATCATACGGGGTACATTTTTAATGTTTACATTTTTTTTATATGGAGTTTAGGCATAAACGGCTATTACAAAATTGGAAAAAAATTAATGAAATGTACTATGATTCGATGCTAAAACTAATGCTTTTTATTTATAATATATGCATAGATGATTTTTTAAAAAAATGTATAAATAATATTACTTGGATATTTAAGAAAATGATGTACAAACTTTAACAATTATTGAAGTTTTGTGAGGTTATGTCAAATTGTTTATTTTGGTTGGTCGACGTTAAGATTCAAGAAGCCTTCAAGAACAGGCAACACAAATTCTAATTTTAAGATGGCAAATAAAGAAAATATTGGTAAGTTTAACATTGAATCTATGTAGATTTATTACCTACATACAATACAGTTAATAGATTAATTAATTATAATTGAAGTAATATTTTCATACATTAACTGAGCGGCAATAAAACTGTTTTAAATGAGAGGTACATATACTCTAAATGAATTTGTATTGCATTTATATTTATGACTTATGTATGTACATATATTAATTAATTATAGATTGCAATTGTGGCAACAAAACCAACTTGATCAGAAATTGTATACAACAAAAACAATCCCAGCGCCTTCCAATGACAACCGTTTCCTACAATTTGTTTTATTTTTCGGAAAGACATGAAAACGTATTCCAGAATTTTTCACAAACTTGTTTGTACATTGGGGCACACAGCAATATTTCACCATTATAAATTTTCTTTAGCTACAATTCAACATAACTAAATGTCAATAAACATTTCGATATAACCTCACAAATTTACAAAACTTGTTGCTATTTAAACATTATTTCCACACATACTCTAATGGTTACTAATTAATATTTTTCAAAAAATATATGTCTAATTGTGTTTTAATTAAATAATTTTATTTTGAATATCGAAATTTGGCACTTTTCATACAAAGATTCTAAATTTTATCAAGTCTATTTTCGCCTAAACTCCATATAAAAAAAATGTAAACATTGAAAATGTACCCCGTATTTAGCTGACGTCTGGTGGGATAAAGGGTGAAGTTTATGTATTAAACATGATCTATATCGCCAGAAAAATTGAAAGTAAAAATACTTGGGTTGCAACTCAAACTTAGAAAAATACTAGACTAAGTTTAGTACTTAAGTACGAATATCGCCAGGAAAATTGAAAGTAAAAATACTTGGGCTACCCAAGTATTTTTACTTTCAATTTTTCTGGCGATATTCGTACTTAAGTACTAAACTTAGTCTAGTATTTTTCTAAGTTTGAGTTGCAATTTATTAAAATAAAACGTATGAAGGATAAAACACACCAAGAGCAGCGCAACATATTCCAAGCAATCCACACTAACGGCTGCTTATGGGCGTGCACACCAAGCAGCGCAGCAGATTGTTTTGTTTTAGTAGTAAAATTGAATCGTGCAAATTTTATCGAGGTTATGAGTAGCAGCAAAGAGCAGCAAATTGAAGCTGCTGGGTGTGGAACCTATTGATGCCGCGACAGATGCAACTTCATTCAATATAATTTGTTTAAATTTAAATTTTTCAATTATAATTACAAAATACTTAATGTCCTTTAATGGAAATACCTATATTTATACGCAAACTATGATTTTGTATCATTAAATAAGCGAATAAGCCAAAATTTAAATTTGCTGCTCGCTGCTGCTGCTTGGTGTGTTTCATTCTTGAAGCGTGTCGCGAAAATCCGAAACTGGACGAAACTCATTATAAACATTTTATTGCATGTGTATGCGTATTGAGAAATATTTGGCGGGAACAATTGTGCTTGTGTTTGTTTAAACGGCAATTTCAAATTTTGGTTGTAAAATTAAATGTTTTTAAAGAAATATTTTTGTTTTTGTAATATAAAATGATTTATTAAATTCATTATTTTAATTCATTATTGATTACTTTGGACATACATATATATACATTTCGATTAAATTATTCAATTTTTTAATTTCAAATATTTACACTAGATTTTTTTTTAAAATAATTTTCCTTGTTTGGCTTTTATATAATAAAAGTAATTTGTGGATATTAAATCGGTTTCGATAGAGTTCGTAAATTTTTCCATAGTACTATCTAAAATGTTGAAAATAATATAATAATTATTAAATTTAACACGGAGTAACGTAAACCATACCTCACATTATCTTTATTGACCGTTAAACGTAAACTTGCAGCTAAGCTCTTTGGTGAACAGCTCTGTAAAGTTTGCCCTAATGCACTTTTTTAGTTCGTGGCCATCTTGCTTCATAAATAATGATTTCTAAATATAAAATAGGAAAACAAAATATAATAGATTGTACCAAATTATGAATGAATCTTTACATTACCAATTGTTTTACAGCCTTCCTATCTCCAATTAAATTAATATCAAAGTTGACAAATGTATCCGCTACTATAAGCGTTAGTGTTTAAAGTTACTATAAACTTAGCTCACAATAAACTAAATAACGCCATTTGTATACGCATATGTATATAATACGTATACGCTACAAAAACTATCAATTATGATGTGAAGTTTAACTTTAGTTTAATTTTGGATGAAAACGAAGGAAAATACTGTACTCAATTTTTACTTTCGTTTTGTTATACTTGGGTACGATAAAGTCTCGAAAATGTGATGGTAGAACATGTCAGCACGGGTTTTATATGTACCCTTCCAACATTACGTACCAGAAACGTACAGTTTACGAAGACTTGCTTATACTAAAGTCTTCAGAAACGTAACGCTTTTGTGTAACAAATATGTTAAGTTTACGTAGCCTTTGTCACAAGAGAAATGAAACAAAAACATGTATACAATTTGTCTATATAATGGCGTACCGTAATTGAACTGTTTTTGCTGAACGTTTTCGGATCACATAGACGTAATAAAATTGAGCGGTTTTAATGTTATATTTCCGATGTATTGTTTAGTAATATTTTCTTTAAATTAAAAGACAAAATATATTTATTACATTATTAAGTATTTATTTTAATTAAACTATCACCAGAATACTATTAAATTATAAAACACTTTAAAATGTATTTTTTAATTAAAACTCAAATATATTTTAATTCGCAAAATATTTTAATAAAATCACAATACAACATAGTATTTCTTATCACATTAAACTAAAAGGTAAAGTAATCAAAATGGCTGATTTTTGAGTAGTTAATCATAAACCCGCCAGAGGCGCCACCGTGTCTTAAAATTGTGTTCAAAAGTATAACATTTATGCCCGGTTTACATAAGACCAACATTTTTCTTCTGCAAAATGAATAAAATATAACATTGACTTTTTGCACATGAGAGACAAGAAAAGCAATATATCCCAACAAAATTTTGCAGAAAAATTTTTGAGCAAAAATGACCATAAAAATGAAAATGTTGCCATAAAATATATTCGATCCGAGTATTTTTATGGCAACATTTTTAAAATTAACAAGAAAAAAAATTATTTTGTATTTATAAATGATGAGGATTCATTATAAAAACAGACGCCATAGATAAAAATGTAAATTTCGTTTTTTAATTCATTAAAAATAAATTAATAATGATTCTATAAAAAAAATTACGCCATTACTATATATGTTTATTTCTTTCTGGCATATTGAATATTTTTATAAAGCGGATTCTTTCTTATTTACCTGCAAAAATTTGCAGAAGAAAACAATTTTCTCATGTAAACCGGGCATTATGTTACGTTGTTGATGTATACATTTTTTTGTTGGGAGGGTACTACTTTATTACCAAAGAATTTATTGTAGAGAATGGAAATAAGCATCTGTCAAGCGTCACAAATTCGGAGGGTAAAAGAGAAAGCGAATAAACAATGGGATTACAAAAAACGAAATAAGAACCCCACGCCACAGAATATTATAGAACCAAAATTGTTTTCTTATTTTTTTCTGATTTATAAATTAAATTAAGAATAAATTTACCACAAATCACTAGCTACTTCTTAACATAATATACATTTTATTTTATATAAACACTTGGTAAATTTACTGATGGTAAGATATTCGATTCTGTATTTTCTTAGGCGTATTTTGGCATTTTTTCACAATACACTTCATTTTATATAAAAAAATTGTAATTTTTATTATCAAATAATTGCACTAACAGTATATACTACACAAACCACTAACTATTTGAAATTGTTTCTATTATTTAAATGTATTTTAATTAATAATTTTAAAAATTTATAATTTATGATTTTACTACGCAAAATTAAGACGTCACTTCGTACAACAACAAAAACTTGTTTGACGGGTTCTTATTTCTAAGATATGAGTAAACTATATGCATTTTTTATATAACCATCCTGTACTGCGGCCAAATTCCGGTTCGGTGGTAAATTTACCATTATGGTTTTTATTAGTCGAAAATATGCAATTGGTATAAAAACTCAGAAAAACGATTCCTGTTAAATGACTGAGAAAATAAAACCCATAAATAATGTCAAAAAACACCATAAGAATTTTTTTCATGAGAATTGGTTGGTTTTGTATTTTCCAATTAAAAAAATATTATTTTGATAGCGGTAACATCGATTTATTTTATATTAAGTATATATTGAAACATAAGTGGATATAAAGATGCCAAATCACTTACAGCAGCCCTAATCCTACAAAACATTAAATATTCCGACCACTTATCAAAAATTCCAGCTGGGCACGGATCATCCGTTTCCTTGTATAATTTGACAACGATAGTAATTCCCTTTACATAGAGATTCAATGGCATCTTTAATTTCGTGTATCGCTGAGATATTGGACCGCGCTTACTACATATCCCTTTTCGATGCACTGGTAGTCGTACGCTTTATAGGTGGTTCTCCAAAATCCATACGGTGAAACGGCGACGTGGTATTCAGTCAACTACTTCCTTTCGATTTTAGTTAGGATTTACTATTATAATTCACCCATAATTTGTGGTAGAATATTTCCGATTGTATTCGATACGGAACTTTTTACATTTTTTACTGAAAATAGAATTAAGTTAAAATTCAATTAATTTTGTAATTTATTTTGAATATTACTTACAATCATTTTGTAGTATATTATATATACATATGTATTTATATTTTATGTATTTTGATATGTTTGCTCATCGCAAAAAAACAATTTCTGTCAAAATATAGCCCAATAAACCAAAAAACGTAATTTATTAAATGTTTCCCAGGTTAAAACCCATTTGTTGAACCGGAATCGAAAATTTTATGGTAATGGTAAATGACTGGTCGAAAAAAAAACCATTACCATTTCCCATTACCATTTATCATTAAACCGGAATTTGGGTGCTGGCTTGTGACAGATAAAATAGCAAATTTTATATGTGGAAAAAATAAATTTCTACTCTGTAGTTGTTAGTGTAAAGGTATAAACAGAACCAGAGATACAACGCCTGTCAAATTAAAATACACATAAACATAGGATGCTAACACAACCAATGTCGCTGGCGACGACGACATTGTCGCCGAATTTTTTTAGAATCTATTCTAATTTTGTCGCCGGCGCTGCAATACCACCAATATAATTTTCAAATTATTATGTTGGTAAACATTTTTTACAACTTTTTTTTCAATGAATTTCAACCAAATCGGAATGTTCTACACAATGTTTTATGTAAAAAAATTTAAATAGAGTCGATAAAAAGACAAATGAAATATTTTAGGGTTAATTTCGTATTATTTTTCTTGTTTTGTCGCTTCAACGCTGACGCGCTTGTGTTTACCAAAGCGACATCGCCAGCAGACAAATGTATTTTGCCGATGTATCTTGTCGCTGTATCTTTGGTTCTGTTTATACCTTTAAAGGCGGTGATACATGTACAGAGTTTGCCTTTAAGGCAAAAAAATTTACCTTATACAAAATTGAGAAATTTTCAATTTAAAATTTTTGCCTATAAGGCGATTCAAGATGGCGGAATTTTAACCAATCAGCGCGCATAATTTTTATGCCTTAAAGGCAAAATCTGTACATGTATCACCGACTTAACTCTATGTTTATTACCCAGCAAACGTGTCTTGCAGAACAATTTAAAGACTACAACAAGTGTAGTCTTACTTTGGCAGAAGTTAAAACCATTCTCGAATAAAATTAATTTGTGCTCAAAGTAACAACCAAAGATATTTTTTAATTTATTTTTATTAGTTGGTAACAATTACATGTTGAATTTGAAAACAACGTAAAAATGCAACTAAATACATTCAATTAAATCCGTGGTTCCACACTTTGATTCTTTGGTCGTGATTCTTTTCTCGTTCTCTTCCCCTTCACCCACAAACTATTTTTTTGGCGGGGAAATTCTTGATTCTTTTTTCAGAACAAATTTTTTTTGATTCAACTGATTCTCGCACAACAACAAAAATAAATTTTTCAAGGACATCTTGTTTATTTGTCGTTTTTGGGGTAATGTTAGTTTAATTTGCACTTCGAGAGCAAAAAATATATTTTTTCAACCAAGGAAGCAATTTTCGCAGCAAATACATAATAAACATTTTTTACAATACGAATAAATCAAAAAACATAATTTTACGCACATACATACATAAAAAACGAAACGCGCAAAGAAATCAAATGTGGCGAATGATTTTTTGAAACCATTGAATCACGACGAAAGAATTAAAGTGTGGCGAGGTCAATAGTAATGTGCTAGAACATTATTGAATATTATTACAAATCGTAACTAATTTCTCGTGTTGTTTAGAAAAATGCGATGTCAAAATAACAAAAATCACTTTTATATTTTTATTGCAAACATTTAAAAATAAAAGTATTCAAAACAATTGCCCTGTGGCCCTATTCTGGTTTTCCCTGGGAATAGGGAATTGGGAATTAGTGACGTTTTTCTAGCAGTTGGGAATTTTTTATTCCCCAAAGTGTATTCTGACGTTTGGGAATTTTTTTTATTGGGAAAAAATAATTCCATTTTATAGCAGTTTTGACGTTAATTTTTCCCAATTATTTTTTTGGGGAATTGTAATTCGTACCTTTTTGAATTTTGAAACATTTTTTTTGCTAATAAATATATATTTAAAAATAAATTAAACTTGTAATAAGGTCGTAATACGTGTTTTAGTTTATAAATATTTAAATAAAAAAAAATTCCCTAAAAAATTATTCCCTGTCTGCCAGAATACACATTTGAGAACGGGAAATATTTATTTGGGAATTAGAGCAATTTGTAATTACAGCAAAAAAATTCCCAATTCCCATTTCCCCGGGAAAACCAGAATAGGGCCACTGGTGGTGAACATTAATGTCGTCTTACTTTGGCATAAGTTACAACCATTCTGAAATAGAATTAATTTGTGCTCAAAGTAACAACCAAAGATATTTTTTAATTTATTTTTATTAATTACATGTTGAATTTGAAAACAACGTAAAAATGCAACTAAATATATTCAATTAAATAGTAATGTGTTTTTCTTTCGTTTAAATCAAAATGCATGTATGCAGCCAAACTGCTATACAAATTTTGTGCATGCAACCCACATAAAAACTAAATAAATTTAGACAAAATTTAGCAGTACATATGGAGGGAGGTACAGGTAAAATTTTTTTTGTTATTTTCAAAGCAATTTTTTTTTATTTAGAAAGATACAATCAACTTCTTTTATATTTACAGTTTTGTTGAAAAAATGAATGGATGCTTTGACCTATATAATTTGACTATATTTATTTTATAATATGTACATGATCCAATTATTAATCCATTATTTTTATTTGGAATTAAATAAGTCAGTATTCGGAACCCGCTAAATTATGACCATATATAGATTTTTGATCATCTTTAAATAAAAAATTTTGTTTATTGAACTCAATTGAAATTAATTCAAATTAAAAACGTAAACGGCGACAAATTAATACAAATCGAAACGTCAAATATCAATGCGAAATGTCAGGTTGTTTGTAAACATAACAAAATAAATTAAAGTTGCACATACGTCTGCTATACGAACGTAGGTAACATTATATTGCATATCGTAAAAATTAATTTTCATTAAAATATTAAGAAAATTTATTTGGAAAAACGAGGAAAATACAATAAAGGAACAAAACAACGAGGTTAGAAACGGTAAACATATTGAATCGAAAGAAATGAGATAAAAGATAAATGTTATACTGTAGTGTACATATGGAGTCGTATGGAGTGTGTGTAATGTGTATTATACCAAAACCAACAACAATATAAAGCCATGCTAATGCAACAAATACAGAAAAAACTGCACTATAGATAGTTGTATTAGAACATATGTGTAGATTGTGTGTGCGCACTAGTTTAATAAGTAGTGGTGCGAAAGAAAAAATTAACATGGGATTGTTAGTGTAACCAATGCCTTCTATACTACTGGCCTTTTACTACTCTCATTTTTCGCACATGACGTCAATTTAAGTCTATACCGAGACTGCGCAATAATAATTTTAGGATATTTACACTAACAAAGCAACTAGAGAAAGCAACAACAACGTCGACTTAGCGTGTCGTCATCATTTGATGTAAGCGGCCAGTAGTTTAGAAGGCATTGGTGTAACCAACATAATCTTCTGTAGTTTGTTGTATATTGGTATCTGCGTTTCAGACGTTGTTCAGGGCTTTTAATTGTAGTTGGTCAAGTGGTGCAGTGGTTAAAGCTTCGGCACTTGGACCGGGAGGTACTGGGTTCGAATCCCATCAGAGGCTAGATGCAAATCGAATTTTCATCATCGATTACAATCGGTGATGTTAATAATCACAACTAAGACCCTCTGATGGAGTGCAGAATTGAGCGCCGACCCACCGTCCATGTCAATGTACAGGTTGACATGGAGCTTGCAATGTGCAGGTGGTATACTGTAGTTGTGTGAGTAGGTGAATAGGTGAATGGGTTAATGATGTAGCATGAATGCGTGGTATCACAATGGGCCGAAAATGGCCTAAGTGTAAACCACTGAAACCTATATATATATATATATATATATATATATATATATATATATATATACATATATATATACATATATATATATATATATATATATATATATATATATATATATATATATATATATATATATATATATATATATATATATATATATATATATATATATATATATATATATATATATATATATATATATATATATATATATATATATATATATATATATATATATATATATATATATATATATATATATATATATATATATATATATATATATATATATATATATATATATATATATATATATATATATATATATATATATATATATATATATATATATATATATATATATATATATATATATATATATATATATATATATATATATATATATATATATATATATATATATATATATATATATATATATATATATATATATATATATATATATATATATATATATATATATATATATATATATATATATATATATATATATATATATATATATATATATATATATATATATATATATATATATATATATATATATATATATATATATATATATATATATATATATATATATATATATATATATATATATATATATATATATATATATATATATATATATATATATATATATATATATATATATATATATATATATATATATATATATATATATATATATATATATATATATATATATATATATATATATATATATATATATATATATATATATATATATATATATATATATATATATATATATATATATATATATATATATATATATATATATATATATATATATATATATATATATATATATATATATATATATATATATATATATATATATATATATATATATATATATATATATATATATATATATATATATATATATATAGTATATATATTAGTATATATATATATATATATATATATATATATATATATATATATATATATATATATATAGATATATATATATATATATATATATATATATATATATATATATTATATATATATATATATATATATATTATATATATATATATATATATATATATATATATATATATATATATATATATATATATATATATATATATATATATATATATATATATATACTATATATATATATATATATATATATATATATATATATATATATATATATATAGTA
>OW052221.1:158787688-158809126 GCA_932526605.1 Nephrotoma flavescens | reverse complement strand
ATATGATGATACTGGAATACAATCCCGAAGGAATATTGTACATCTTAAAAAAATCAACAACGAATGGACGGTTCAAAAGCGAGAAGAAAATGGTCAGAATCTTGAAGAACCAGGCCAAGTAACAAGCGGAATACAACATTCAAAGGAGGAATAAAAGCAAGCTATGTATTATTAAAGTATTTTGATTAGCTAAATGAATAACGGGAATTTAAATTTCAAATTTTATAAAGAGATAAGATGGATATTGTATATGATTATGTAAATGTAATAAGAAAATAGTTTTATAGATTTAATTGTTCTAAAAGGAATTATAAGATTTTTATAAAAGGAAAGGGATGTAGTGTATAAGCAAATGAATTATACAGCAACAAAATATATATACATACATATAAGCAAATATATGTATATATATATATATATATATATATATATATATATATATATATATATATATATATATATATATATATATATATATATATATATATATATATATATATATATATATATGTATATATATATATATATATATATATATATATATATATATAAATATATATATATATATATATATATATATATATATATATATATATATATATATATATATATATATATATATATATATATATATATATATATATATATATATATATATATATATATATATATATATATATATATATATATATATATATATATATATATATATATATATATATATATATATATATATATATATATATATATATATATATATATATATATATATATATATATATATATATATATATATATATATATATATATATATATATATATATATATATATATATATATATATATATATATATATATATATATATATATATATATATATATATATATATATATATATATATATATATATATATATATATATATATATATATATATATATATATATATATATATATATATATATATATATATATATATATATATATATATATATATATATATATATATATATATATATATATATATATATATATTTCGGAGTTTAGTTGAATTATAGACACTCAAGTGAAAACATATAAATGATAAGAATAAAGAGAATCATTAAGTTACAAAGAGTGTTTTATTAAACAATACAGTTACGAACGTCATTCTGAACCCTACTCGAGATTGCCTCTACAAATGTCATTTTTAATGGTGTATCAATACCACTACAATAATAGGCCATATTCCTATACAGCTATGTTACACGCAATTTTGGTTTCTGGATTCAAACTACTGCGCAATAGAATTTAATTTTTAATTTAAAACCTTATTTTAAATTAAATCATTAAATTTTCTTGTCTTGTTTTATTCTGTTCTCTCGAAAATAAAATTTAAACAAAAATCTACATCTCAAAAATGTCCGTAAATTTTTTTATTTTCATTTCAAATTTTTTCATTTCGGATTCACGGTCAAAATTTTTACGTCGCAGCTGCGTAATAAAATTTTTGTCCGTGAATCCGAAATGAAAAAAATTGAAATGAAAATAAAAAAATTTAAGGACATTTTTGAGATGTAGATTTTTGTTTAAATTTTATTTTCGAGAGAAAAGAATAAAACAAGACAAGAAAATTTAATGATTTAATTTAAAATAAGGGTTTAAATTAAAAATTAAAATCTATTGCGCAGTAGTTTGAATCCAGAAACCAAATTATAGTGTAGCATGATTGATATAGAAAGATTACATGAGTTGGTGTAGGTAAATACAAACAAAAACATGGGCGTCATAGGATGAACAAAAACTTACATGGGACAAAAAAAAAATCTTTGCTTGTCTCAATTAATCTGGTTTATTAACTACAAACATAATTTATCTGAAGGATCACGATAAATATTGATATTTTGAGAAACATTTCGAATAAAAATATTTCCCTGCTGAGAAACTTTTCATTTACTAATTTACTGACAAAGCAACTACACAATTTTTCAATGACACGTGCGCGTATAAGTTTTTTAATTTCTCTTGGCTCTCGAGCACTTGTATTATTTGTTTTGGTTTTGTTTCACGACATACAGTACCGAAGAAAAATAGTAAACTTAATTTCACACATTTTATTTGTGTAATGAATTTTAGATTAGAGGGTATACTATTTTGTATGTTACAATAAATTTTTTATTTATATTCGATTGTGTTTTGTATATTATGAAAATGAAACATAGAATAACATAATACACATAGGATATTTATTTATTTCGTTTACATCGTGGATAAACCGTATCATAATTTTTAATCTTTACTGTAAATTATACACAAGCCCACAAAAAAATCCAATTGTCGATAAAATTGGATTTTTTTTTTAGTAATTATGTACAACCAACTAAATCAACGCAATTGGGCTTATCAATAGTATTGATTGATTAAGCTGTATTTTGGTTTATTACACCGTGTTAATTAAAAAACAAGTTTTATTTGAACAAAAATAAAACACAAAATATTTTGTTGTCATACGCAAAGTCGTACACCCATCCCCTTCAACATATTTTGATTTACTAAAAAAGTAAAAAAGCATGCAAGAGCGCCAGTAAAAAATCTCGTATATTTTTATTTTATTTGTTGTTACGGTGTAAAACTATGTTAATGCTTTAATTGGAATATTACTAAATGAAAAGTTTTCTCAAAACAATTTTTTTTTTAAATAATTCAATAACAAAATATCCCTATTTATTTTTGATAATGTATTATTCAATTTAACGATACAAACTATTTATTAAAAATAATGAACTTGTTTTTTTTACCCCCATTACACGGTCAGTAATAATGTCATTACCAGTAATGTCATTACTTGCGTCATTCCTCTCTTTAGTTTTGTTACCATTACACGGTCATTCCTACACGTCAATATTATCGTCATTACTTGAGTTATATTAATCGTTTTGTATACGAATTTAGTTTTACTCTAATATATAAAATTGTTTTTCAACAGTTGCCGACGGCAAAAAAATTGTCATCGACTAAAATTTTTTTAACAAGTATACATAGCTAATATGTATATCAAAATGTTGATAGAATATATATTAATATTTTACATATTATTTTACATAATAATAATATTTTAATATTTTACATATTTATGTTAAAATTATATTTTTTTGTGACAACTGTATTAAAATATAATATAGGTAGTATTTATATGTATATTCCTGAAGCTGTCCCAAAAATCATTTAAGAATCCCATTTCAACCCAACATACCCAATCTCACATCATAAGCGCGTAACCGAAAAATGGAAAATAAAAAATTGTCCATTAAATCGAGAGTTCATTAAATGTCCGTTAAATCGAGCGTCCGTGAAATTGGGGTTCGTTAAATCGGGGGTTTATTATATTTTCATTTATTTGTGATAAAAAGAAAATATAAATTTAACATAACCATTAATATATGTATCAACATTTTGGTATAATATGTATGCATACTCGTTAAAAAAAGTTTTATAACCGACAATTTTTTTTTGCCATCAGCAATCTTGAGAAACAATTTTAAATACATATTTAAATAGAGTAGAACTAAAGAAAAGTATGTAATGATGTACACTAGTGACGAAACCCCTACACTATCATTAATAATGACAGTATTGACGTCAAACACAAGTAATGATGTCTCGAAATCAGAAAATCCGGATTTTCATCATTACTAAACATCATTATTCAATAACGCACATTACATGATCATTATTAATCTCATTACCAGCAAGTAATGACATTATTACTGACCGTGTAAAAAAACCGTGATATTTTTGTTTCGTGTTGTATGGAATTCTCATTTCTTTTTGTATTTACATATACCAACAAAATTATAACAAGAAATGGCCTGTTATTGTAGTGGTATTGGGTGTATGTATCATGATCGTACTATCATATATTAAATAACTTATATATAGGACGTTCGTGTTCTTTTTTCTCTTAGCTTATCGCATTTACCGTAATTACATTTTTTGCCACGGTGTCGCTTTTTTCATTTTTTCGAACTTTTTTCGAAAAATTGCCGTTGTTTGTTTACTTTTTTGTTTAGACAACTAAGCTAAACAGTTGAAAAAGTTAAATTTAGTTTTACTTTTTCACCAGCTGTGTTGATTTTTGAGTTTTTTTAACGAGTTTACTAAAACAGCTAACTTCACTCTTGTCTTATAGAAAAAAAAAAATGGAACACGATTTTACAAGGCAATGTCCTATATTGATACTATTTAATATTTGGTACTATCAACAACCATTATATTATGTATGTTGTTTTGAAAAATAATTTAAAAAACAAAGTTCAATTTTTATTATATTTATTTAAAAAGGAAACTGTGTTGTAGGTGATTAGTGATTATTTGATGCTCCATAATGTCTTTTGTTTATGTTATGGTGATATTAAGAAATTAACTTTTTATTGTTTTCATTTGTTGTGACACTTGAGACAATTTCAATGTTAACTAATACGCCATATTTCTACAATGACAGTTGTTACAATAACCATTTTGCTGCCCACTAACACAATTGTGTGGGTATATCAAAAGTACCACGTCAAAAATTTATTTTTATATGTGTTTTCAACAAACGTACACATTTGTGTTTTCCATTCAAACTTATTTTCGTCCGAAAAAAACACTATAACTATACTCACGATTGTGTTGGTTGTAATTCAAAAGAAGCGAAATTTTATCAAAAACACCATTACATACTATGATTTTTTATTCACACATTTGTGTGGTTTGGACTGTAACCGAGCCATTTTTTTTTTGGTTGAAAAGGGGATATTGTACAATCCCAAGTATTTTTACTTTCAATTTTCCTGGCGATATTCGTACTTAAGTACTACACTTAGTCTAGTATTTTTCTAAGTTTGAGTTGCAATTTATTAAAATAAAACGTATGAAACGTGTCGCGATTATTCGAAACTGAACGAAACTCAATAAAGGAGAATTGTATACATGTATGTGTGAACAGAAAAGACAAAAAACAAAATGGCGGGAGCGAGGTTGTGCATGAATGTAAAATGCTATATTTGAAAATGTTAGAAGAAAAAGATGGCGGCATCCAAATGTGAGAGCAAAATAAAAATTTAGGTTTAAAATGAATATTTTTATTTTATTAAATTTGCGGTATAAAAATATACATACATATACAATATACATATTATATACGAATCTAAATTATATTTTAGTTAATTTTTTAATTATTTTTTATTATTACACAATTTGAAATTATTCTTTGATTGTAATATTAAAAGTTTAAATAATTTTCCAAATAGGTACTATGATTATTGCACATCAAGTTTATTATTTTCGCATTTGTTTTCTACCTAAAAACTTAAAACTGAACTAGAAATTAATTAATTTATGAAAACAATATTTGAATAGATATAAAATATATTTTGATGTAATTTTATTTAAATTAACGCACATCTTTAAATTTTTTTAACAAAATTTGATAAAATTACCAAACTCATGTCGTGAACATGAAAAATAAAAACAAACCATGTACATTACACGCTATACACATTCCTACGAAAGAAAAATTGCGGTAACACAGTATACAGTAGTAACAACACAGTATACATATACGCTACAAACACTATTATTATAATGTGAAGTTTAACTTTCGTTAATTTTGGATGAAAACGAAGGAAAATACTATGCTCAATTTTTACTTTCGTTTTGTTATACTTGGGCACTTCGAATCGAAATTCGAAAAAAGTCGAATGGCGGTATGTTGTATCATTTTCGAAAAGCAAAAAAGATACAACTTTCACTTTTTCGATTCAACTTTTTTCGAATTCGACTTTTTTCGATTCGAAGTGATGGTACAACATACCGCCCCAGGAGTATTCATACGACGGGTGAAAATCCGGAATGCGTTCACGAGATTTACATCCCAAGTATAACAAAACGAAAGTAAAAATTGAGCATAGTATTTTCCTTCGTTTTTATCCAAAATTAACGAAAGTTAAACTTCACATTATAATGATAGTGTTTGTAGCGTATATGTATACTGTGTTGTTACTACTGTATACTGTGTTACCGCAATTTTTCTTTCGTAGGAATGTGTATAGCGTGTAATGTACATGGTTTGTTTTTATTTTTCATGTTCACGACATGAGTTTGGTAATTTTATAAAATTTTGTTAAAAAAATTTAAAGATGTGCGTTAATTTAAATAAAATTACATCAAAATATATTTTATATCTATTCAAATATTGTTTTCATAAATTAATTAATTTCTAGTTCAGTTTTAAGTTTTTAGGTAGAAAACAAATGCGAAAATAATAAACTTGTGCAATAATCATAGTACCTATTTGAAAAATTATTTAAACTTTTAATATTACAATCAAAGAATAATTTCAAATTGTGTAATAATAAAAAATAATTAAAAAATTAACTAAAATATAATTTAGATTCGTATATAATATGTATATATGTATGTATATTTTTATACCGCAAATTTAATAAAATAAAAATATTAATTTTAAACCTAAATTTTTATTTTGCTCTCACATTTGGATGCCGCCATCTTTTTCTTCTAACATTTTCAAATATAGCATTTTACATTCATGCACAACCTCGCTCCCGCCATTTTGTTTTTTGTCTTTTCTGTTCACACATACATGTATACAATTCTCCTTTATTGAGTTTCGTTCAGTTTCGTATAATCGCGACACGTTTCATACGTTTTATTTTAATAAATTGCAACTCAAACTTAGAAAAATACTAGACTAACCCCCCGATTCTAACGTACAGTCACAGACGTATTTTCAGTTTTAGCGAAAACATTTGTCTTAACGAAGACTAGATACTTTAAATTCGTATTCTGCACTTAGTCTTATCTGTCAGTAGTCCTAAAAAATTGTATTCGTTAATATCAGCGAAATAGGTGGTCTTAGGAATCATAATTTAGACATTTAAACAAAAACAATAATTTCATGTATTTGACTATAAAACCGGAAAAATTATTCAAAATACAATATTATGTACTCTCTCAGCATATATATAACATAAATTTGAGTTTTTTTTAACAATTTCGAATTGAACTGTCGCTTTTCGTTCATAAATTTGAAACAATATGGTAAAAATTTGGTTTCGACAGCTCTACAAAAGTCTTTGGAGAGTTTCTAATATATTATTTAAGACTGCTGTCTTCAGAATTTCAATGAAGACTTTAGTCTTAAAAAATAAAGTCTTAACAAGAAAGTCTTATACTGGGTTTACACCAGAGCTACTTTAATAGTATAATACTTTTTTGCTAATAAAGTATAATACCCGGCCAGTTTACATCGCAAGCGGTGTAAACCCATACTATAATACTATATTACTTTTTTTGTTGACAAATATAATTTTTTTTGTTTAATATCACAAATGGAAATGTATATCGAAATAAAAAATGTCTTTACCGGCCACTTGAAAAAAATAATAAACCAAATTAAGTATTATAACATTAAAGTAGAGTTTAAACCACACCTATAATACCAATATTTTTTTGATAGCTATTATACTTTAATAGCAAAATAGTACGTGATAAAGTATTAAAGTATTTTAGTTTGAGTTTACACCAACATACTTTTTTGCTACATACTTTTATTCTACTGGTGTAAACGGGGTATTAGCTAAGATAGTCTTATACTGGGTTTACACCAGAGCTACTTTAATAGTATAATACTTTTTTGCTAATAAAGTATAATACCCGGCCAGTTTACATCGCAAGCGGTGTAAACCCATACTATAATACTATATTATTTTTTTTGTCGGTAAATATATTTTTTTTTTGGTTAATATCACAAATGGAAATGTATAGCCAAACAAAAAATGTCTATCGGCCACTTGAAAAAAATAATAAACAAAATTAAAGTATTATAACATTAAATTAGAGTTTAAACCACGACTATAATGTCAATATTTTTTTGATAGCTATTATACTTTAATAGCAAAATAGTACGTGATAAACTATTAAAGTATTTTAGTTTGAGTTTACACCAACATACTTTTTTGCTACATACTTTTATTCTACTGGTGTAAACGGGGTATTAGTAGTCTTATCGTCAGAATCGGGGGGTAAGTTTAGTACTTAAGTACGAATATCGCCAGGAAAATTGAAAGTAAAAATACTTGGGGATCGTAACAATTGTCATTGTAGAGATGACGTAGTAGTTAACTATGAGATTGCTCCAAGTGTCAAAACATTGTTAAAAACATAACCACAAAATTAAGATAAAGAAATGTATTGTTAAAAATGGGATTGCAGTAAAAAAATTTAGATTTGTGTAGACAAAATAAATGATGAATTTTAAGATACTGCAATGTTTTATTGTGATACGAAAGAGTTTGTTGTGAATTTGCAATATACATTTCTAATGGAGAAGCAATTGTGTGGTAGATTCTATTAAATGATTATTTTGAATACAGTAGGTTCTTTTATTTTCTATATTTCGATCATCCATACCCACCCAACCTGTAATTTTATAGAAAATTATTATTTTTGCTTTATTTACTTACTTTTTCAAAATATTTATTTTTAGATACAATTTTTCAAACGAAAAATTCGAGGTAGCACAACTCCAAAGGGCTTCACATCAGCGATGTACAAGGGCACCGATTTAGAGAAGAAAATAAGCACAAAATCCACAGAAGCCTGACACGAGAAAGACGGCTAAAAGGATCAACCCACCCTGCATTAGTAGAATTTAAAATTTTTTTTGAATAAAACGAGAAGTGTTTGGCTTTTTTAATTTATTCAGAATTTCTTTTTATTATTTATATATTAAAATTTATTGACAAATTAGTTTTTGTTTTGTTTAGATTAATAATAATATATACATAATTCAATAATTAAATATCGATTAAAAACTATCTATTTCGTACCTTTCTTAAATTTGCTCATAGTTTTATAAAATATATTTCTATCCACATCTAACTATAGAAAAAAAAATTATAATAGAGCTCTAGGGTTTCTTTTTATGAAATAAAACATTACAAAAACACTTTTTAGTAACAAAAAGTAGCAAAAAACTTTGTTAATTATTGTATTCTGGCTTTTAAAGAAATAGGTTGTTTTCTTCCTCTTATTCTTCGGGAAAGCGGGGTAAGCAGTAATTAAGCAAATTACATGCTTAAGTAGCTTCTTGCTTGAGCAAGACGGCGTCCTACCAAATAAGCTATAAGCACAATATCTATTAACGCACAGCCTACGGCAATAGGAACATTACCCGGTGTATCAATGGCATCACAATGTTTAGCTAAGAAATGTGGAATTCAAATTGTTGTCGGGTGTTGGTGCAATCATAGTTAAATTAAAATACTATTGTCGTTTTGTACAATGGTATAACATATTAATTGGTGTTGTAAATTCTGTTTTTCCTGTTCGAAAGTTACTAGTCCTGGAAAAAAGAAAACATTTAGTACCCGGAATCACATTTATTATCGAAATACAAACCTGCTGTATTAATTCTGGGAAATGTTTTAGTTGTCCAACATCAAATTAAATTTAATACTCGATACGGTTGTATCAGTTGGAATATTATACATATAAAACAAATGATGTATTATTATCCGTAATTAAATAGAAAATTTTCATTTGGACTGCAAATTCCACGATAACACATGATGGATCTCTGCTTTAAAATAAATCTGCCTGCAAATAAATCTAGGTAGCAGTGTGATTGTTCAGTGGCTAAATTTGTGCCAATATAATTTGGCGGTACCACGTATGTGTAAGTGATTTCGCCTATAATTATACATGATTTATAAATTAATTAAACTGTATATAAAATAAATCGTCAAATAAATTTCACATTTTATAAATACCTTTTTATACGAAAACATTGCTTACACATTTTGAAAGCATGCAAACATAATCACCAAAACCACAAAAACAATTATTTATTTAATAAATATGCATAATATGTAATTCATAAATGACACATTAAATTTTGATTTTATACGTACCAGGTTCACTTCTATTTATATATATATCATATTCATTTCCAGTATTTGTTTCTTTTTGATTAGCCATTGATTTTGAATTATGTTGTTGCACAATTATTATTATTATTTATTTATTATTTATGAGCTGGCTGTTGCACAATTGTTGAGTTTTAAATATTGAAATGTAAATGACATTTGTAGAGGCAGTCTCGAGTTGGGTTGAGAATGACGTTTTATGTAGAGTTCGTGAACGAAAAAGGCACGTGTTCATTGTTACAATGTAGTTTCATGAACGGTGTTGAGCTGTCATTGTTAACAATATTGTAACAATGTAAATATCGTGAACAGGCTCTGGGGAGGTATGTTGTTCCATCACTTCGAATCGAAATTCGAAAAAAGTTGAATGGCGGTATGTTGTATCATTTTCGAAAAGCAAAAATGATACAACTTTCACTTTTTCGATTCGACTTTTTTCGATTTCGATTGGAAGTGATGCCCCTGGGGCGGTATGTTGTACCATCATTTCGATCGAAAAAAGTCGAAATTCGAAAAAAATCGAAACGAAAAAGTGAAAGTTGTATCATTTTTGCTTTTCGAAAATGATATAACATACCGCCATTCGACTTTTTTCGAATTTTTATTCGAAGTGATGGTACAACATACCGCCCCTGGAAGCAGTGCTTCTTTGACATTCCATGTGAAACGGCTGTTTGACCCTGGGGCGGTATGTTGTACCATCACTTTGAATCGAAATCGAAAAAAGTCGAATCGAAAAAAGCCGAATCGAAAAAGTGATAGTTCCCAAGTATAACAAAACGAAAGTAAAAATTGAGCACAGTATTTTCCTTCGTTTTCATCCAAAATTAATGAAAGTTAAACTTCACATTATAATGATAGTGTTTGTAGCGTATACGTATTATATACATATGCCTATACAAATGGCGTTATTTAGTTTATTGTGAGAACGCTAAGTTTATAGTAACTTTTAACGATGCGGATACATTATTGTCAACTTTGATATTAATTTAATTGAAGATAGGAAGGCTGTAAAACAATTGGTAATGTAAAGATTCATTCGAGATATTTTGGTACAATCTATTATATTTTGTTTTCCTATTTTATATTTAGAAATCATTATTTATGAACAAAGATGGCCACGAACTAAAAAAGTGCATTAGGGCAAACTTTACAGAGCTGTTCACCAAAGAGCTTAGCTGCAAGTTTACGTTTAACGGTCAATAAAGATAATGTGAGGTATGGTTTACGTTACTCCGTGTTAAATTTAATAATTATAATATTATTTTCAACATTTTAGATTGTACTATGGAAAAATTTACGAACTCTATAGAAACCGATTTAATATCCACAAATTACTTTTATTATATAAAAGACAAACAAGGAAAATTATTTTTAAAAAAAATCTAGTGTAAATATTAGAAATTAAAAAACTGAATAATTTAATCGAAATGTATATATATGTATGTCCAAAGTAATGAATAATGAATTAAAATAATGAATTTAATAAATTATTTTATATTACAAAAACAAAAATATTTCTTTAAAAACATTTAATTTTACAACCAAAATTTGAAATTGCCGTTTAAACAAACACAAGCACAATTGTTCCCGCCAAATATTTCTCAAAACGTATACACATGCAATAAAATGTTTATAATGAGTTTCGTCCAGTTTCGGATTTTCGCGACACGCTTCATACGTTTTATTTTAATAAATTGCAACTCAAACTTAGAAAAATACTAGACTAAGTTTAGTACTAAAGTACGAATATCGCCAGAAAAATTGAAAGTAAAAATACTTGGGTTGCAACTCAAACTTAGAAAAATACTAGACTAAGTTTAGTACTTAAGTACGAATATCGCCAGAAAAATTGAAAGTAAAAATACTTGGGTTGCAACTCAAACTTAGAAAAATACTAGACTAAGTTTAGTACTTAAGTACGAATATCGCCAGAAAAATTGAAAGTAAAAATACTTGGGTTGTATCATTTTTGCTTTTCGAAAATGATACAACATACCGCCATTCGACTTTTTTCGAATTTCGATTCGAAGTGATGATACAACATACCGCCCCTGGAAGCAGTGCTTCTTTGACATTCCGTGTGAAACGGCTGTTTGACGTGGGGTATTGGAAATTTGGAAGTAGAACGAAAACGACTGTACGACGGTACGATTGCTTACGAATTATAATAGTAAGTAAAGTTAGTAAATGTCAACCAAGTATTTAACTACGGCTTGTAAAAAATTTCGGGAAAAACAATTATAAAAGTGACGTTTTCAAATTATTTAATTAATATTTTTATTTCGGATTTAGTAAAAATAATTTACAAAACTTATTGGTTTGAAACAATAATATATATAGCTAGTAAAAACTGTTTACGTTAGTAATGTTCAATAATGAAATTAAATTTTATTTCAATGAAGCGAATGCCAAATGCAGTTTTGTTTTGTCATATTGTGTATGAGAATTTAGGTGAAGGCATTTTCAATTTTTGATTAAAAATAATTTGAAAAGAACAAGTGAATATTAATATCAGTGTGCAAATTATAAATATAAAAAATGAAATAAAATCAATATTAATTTTTTATTGGGATAACAAAATTCACTAAGTACATAGCTATTCAATAACAAATATCTTTTTTGTAAATACTTATAATATGTTCATCAATAGGTAATGTAATACATACTTTAATAGTCAATTGTTTCTATTAATCAATTAATGAAACCTATAGAAAAATATTTATGTGCTAAAGCCAACATTTTTTCACTCATCAAAGTTTTCATATCAGAATCATAAATAGGATTAGATTTTGAACTCATAAGAACTAAACTACATAATGAGAAAAATATAGTCTAACTATATGTACGAGTTCTGCAGATAAATAGCGAATTTTGGTATTAGTGTGGCCATCATTCTTCGTAAGAAATATCAAGTTTTTATGATAACCAAAATAGATACTACAGAAGTAGGCTATTAGCTAGTAGCTACTTATTTTTAGGCTACAAGTTAGTAGCTGCCTATGTTTATTTTATTTTTCTTGTTGATTTATTTTATGACGTGAGTATATATGTCTCTTGATTATGTAAATTAAACTCATTAAACTTAATTCTCATAATTTTAGCTATTATTTAAAACAAATTAATAATTTAAATATATATAACAATTCAATATTAAAAAATAGGCCAATCCATGCACATTTAATTTTTGAGATTTACAATGCAATTTTTCTAAATTTTAACATTAAAAACTTTTGTGAATTATGGGCCTATTCCATGGAAATAAACTGCTGTCAGCAAAAATAAAAGCGAGAAAAAATATAGATTTTAATGGTTGTGTACGAAACAAAACATGTTGTCAGTAAAATTTTACTGAGAGAATAATAGTGATAGGGGAAGTTTACTGCCATAATGGACCTATTGCTTTATGGGCCTATTCCATGGAAATAATCTGCTGTCAGCAAAAACAAAAGCGAGAAAAAAATATAAATATTACTGGTTGTGTACGAAACAAAACATGTTGTCAGTAAAATTTTACTGAGAGGGGAAGTGTGATAGGGGAAGTTCACTGCCATAATGCTGCCATAAAAAATGTAAATTGGAGTATTTTTTATGGCAGCATTTTTTACACATCTACAAAAAATGTGTGTAGAGATAAGAAATTTTCACGCACTCATACAAAATAGATGTTCGCCATTTTTATAATCAAATGACGATTTATTTTTTTTTTCGAGTTGAAATTTGTTAATGTTAGTGGTTCTTTGTGGTACATAAATAAAAATTAAAACATATAAAAAGAAATCGAATTGTACGAAAATGTATAAATTAAATATTTTAGGCAAATTTTTAGTTTACGCCAAAATGTAAAACCATAAAATTTTTCTATAAAATGAAATAAAAAATATTTCTGTTCTTTGTCACTCTTATGGAATTTTTTTTTGCGTATTATCAGCAAAAAAATTGCTGTCAGCAAATTTTATCCATGGAATTAAAGCTTTAAAAATTTTACTGACATGTTTTGTTTCGTACACAACCAAGTAAAATCTATATTTTTTTCTCGCTTTTATTTTTGCTGACAGCAGATTATTTCCATGGAATAGGCCCATATTCCATGGAAATAATCTGCTGTCAGCAAAAATAAAAGCGAGAAAAAATATAGATTTTACTTGGTTGTGTACGAAACAAAACATGTTGTCAGTAAAATTTTACTGAGAGGGGAAGTTTACTGCCATAATGGGGAAGTTTACTGCCATAAAAAATGTAAATTGGAGTATTTTTTATGGCAACATTTTTGACACATCTACAAAAAGTGTATGTAGGTTAGGTTAGGTTAGAGTGGCTGCTATCGCACACTTAGGTCAATAGTGGCCCATTGTGATACCACAGGATCCTAACTCTCGTTTTCCCAGGGATACTAGTGCCTTGGAGCGCCGCAGGTCCAGTTTTGGCCAAACCTGTTTTGGTAACGTGCACGTGACAGTGTTGGTCCACCTTTCTTCTGTCAAGGCGATTGCCTTCTTACTGAGCGCCAATTTGAGCGCTGCTATAGGCCTCCCCAGATCTGCCCTTCCCGGCTGTACCTGGAGAGTCGTGCCGTACCTAGCTAGTTCGTCTGCCCTGCAGTTTCCCATGACGTCCGAGTGACCAGGGACCCAGATTATCTGGATGCTGAAATACTCGCTCATCTCGTTAAGAGATGATCGGCAATCCAGCGCCACCCGTGACTTCAGGGAAACCGCCTCCAGCGATCTGTACCGCCGCTTGACTGTCCACATAAATTGCGATATCCCTCACGGATACCACGTTATGTTTCAACCATGTCACGACTTCGCCTATCGCCACCACTTCAGCCTGGTACACGCTGCAGTAGTCAGGGAGACGAACGGAAATATTAGCATTAAGCTTCTCACAGAAGACTCTGGCTCCTACCTTACCGTCTAGCTTAGAACCGTCCGTGAAAAATTGCAGTGCCTGGTTTTCCAGTATTGATCCGTTCCTCCAGGATTCTCTCGAAGGACAGATGGTCCGGAAACTTTTATCGAAGCACAACGTTGGTTTAATATAATCTAGATTCGCCAGTTCTTCCCTTAGCGATCTAATTATCGTCGAGTGTCTCGCGTGAAGACACTTCCACTGAGAGACAGCCGAGAGTCTCGTAGCCACATTGGCTGCTATCTGCTTACCAAAAAATTCGATTGGAAGAAGGTGGAACATAACCTCTAAAGCGCGTGTAGGTGTTGACCTAAGCGCCCCGCTTATAAGCATGCAGGCCGTTCTTTGCACCTTTTCCATCATTTTTATATATGTTACTTTCTCCAGAGCTGGCCACCACACGCCCACCCCGTACATCAGCACAGGTCTTTCCACTGCGGTATAGAGCCAGTGTACCGGCTCTGGTTTCAAACCCCATTTCTTACCTATGGCGTTCCTGCACGAGTAAATGGCTACATTTGCCTTATTCACTCTTTCTACAATGTTAGGCTTGCTTCCAGCTCAGCTTACTGTGCAAGATTATGCCCAAAAATCTCGCTCTGTCAGCAAAAGCCAGTCTAATGCCGTTCACAGTAGGGGGGCTAACTACCGGAATTTTATATTTCTTAGTAAATAGTACCAGCTCTGTCTTGGAAGGGTTGATCCCTAATCCACATTTGCTGGCCCATTTCGTAACGATCAGGAGTGCATTCTGCATAACATCTCTAATCGTGTCCAAATATTTGCCTGAGACAGCTATCGCTACATCATCTGCATACGCTACAACCCCTATCCCCTCTTTCTCCACTTCCAACAGCAATCCATTCACCACTGCACTCCAA
The DNA here is from genome assembly GCA_932526605.1 of Nephrotoma flavescens. Classification (NCBI taxonomy): domain Eukaryota; kingdom Metazoa; phylum Arthropoda; class Insecta; order Diptera; family Tipulidae; genus Nephrotoma; species Nephrotoma flavescens. The sequence continues at coordinate 158,793,367 of OW052221.1, read as the reverse complement.
AGAAAGGAGGACATTACATCTCCTTGTGGGGTTCCTCTAACCACCCGCCTTCTAATGGTGGCCTCACCCAGTTTCGAGGTAATAATCCTGCTTACCAGCATCTGATTTATCAATCTACTTATGGGGTAGTCCACGTTCAAAAATGACAATCCTTCCATGATCGCCTCCGTTTTTACATTATTAAAGGCACCCTTAATGTCGAGAAATGATACTATACAGAACTCTTGCGAGTAAATTGACTTCTCAATCATGCGTACCAGATCGTGCAGAGCTGTGTCCAACGACTTTCCCTTACAGTACGCATGCTGCGACATTGCCCAATTCCTTTTATTTAGTGCGCATCGGCGTGCCATGATAAATGCTCATCTTTATATTCTTATCTTTGCTATTATAATTAAAAATTTTGTGATAGTCGTTCTGTGGCACCAGAATAGTTCCCGGGGAATAGAAACTTTAAATTTTATAGCAGTTTTATTCCCATTTCCCCAAAGTGTATTCTGGCTTTTGGGAAAAAAGTTCCTTGGGAAAAAATTATTCCCAATTATAGCAGTATTGACGTTTATTATTCCATACCTATTTTACGCAAGTATTTACTGGGAATAGAATTAAACGGAATATATAGAATTTATTATAGGATATATTTAATTTAATTTATTATTGTATTTACTTATAGCTATATTATGGCTGAAAATGTATCCCTTTTTCAACCAAAAAAAAAATAAAAAAATGGCTAAATTAAAGTCCAAACCACACAAATGTGTGAGTAAAAAATCGTAGTATGTAATGACGTTTTTGATAAAAAATTTCGCTTGATTTGAAGTACAACCAACACAATTGTATCTATAGTTATAGTGTTTTTTCGTACGAAATAAGTTTGAAAGGAATGCGCAAATGTGTAAGTTGGTTCAAACCACATACAAAAATAAATTTTTGACCATGGTACTTTTGCTGTAATTGCACAATTGTGTTAGTAAATCACAAAAGGGTTATAGTGAAAACTGGTAATATAAATTGGAAATATCAATATCCAATTTTTCACTTTAACAATCAAAATTTACTTTTTAAGTAAAATTCAATTAAAATATCAACAAAAAGCAATTAAACGACGTCAATTATTTATAGATATTTGTTTTATTGGGATCGCGTTTCGACCGAGAATAATTAAATTATTTTCCCGTAAATTTATTCCCCAATTGACAGAATTAACTTTTGGAAAACGGGGAATTAGGAAAAATATCTGCGGAATAACTGCTATAAAAAAAAAATATTCCCTATTCCCGGGGAATTACCAGAATAGTGCCACTGATGTACATTTTTGTTTTGGTCTTTTGCGCATGCTCTGCATTATGTGATATGTGGTCAGATTGATTGTAGAACACCACCATTATATTCCAATGAACATTTCTTTCAAGAATAGACTAAATATTTTTCAGAACTACCAATCATTATGCCTACTTGTAATGAATATTTCTTCGATTTCACAAGGGTATGTAAATAAAAAAGATATCGATCATCCAATCCACGATAGAACTTTTGAGTCGGGTCTCGTAGAAGATCCACTTCTCGTCATCAGTCAATATCCGATCTTGTTTGCCTTTGAAGCAGCTGCTCACAAAAAAATCGCATTTCCACGTGTCTTAGTTTCAATTCATAAGAGACCCTTGTATTTGAATCATGCCCATAGATTTCAATCGTACGGAAATTATTTGTTGAAACCATTCTCTACATGATTTATCAGTTGGAGAATTGTCGTCGTAAACTTAAACAAACATTCGATGTGCTTCAGCTGCACTTTTTCCCAATTAAAACAAAAAAATTAACACTTCTCGCAAATACTGTTTAGTTATCACAAAATTCGATAAAAATTCAACGCCGTAAAAACACGTTTTGTATGAAACTCAAAGCATTACAAACCGAATGTTAACGGCAGATGTCTAATCTGTCTGAAACAAGGGAAATCAGCTGTCATTATAAAAAATTTATGTTAGTCAGTCACTTTTTGAAAACGGACTGAACTAATTTGTAGTCCCAATAATTATATAATTTTAGTTTTAAAATAATTGCTGTTCTCTACCGAAATAAAAAGGTTTTCCTCTGTAGGTAATATTTTATGTTTTATTCATCTGATTCATTCGCTGATTTTCTTTTAATTATAAATAAAAACTCCATTCTTTTTCTGATCATCGCTCGCTTGCTTATTGTATAAGCAACAAGTAATATAAAATTAGGTGCGTTCCATTGATATTCATTACGGTGGCCGTAACATCCTGGCCAGCTTGTGAACCGCCTTGACCGCTTCTACAACTTAGCGCCATACAACTAACTCCCTTGCTCTACAAATATAACTTTTCACAGGAACATCCAACATTTGCTCTATGGATACTGGGAAAACCCCAGGAAAACTTATTTTAACAATCCCTAAGGAAAACTAGCATCCGATGTGGCTACCTCCTCATTGTTCATTGGACTAATTCACTCTTCTCTGTCCCCACCTTGCACGTTCTTACTTTTAATCTTGTCCGGAAAATACCTCAATAATTTTAGCCATCATTGACTAGGTGGTTATTTCATTTTTAATAAACACCATATCTCCAGTTTTTAACGATCTATTTTCATTCGCCCGTTTATTACGACGTTGCCGTTCGGTGATACATTCTTGCGACCATCTCGCCCAAAATTCTTGTCGTGACTCGTGATTTTGGTAATTTCTGCCAAGTTGACAACCAGTTCAGTTGAATTTTCGCTAGTAAGGTTTCATAGGGTGTAATAACCGGTTGGCCAGTCAGAAAATGACCCGGTGTTAATGTCGATAAATCCTTTGGATCATTACTTATTGATGTCAATGGTCTCGAATTCAAACATGCCGCAATCTTCGCCAAAACGCAGTCAACTTCCCGAATGTGTACAACTGTGCTCCTCCTACCCTTCTCAAATGATGCTTAACCGATTTGACGGTTGCCTCCCATCGATCACGTTGGTGCGGTGCATTTGGTGCACTAGCCACTGGATAAAATGGACCTGGAGATAACTCATTACCGCCGAGTCTTTCTATAACTCGACCGCTTCACGAAGAATCCGGTCAGCACCAATGAAATTACTTCCATTGTCACTATACATATGACTCGATCCGGCTCGCAAATTTACAAATCGAGTCAACGCAGTAATAAATGAATTGGTATTCAATCTGCCAACTTACTCCAAATGAGCAGCATTGTAAACCATGCAAACGCACACCGCAATGCAACCCTTCACTATTACGTTACGACTTTGCTTTAACTGGGACCAGCTTAATAAACGCCACCGTGGAAACATGTTGGTCCAGGATTTATTCGATACTTTGTCAAATCTGCTATTAGCTGATGAGTGACTTCCTTCGATAGCGACAAGTCACACAACGATATACCACGCTGTGCAATAAAATACGACCTCAGAATCTAATACTTCAAAGTTGCACTTCCCCATGACACAAATCTACGTGAGCTCCCTCTGCTATCTTCCGGGCCAATATGCTTTTATGATCCAAAATTATTGTTCTGTGCTGATTCAATGTCAATTCCACCTTGTTTAAACTTCGTCTTATTCTTAATAATTTCCCTTCGTCCATCCACGGTGTCAACATCCAAAGTCGACTGAATTCTGACAACCTTTAACCTCGAAGCACAGCCTTATATTCTGCCGGAAACGATTGTTTTTGTGGCAATCAACCAATAATTCAATGCATTGGCAATTTCACTGACTGACACTCTTGGAACTAATACCCTCATACCTCGTATCACAACAATTATCACTTTATTATCAGTCCATGACTGTCCAACAGACTATCCGCGTTCTTCCCACCACTATTAATTCTCCGTCTCCTAACTGACTCAAAACACAATTTATAAAATCGAATCTCATATGCCGTAATACAACACATTCATATGACGATATTTTGTCCATTTCTTGATTATTTTTTGCTATTACGGTCAACAAAACGTTGTCAAACCGTACTGGTGGTTCTTTACACTCCGCTTTAATTGGAAAACAATACCTTTATTGGACAATTTGAGATTCCATACAGGCCAATCCTCAACACACTCCCTTAACAACTCTGGACCTTCCCACCACATCTTATTGCACAGCAGGTCTTCGGCCCTTACTCCACTAGATATCAAATCTGCTGAATTATAACCAGGATTCTATTAACCCGGTTAGCTACAAATGGTTTCAATTCATTAATCTTTTTTTTCAACCAATGCAAAATAATTCCTGAATCTGTCCAAATACTAATTGCTGCTGACCCCAATATAGGTATTTCCCTAATCTTGAGAATAAATTTACAACTGCATATAGCTCCAATCTAGGTATGGTAAACAACTTTATAGGGGCCACACCCTACTCCTGGCGCATAACAACCTTGAACTCCACTGTCATTCAATACATACCCGTATATAAACCACGACACTATACTCTATCTGAAGCATTATCAAAAATGTGAACTTGCATCTTTTGATTTTTGGATGTTTTTAACCATTTTGGTATACTTAACCCGAAGAGGTGCCGTTAGCAACTTTCTACTGTAATATATTTGATGAATATAAAAATTTAGCCAAAAAGGCTATTAGAGTTATATTGCCATTCTTAAACAACACATTTATGCGAAACGGGATTTTCCATGGATAGGGTTACATGACATTTGAAGAAACGGAAAAGGGTTCCGTGGCAAAATAAGTAGTTATGTATGTACACGGATGGCTGATGCCACACGTAAGAAAAAATACCGGATTTTTCCTCTTTTCTTTCCCCGTTTACCTATGATACAAGTTTTAATTGCGACTTAAACTAATTTTCTGTGCAATCACACAACTTGTAACGAACGACCCGCCTTGGAATCGCCCGTTAGCAGATGCCCAGGAGTCACCACCAGCAGCATTTGTCCGGCTATCGCGCAGTCTGGCGTGGGGTTGTGATGGTGTCCTTCCTGGGTCTTGTTGCTGCGATTGAGAACAACTACTCACCTCATTTCACTCGAACACACACACACATACTGGTCCCACTCATCCCCCGAACTGATTAGAATTAAAACATTATCCTTTTAATTGTACCCATTTTTAACAAATTATATATATATATATATATATATATATATATATATATATATATATATATATATATATATATATATATATATATATATATATATATATATATATATATATATATATATATATATATATATATATATATATATATATATATATATATATATATATATATATATATATATATATATATATATATATATATATATATATATATATATATATATATATATATATATATATATATATATATATATATATATATATATATATATATATATATATATATATATATATATATATATATATATATATATATATATATATATATATATATATATATATATATATATATATATATATATATATATATATATATATATATATATATATATATATATATATATATATATATATATATATATATATATATATATATATATATATATATATATATATATATATATATATATATATATATATATATATATATATATATATATATATATATATATATATATATATATATATATATATATATATATATATATATATATATATATATATATATATATATATATAATATATATATATATAT
>OW052221.1:158668502-158787488 GCA_932526605.1 Nephrotoma flavescens | reverse complement strand
CGTACATGAATTGATTCATATAACTCGGACTACACAATTTTCTCAACTGCAAACACCACTCCATCCTGACCACATAGAGCTATGGCGGTTCCACTATTCTCGACCGCTTTAGCAGCGTTATCGACTTGAAATACACGAGCATCGGGGGGAAAATTGAAACGCTGACAAATCATACTGTAAAGTGTAGACATAACCTAGCTTCAATGTATAGCATCGCTGGGATCAAGAATTACATGCAAACTAAAGCATTACATGCAAATTCAAGTAAAACTTCCTTATCGCGGGCTGGATCATGAATTTCATAAATATTCTGTAAAAAACAAAAATAAACCACTATAAACGACATAATAATTAGATGAAATTAAAACATTTTACCGCTTTATTTTTTTTTTTTTTTTTTTTTTTTGTGTTTTATTTTATTTGTTTGGCTTGAATATAATGTTCACATCACCAAAAGATTATTTTATTTGACATTTCTCTATTTTCTTATTTTTCATTTATAAAGTCATTATGTCTTTGACTTTTCTTCTTGCAGTTGAAACTAAATATCTGCTTTGATCTCTCTCAGGAATCCGCTAATTTGTTTATACTCATTAATTGATTTATCTGCTAAAATTTCTTGTAGTTTTTTTTGCTTGATTGCTGCATATTTTCCGCGGGTTTGATCGTATTTTTTACACTCTTCTATGATATGTCTCGCATCATTTCTTATATCGCATGTTTCGCATATGTCATTTTCCACTTGATGTCCACTTCATGTCGAAGGTATGATTTGTCCTTATCCTAGTTAATCGTTTTACTGTCTCGGTGTCCAGCTGTTTTTTGTGAAACCATGGTTTCATTTCTATCAGCGTGTTTAGACGAGTATACACTACATGATGTATTTTCCTCGTCTCTTACTCCTTTGCCTATAAACTAATTTTAGAGTGGGGATATTTGTATTGTACTTTTTCCTCTAAAATTTTTATTGCGGAACGAGTTGTTATTCACTAATACAATGAAAAAGCAATAAAAAAAATTTTTGGTTCGAGTTTTTTGTTTTTGTTTTTCGCTGAAAACTAAACTGAACAACCACAAACACTATAAAAGATGGCGGCCACTGTCAAGTTGTTATTTTTACGTACCAAGAAAATGGTCGATACGTTTCGTCTCTAAGCAACATACAAAATAAAAATAATTTTACGCATACAAACACAAGTTGCAATAGGTGTCAACAGTTTTACAGTTTACGTCTAAATGCGAATGATGTAATGATGTCATGCACTGTTGTCATGTACTACATACTCGTGTGGAAAGGCACTATTAATTCTTTTATGTTTTTTCTGTGTTGAATGCCTTTTGTTATTGTTTTTTGTAAAAATTCAGTTTTCCATTTTTGGTATATTTCAGTTTTAAATATTTTAATATTTTCTTCTAGTGGTGTTTCAATATTTATTGTTCTTCTAGCTGTGGTACCAATTTTTGCTGCAACATCTGCTTCATCATTACCTGTGATATTTATGTGACTTGGTATCCAGATTATATTTGTTCTGATTTTGTGATTTCTTGCCGTGCTATATATCTTTTGTTCGAAGTATTTGGTGCCATTGCGTTTATTGCTGGGATTTTTTAGTGATATGCAGGTGCTAAGTGAGTCCGTAATAATCGTTAACCTTCTGATTTTATTTTTATTTGCTATTTTTATCGTTTCTAGAATTGCTATTGTTTCTAAACATTTTATTGAAATTGCTTCTGTGATATTGTAACTGTATGTATCCTGGTTATAGGCGTTGTATATTCCGATGCCTCTTTTGTTATTTATCAATGATCCATCCGTGTAGCTAGTATTGATGTTTCCTTTCTCTTCTAAATAATCCAATGTTATTTGTCTTAACTGAGCTTTATTAAATTTATCTTTTGTCTTGATTTTTTGATGCAGATTTATATCGACTTCTACGTATTGCTCTATTTCCCTTGTGTTATCATCATTTTTTATTGGTATTTTGTCCATCATGGTTTTGTACTTTGTATATATCTCCCTGAGGACTCTGTTTGATGTCTGATCCTTTATTTGTTGTCCCATCTCTGTGTTATTGTATATCTGTTTCGCTGCATAATTATAATTGTAAAAATCTAATTTCATTTTAATAGGTAGATCTCCCGCTTCTGCTATTATTGCTGTAACTGGTGTGCTGTTTGTGAGACCCATACAAATTCTCAGGCCTGCATTTATTATTTTTTGTAGAGTTTCCAGGTTCTTTTCTGACATTGTTACGCTTGCACTATATCTCATTCTGCTTTCTATTAAGGTTTTATGTAAATTTAGCGCCGTCGATGGGTGTGCTCCTCCATTTTTTCTTGCTAATATCTTTAGCAAATTTACAGCTTTTGTGCAGTTCTCCTTTATTAGCTTATGATGTTGTATAAAGCTTAGTTTGTGATCTATTATATATCCTAGAACCTTTATTTGGCTTTCCTTTCTTATGTCAATATTATTTAGTTTAATTTTTAACGGTTGTTCTCTTCTTTTGTTACTGATGTTTATAAACGATGTCTTTTGTGGATTTATATTTAGATGCAATTTTTCTAGTTTTCTGTTGAATTTATTGATTGTAACATTTGCTATCGTTTCAGCTTCTTTTATGTCTTTTCCTGATATTACAATGAGGAAATCATCTGCGTATTGAAGTAGTTTTACATTATTGTTGGTAATTTCATGTAAATTGTGTGTGTAAATGTTAAAAAGATCCGGGCTTATTGGATCTCCTTGAGGTATGCTGTTGCTGGTCATTGTCTTAACTTCGTTATCTCCAATTTTAAAAACTATTTGTCTATTTATAAGCGAGTTGTATATCCAGTTTGTATATTGATGGGGTATTTTAATTTGTTGCATTATTTTTATTAATGTTTCGATATTCACCTTGTCGAATGCTTTCTCTATATCTGTGGCTATTATTATTGTGGCTCTTTTGTTTAGTTTGTTCTTCTCTATAATATTCATTAATTCGTTTATGTAATCTGTTGATGACTTTCCTTTTCTAAATCCATATGATATTTCTGGTAAAATTTTATTTTGTTCTATTACTCTGTTTATTCGTGTTTTAATTAGTTTGCTCATCACTTTCGCTATTGTCGAGAGCAAATTTATCCCCCTGTAGTTTTCTAGTTTTGTTGTGTTTTTATTTGGTTTCGGTATTGGAATTATTTTTATAATTTTCCACGATTCTGGATAAGTTTGTTGTTCCCATACTTTGTTTATATGTTGCGTTATTTTCTCCACATGTTGAAATGGCAGTTTCTTCAATATTTCGTTGGATATTTTGTTGATTCCAGGTGATGTGTTTTTATTGTTTTTTATTATATTTTTTACTTCTTCTGTCGTAAATTCTGAATTTGTTGTGAATGCTAGTGGTAATTTTAGTTTGTTTTGAGTAGTTATTGTAGATTCTTTGACGTTTCTTATCATGAAATTGTTCATGTTCTCCAGGTTGTTAAATATGTTATTTTTCTCTGCTCTTTTGTTATTGAATATTTTAATTTTTTTCCAAAGCTCTTTTGTGTTTATGGATGGGTTTATTTCACTTATAAATTCACTCCAAGTTCTTTTCTTTTCTTTTCGAATTTCTAACCTTAGCTTGCTGGTGGCTCTTTTTAGTTCTATTTCTACATACTCATTTCTTCTATTTTGATTATATTGTTTTAATTTTTGTTTTTAACTTCCCAAAATCTTTTAGTTTTCTCTGTCCACCATACTTTTGGAATGTATTTATTTTTATTTGGAATTAATATTGTATTATCATCTATGATCTCTTTTAATGCTGCTTCGTAATCTTGTATATCGAATGTATGATTTGGATTGAATTCCGTTATTTGTTTTATTGCAGTTTGTGTGTTGCTTCTTACTGTAGTATTTGAGTTATATACGTTTATATTTTCTATTATTATCTTTATTGGCAAATGATCCGAGCTACCAATTATTGTATTATCTACCATCCAGTTAGTTTTATTTATTAAATCTGGTGAAGATATTGTTACGTCTATTGCCGAGCTTTTTCCTTTACTCCCCATCCGTGTGTGATTACCATTATTTAGTACTACATATTGTGAATTTGTTATAATGTTTGCTATTCGTCTTCCTCGACTATCTTCTTTATTGTTGTCCTCCCATAATGGATGATGTGCGTTTATGTCTCCCATTATCATTGTGTTATTGTTGTTATTATTGTCATTTATTAATGTTTTTAGTTTATTGATTATTATTGTGTCATTTGCATCCGGTGGAATATATATACCAATTATATTGAGTTTCTTATTTTCGGTGTTTATTATTTGTATTTTTATGTTTTCTATTGGGTTATATCTTGTTGACGTTTCTATTAATTTTGAGTGTATATTGCTGTTTAATATGAATGCTACTCCGCCGTAATTATCTTCTCTGTGTTTTATATAAATGTTGTGATTTTTAAATTTTATTTGTTTTTTATCATTTGTCCAAGTTTCGCTGAGAAATGTTATGTCTATTTTATTTTGTGCTATGTAGGTTTCTAATTCATCTCTATTGTGTGACAAGCTTCTTATAATTAGTTGGAGTATTTTTAGACTATCCATCATCTTGCTGTTTGTTGGTTGGTTTGTTGTATTTCGTGATGATTTTGTCCATATCTGCTAATTTTCCTAATATTTCTGTTAGTACTACATCGTTTCTGGGATCATTTACTGGCGAATTTATATATCCTTGTGTTGTTGCTTGTATTGTTCTGTTTAATTTACTAATTTCCGTCATTTGGAATTTTATTTCTGTCACTTCTTTTTTTAACGTTGTATTTTCAATTTTTAGCTCCTCCTTCAATATTTTTATCTGTTCCTTTAGTTGTTGGATCTCGTTATATTGATTTTTTGTAGTGAGACTTGGAAAGTTTTCTTTGTTGATGTTGAATTCTGGTGGATTAACGATTCTTCTAGCTTCGCCGTAGGATATTTTCTTTGTTATCATAAAAAACTTAATTTTTTTCTGTTTTTTAAATTCTTCACATATACTGCTGCTTGTGACGTGATTTTCTCCACAATATTAACATTTTGTGGCGTTTTTACATGTGTTTTTTATATGATCAACATCTGTGCAGTTAGAGCATTTCTGTTTACCGCGGCAATTCTTTTGAGTATGCCCATATATTAGGCATTTCTTGCATAGCATAGGTTTAGGTACATAGAATGTGACTCTTCTTTTAACGTCAAAGATTGCTATGTCGTCTGGCAACGTAGTTGATCTGAAGGTTATTTTAACAGCTGAGGTGGGTTCTATTTTTTGTTCTGCATTGTTCCATCGTGTTATCCTTTCAACTTTTGTAATTTTTGCGTTTGCTTTTATATTTGATTTTAAGTTTTCAGGATCTAGACTGATTGGAATTTTGTTTACATATCCTATTGTCTCGAGCAGAAAATTTGGTATATATGTATTATATTTATGTAGTTTTTTGAGATCTACGCTTTTCAGAATCTTATTTGCTGTTTCAAGTTCTCTTGTTTGTACTTTAACTCTATTTTTCCCATATTGCTTTACACTGATTAATGTTCCAAAATTTAATGAGTTGAGTATTTCTGCAATCACTATATCCTCAATTTCCTTTTTCTCAATTATGATAAAGTAAGGACCTTTATCTCCGGGTATGTATTTGTTATTTTTATATATATCATCATCCGCTTTCCTCTCGTTATTTTTTACTTCTTGGTTAGGTATAGTTTTATTTTGACTATTGTCGTTGTTATTATCTATTTTTATTTTTTTGGTATCAGATGGACCAGCGGCCAAATTCCGGTTCGGTGGTAAATTTACCATTATGGTTTTTATTAGTCGAAAATATGCAATTGGTATAAAAACCCAGAAAAGCGATTCCTGTTAAATGACTGAGAAAATAAAACCCATAACTAATGTCAAAAAACACCATAAGAATTTTTTTCATGAGAATTGGTTGGTTTTGTATTTTCCAATTAAAAAAATATTATTTTGATAGCGGTAACATCAAGATTTATTTTATATTAAGTATATATTGAAACATAAGTGGATATAAAGATGCCAAATCACTTACAGCAGCCCTAATCCTACAAAATTTCTACAAAACATTAAATATTCCGACCACTTATCAAAAATTCCAGCTGGGCACGGATCATCCATTTCCTTGTGTAATTTGACAACGATAGTAATTCCCTTTACATGGAGATTCAATGGCATCGTTAATTTCGTGTATCGCTGAGATATTGGACCGCGCTTACTACATATCCCTTTTCGATGCACTGGTAGTCGTACGCTTTATAGGTGGTTCTCCAAAATCCATACGGTAAACCGGCGACGTGGTATTCAGTCAACTACTTCCTTTCGATTTTAGTTAGGATTTACGATTATAATTCACCCATAATTTACGGTAGCAGAATATTTTCGATTGTATTCGATACGGAACTTTTTACATTTTTTACTGAAAATAGAATTAAGTTAAAATTCAATTAATTTTGTAATTTATTTTGAATATTTCTTACAATAATTTTGTAGTATATTATATATACATATTTATATTTTATGTATTTTGATATGTTTGCTCATCGCAAGAAAAACAATTTCTGTCAAAAGCCCAATAAACGAAAAAACGTAATTTATTAAATGTTTCCCAGGTTAAAACCCATTTGTTGAACCGGAATCGAAAATTTTATGGTAATGGTAAATGACTGGTCGAAAAAAAAACCATTACCATTTCCCATTACCATTTATCATTAAACCGGAATTTGGGTGCAGGTTCGAATCCCCTGTCCACTCTCATTTCGTTATCAGCCATTTTGTTTTTATTTTCACTTAAAAAAGAATTTCTGCTTCTATACGTATTATTTTGGGTTTTTATGTTGTTTATAATTTCATATTTTCTTTTTTTATGAATGTTTCCACTAGTTCTTTTATTTTTTCTGATGTCCTTTTTTATGGACGCTGTAGCGTCACTCGTTTATGCGGTTTCCCGCCTTATTCACTTTTTTGTTTCCACTAATTAAATCGTTTTTCGTTTACCAATTTAAATTGATAAAATTAATTCCCTTCACTTTCAACTAATTTTATTTTATATATTTTTTTTTGAGAAATCCCAAGAAAATTATTATTATTTTTTTTTTCACTTGTTTTGTCAAACACTTCCACACGGTTGAAACACAAACACTTACCGCTTTATTTAATAATCTGTACGTGCACGAGCGTACAACTATTATTTTCAAGTTTTGACACTTTGACACAAAACAAATATGGAGGATATAATTCGAAAACGATCAGTTAGTTTCTGTTGTTGTCTCACGATAAGCTGAAAACAACCTCGAAAACAACTTCGAAAACATTAATGTAAATGAAGTCGTAAACGTTACGTTTATGATGCGGCTGGCCGGGATGGATATATTGTAACAACTGTCATTGTAGAAATGACGTAGAGTTAAATTGAAGGTGGCCGCACGAAATTTGTCTCGAGCTCGACAAAGTTGAAAATGTGTGATATATAATGCAAATTGTTGTTGCAAATTGTCGACCTCGAGACAAATTTCGTTCGGCCGCCTTGAGATTGTCTCAAGTGTCAAAACAAATGAAAACAATAAAAAGTTGATCTCTTAATTTCTTCATAAAATAAAGAGTAACATAATATTATGGAGCATCAAAATAATCACCCTATCCATAAAACACAATTTTTTTTAAAATAAATATATTAAAAATTGAATTTTGTTCTTTAAATTATTTTTCAAAACTACATATAATGGTTGTTGATAGTACGATCATGCATGATACATACAACATTAAAAATGACATTTGTAGAGGCAGACTCGAGTAAGGTTCAGAATGACATTTGTAACAATGTAGAGTTCGCGAACGAAAAACGCACGTGGTCATTGTTACAATGTAGTTTCATGAACGATTTTGAGCTGTCATTGTTAATTGTAATAATGTAACTCTCGTGAACGCACTCTAGATCAAGTCTATCCGTCATTTTTGTGTTGGATAGAATGTAAAAAATTAATTTAAACCAAATCTTTTTAATCTAAATCAAATCTTTTTTTTTTATTCATTCGGCTTGCGAGTTGCGACTTCGGTTGAGTAAACTCGCTAGTTTTCTCAGCTTATCGGAAATGTTTAATATATAATTGTGAGAAGTGTTTTATAAAATAAAATTATAAAAAATAAAAGTGTTTAATTTAAGAAGTAGTGATAAAAACTATAAAATAAAAAAAATAATAGTTAAAAAGGAAATAAATAAGTGAGTGGGAAAATAAACAAAAAATTATTGAAAGCGTAGTGAAGAACCAAAATGGCGGCATGCCAAGCCGGCCAAAAAACATGGTAAAAACTTGGAAAACCCAAATAATACATGGAAAGACTTTCGAGGTTTCCGTGATACCGATATAAATAATAAAAGTGAAGGCAGTATTAAAAGAAAAATATCAACAGAAAATGATGTTCCGGAAATAATAGAAAACAAAAAACCAAATATGGCGACCAACGAAGTAATCAATAAAGAACCCAACAAGCAAATAAACGAGAATACCGAAAAAATGGACACCAATATCGAAAATAAAAATTTGCCCATCAAACAGCATATAGAAAACAAATATGTCGGTACGGACAAAGGATCCTACTACGTATTAATCGAGTCAAAAACCCCGCAAAAAACCCCCCAGCAACATAGCTCTTAAGATCAATAGCAGTTCTAAAAAGGGAAATAAAGAAAGCAAAACGTAATTCATGGGAGGCATTCATATCCAACATCAACCCAACAATAAACACTAAACAAATATGGAATAAAATTAATAAGATAAAAAATAAAACCGAAAATAAATTCAACTTGTCCGAAGACTACGACCGAGCTAAGAAATTCATAAACAAGAATTTCCCAAATTCAACAAGAAATACAAATCCCATGGGAAATAGAAAAGCCGACGGATAATAAATTTAATAACGAAAGAATAACAAAGATAATAAATCAGAAAAAAACACAGTTCCTGGAGAAAACAAACTATCTTATAAAATCATAAAACAATTACTAGAAACAAAACGAAGCATAATAAATGATATTACAAACCACTTAAACAATATATACGAAAAGCAACAATACCCCGAGAATTGGAAAATCACAAAAATTATATCAATAAAAAAACACAACAAAGATGAATATGACACAAAAAGCTACAGACCGATATCATTACTCAACACCTTTTCAAAAATTTATAACAAAATAATACTGGAAGATTTAAATCAACATATAAACAATAAAAAAATATTACCCGACAATACATACGGATTTAGAAAGGGATTCTACAGCATGGATTACTTCGTAAACCTATTTGGGGAAATGAAAAGAAGAAAAACAAAAGTTCAAAAACCAAATACTAATATCAACCGAATTATCAAAGGCGTTGGAAAACGTAAACAAAGAAACCCTAATTGATATTCTCAATAAAACAGACACACCCAATCAAATAACCAACTGGATATATCAATTTCTGACAAACAGAACAATCATCTACAACAATGGAACCAACACAATAAAACAAGTAACAAACAAAGGAGTCCCACAGGGTAGCTGCCTTAGCCGGTGTCTTTTCAACTTATACACAAATGAAATACACAAATTAAAACAAAGAGAAGTATCAGTATACCAGTTTGCCGACGTTATAGTACTACTCATCAAAGGAAAAAATGAAGAAGAAACAACAGTCAGAGCAAACATCACATTAAATAAACTCAAGGAGGAACTGCCCAAGCTGTAATTAAAACTTAACCCAACCAAATGTACATACATAAGGCTATTTAAAAACAAACCATCAAACGCAATAGTAAAAATAGACGATATCAGACTGAAAGAGGAAAGAACGATAAAACTACTGGGAATCACGTTCAACAACAAACTATCACTAGCACCACACTATAAAAATCTGGAAAAGAAATCACCAATGCAACAAATTTACTGAAAACCATAACACACAGAAATGGAGGGGCGCACCCTTACACGATGTTGAATATTTATAAGGCAATATACAAACAAGAACAAAATTTGCAGACATAATATCACCAACCAATATGAAAAATATCATCAAAATAAAACAAAAAATCATTAACCAAAATCTTAGAATATGCAGTGGAATGTTGAAAACTACCCCAATATCAACCTTACTAGCCGAGACGTGCACTTTCCCAGCAGAATTGGATAATAAATTATCTACATTAAAACACATAGCCAATCAGATGCACAAAAATAGTCCAACCGGGGAAAAAATTCAAAACAACAACACTATAGAAAAATTAAGAGAACTATACAACCAAATAATTTTCTAACAAAGATAGAAAAGAATAAAAATAAGATAATAAGAACAGCCAAAAATATAATAATAAATGAAGACATCATAAATACGAATCCAAAAGCTAATAGAAACCCGATCGAATCCAAGAGACACTATACAGAAACTTTAAACAAATTTAAAGAATATCACGAGATATTCACGGACGGCTTATTAAAAACAACAAAGGCGGTATAGGAATATATTTTAAACATCTAAACACATCCATCGAATTAAGACTAGAAAACCATGCAACAATAAAGACCATAGAAACAATGGCAATCAAAGAAGCAATAGAATTGGGTATAACAAACATGTTTATTCTAACAGATTCAAAAAGCAGCTGTTTATCAATAAAAAATGTGATCTGGGGTGGGATGTTGTAACATCACTTTTTTCGATACTATCGAAATATACATCTCTTTCATCACGAATAAAATTTAAACATTAAGGACAAAGCCGTAACTACTATGGCTGTAAATCTGAAAATTTGAAAGTGGACGAACATATATAAATAACATATGACACGTTAAAAATACCTAGTCGCAACTTTTTTACTGGTCACCACCAGGAATCGAACCCGGGACCCTCGAATAACAGAACAAGCACTCTACTTACTAAGCTAACGAGCGCGACAACGTTTTTTCATTTATCAATTACGTTGTTTCTAGTGTTCGATCTACCTAATCGAAGAAAACATTATGTCGTTCTACTTTTATTCTATCACCTATGTATTTTATGAGTGATACTTTATCGAAAACCAAAAAAGAGATAAATCAACAATTTATTCTAAGAGCGTGCGACCGCAATATTGAAAGCAAAATTGAAAAGCGAAATGACAAGTAATTTTATTTTAGAAAAAAGAGATACAATATTCGATAAATATCGAAAAAGTGATGTTACAACATCCCACCCCAGGAACAAGAACTACAAAGCACACGAAAAAGAAATAATAGATCTAGCAATAAATAATGAAAACAAAAAAATAATAATACAGTGGATACCAGCACACATCGGTATAATAGGTAACGAAGCAGCAGACAAGTCAGCAAAAGCAGGAATAGATGCACCCGATAAAATAATAGATAACCAAATTACAATAGAAGATGCTCATTAACTAATAAATGAAATAACAAGAAAGGAATGGGAACAACATCACAACATACTGACAACAACAATAGGAAAATTCAACAAAAAGATCAACAGCACTCCGCCAAGGAAACCTTGGTTCACAGAAGCAAATTAAGCTCATACAACATAAGACAAATAAACCAAATAAGAGCAGATCACGCAAAAAACAAAAAAATCAAAAAAATGGTGGGATTAGAGGACGATAATCAATGCGATGTATGCAAGAGGTAGAGGACAACGAACATATATTTGAAAAATGCACGAAATACAATAACAGCAGAGATAAATACCCACAAATAAAAAACAACAAATTAATAGACCTGCTAAAAACCGAGAACACCGAAAACTATAGCATAGTATGTAAATACCTAATGCTGCATTTATACTATTGCCCAATATGCAATGCCAACGGAATTCCATTTACATTCGCATTCTAAAACCACTTCTATGGAAAGAACCATGTGTATCACGCTTAAATTCGTACTCCCCGCCAAAGAAAAGTGTCATAAAAATTCCGGTGTCGGTGTGAATCTAAAGGAATACTATATTTTTACTCCCTTATATGGCTGCACATATACTTTTGATGTGCCCAGGTGTACTTTTCGCAGAAACCTTTTTATTTGGCAATTTAAACGATATCAATTAAATTTGATTCGTTTTAGGTTAATTCCTCTACGAGATTATACGCACAAACTACAATTCACTGCACAAACTACAAATATGCAAACACTTGCGTTGAAATTCTTATATTTTTTTTATTCTTAAAAATCAAAACTTCACACTACGGATTTTTTTTCTTGTGTGTGAAAAATAAACGAACATTTTTTTTATTTTTATTTTTCACAACCTACGTTGGTAGACCGGGTTTTTTTATCTCTTCCATAATTTTAGCGAGTTCATTTCTACTTTATAAATTTGACATTTAAGTTTATAAACATCGCCACAATACTCCCTCCCCAATAAATTCGGAAGAATTTATGAAAATACAAGTCTATACGCGAGGCCGAAAATAAACTAATTAAAAGAACCGAAGGTGATCCAAAAGCTGCTTCAGCTAAAACGTGCTGGTGGTCTAATTCTTCTTCCAGTCCTGGTTTGAACTGGTTCCTTCGGTGGAAGATTGAAGCGAACCTTTTTTAACACGTGTGTATCATCAGAAGCCGGCTCGTTATCCGAAGTTCTCTCACCCAGCGGGGTCGCCGGAAACGATCCCACGATGTCCGCATTCTCCGCGAAACACGGTTTTAGGCGATCCAGAGACACCACACCTGACCTGCCGTTTACGTCAATAGTGAAGAACTTATCCCCTCTTTCGAGAACTTTAAACGGTCCTGAATAAGGTGGTTGTAAGGATTTCCTCACAAAATCCGACCTTAAAAATACGTGTGAACACGTTGAAAGCTCTCTGCTTACGAAAGTTTTTACATTGGAGTGCCTGGTTGCCGGAGGCGGTCTAATTTCATCAAAATGTTTTTTAAGATTATTTACAAAATCTGTCTGAAGAATTTTATCGTTGGAAAAAGAATTTAGAAATTGACCAGGCACCCTCAACGTACTTCCGTAAACAAGTTCAGCAGGAGAAGTTTTAAGTTCCTCACTATATAACGTGCGTAAACCTAACAGTACGGTTGGCAAGAACGTTACCCAATCAGTTCGCTCGTGACACATGATTGCGGTCTTTAACGTTCTGTGCCATCTCTCAATCATACCGTTGGACTTTGGGTTATAAGCCGTCGTTCTTACTCGTCTGAATCCGATTAACGCTGACAATTCATTAAAAAGACAAGACTCAAACTGCGAACCTTGGTCGGTGACTATAACGTTTGGTACCCCGAAGCGTGAAATCCATGTGGAGTATACCGCAGAAGCGACAGTAGTTGCAGTAATATCAGGAACTGGAACTGCCTCAGCCCACCTCGTATACCTGTCGATTAATGTAACGCAATACCGCTGATTGTCAGAAATAGGCAAAGGACCAATGATGTCTAAGTGAATTTCTGCGAAGCGTTGCGAAGTTAATTGATAAGATCCTAGAGGTGAAACGGTGTGTCTTGAAATTTTGGATTTCTGACAAGCTAAACAGGATTGTGCCATAGTTTTTGAATCTTTCGTGATGGAGGGCCAGATGACATTTTTCGTCAATAATTTAGTTGTTGCTTTAATTCCAGGGTGTGAAAGATTATGAAAGGCTTCAAAAACTTTTTTCCGAAATTCAATTGGAATAAAAGGTCTTTGATTAGCTGTCGAAATATCACAATATATAGTTTTGTTAGAGTTAAAACTCAACGGAACTTGGACAAACTTTAAAGTTAAATTATCGCGTATAAGATCTTTAAGCTCGACATCATTAGTTTGGGCATCCGCAATTTGTGCATAATCTATACTTTCGGGAATAGAAATTAGATTAATGCGGGAAAGTGTATCTGCGACGACATTATCTATGCCTGATATGTGTTGGATGTCGGTTGTGAACTGCCCGATGAAATCCAAATGTCGGAATTGACGCGGTGATGCCTTTTCCGGATTCTGACAAAAAGCGTAGACGAGTGGTTTATGGTCCGTAAACAACGTAAACTGTCGCCCTTCCAAAAGATATCTGAAATGCTTGATGCCAGAGTACGCTGCTAACAACTCTCTGTCATAAGCACTATATCTTTGTTGCGTTTCATTAAGACGAACCGAGAAGAAGCTGAGTGGTTGCCAAATATCGCTGATATACTGTTGAACTACTGCACCGATAGCTGTGTCCGAAGCGTCTACCATGATAGCGAGTTTAGCAGTAGATGAAGGGTGTGCAAGAAGAGTAGCTTTACACAATTTCTCCTTACAATTGTCGAAGGCATCAATGGACTCTGCTGACCAATTAATTGGAATTTTACTATTTTTCTTATAACCTTTAAGAAAATCATTAAGTAAAATTTGATCAGCCGCGGCGTTTGGAATGAAACGTCTGTAGAAGTTAATCATCCCCAAAAATCTTTTGAGTTGATTAACCGTCAATGGACGTTCAAAATTTTTGATGACTTCAACACGTTCTGGAACAGGTAAAATGCCATTTGCATTAACAAAATGTCCTAAGAATTTAACTTCAGGTGAAGCGAAGACACATTTTCCAGGATTGATTATTAAACCGTTGTCTGATAATTTTTGGAAAACTAGTTCGAGATGCGCGTGATGTTCCTCGAAAGTTTTAGACGCTATTAGAATATCATCTAAGTAGATGAATGCGAAATTAAGTCCCAACAATACGGAATGCATGAATCTCTGAAAAGTTTGTGCTGCATTCCTGAGACCAAAAGTCATTTTAGTGAATTCAAATAAACCGAAGGGAGTCGCAATAGCGGTTTTTGGAATATCAGACGGTTCAATAGGGATTTGATGATAAGCTTGGACAAGATCAAGAGTCGAAAAAACTGTACATCCTTCAAGCTGGTACGAAAAATCTTGAAGATGTGGAATAGGATAACGATCTGGAATAGTAACACGATTCAGACTTCGGTAATCTCCACATGGCCTCCAATCTCCATTTTTCTTCAAGACAAGATGCAAAGGACTAGACCATGCACTATTACTCGGACGACAAATTCCTAGTGCCATCAGATTCTCGAATTCCTGTTTTGCAATCGTTAATTTATCAGGTGCCAAACGTCTAGTTTTACAAGAAACCGGTGCTCCAAAAGTTTCCAGCCGATGAGTGATCATATGCTTAACTGGTTTGACGTTTAGAGAGTTTGTCATAATTTCTGAGAATTTAGAGAGAAGTTGCTGGATTTGATTATTCACCTGGGATTTGTCTAGTTGAGACAGTGTTGACTCGGCTGTGAGAGAGATAGAACCAACAGTAAACAATGATGTCGTTGGATCTAGAAGACGATGTTTGCCAAGATCAACTATCAATCCAGAACTTTTAAGGAAATCAGCTCCAATAATGGGCAGCGAGACATCTGCCACTATAAATTCCCACTTGAAATTACGCCGTAACCCAAAATCTAAATTTAGAATTTTTGTTCCATAAGCTTTAATTGGCGTTCCATTCGCAGCGAATAGTTTGGAGGTAGTTAATGCCTGCGGAATGTGACAAATTTTGAGTGGAACAACCGAAACGTCAGCACCAGTGTCTATTAGAAATGCAACTCTTGAATTGGCATCATGAATTAATAGACGACTGGTAGTAGGTTCATCAGTAACGGTCGTCACGTCCTGATGAACATTTAAAAATCCTTCTTGATCGACTGACCTCCGCAGGTTTTATCATAAAATTTACAGCCAGGCTGGCATTTCTGAGCCTTTTCACCGAACCGAAAATGATAAAAACATAAATCGAATTTTGGGTTAACCCGACCTCTAGATCTCGAACGAGAATTTGTTTGTTTTCTACTATTTGAACGAGATCGAGATCTAGGGTTAACCATAGTTTTAATTTCTGCCAAAATTTTAATTCTAAAGTCTTCTAATTTAGCGTCTAAATTAGAAGCATCAGAAATGCCAGTTGGATTGACATACCCGTTAGATGCTGCAGACGAGGATGGGCCGAAAGGGTTGCACGATTTAACGGCATTTAACCCTAACGGTGGCATTACCTCCATCATATTATCGGCTCGTGCTGCTAAAACATCTAACGTCACGTCGTTTTCAAAAGTGGTTAGTATAACCTGAATCTGCGAAGGCAACCTCTTCATCCAAAGTTGTCTGAGCAACTTGTCGTTGAAATTGCTGCCAGCGTTCAAACGTATCTGACTTAATAATTGAGACGGCTTTTTATCCCCCAAAGTCAGGTTCGTCAGGACGTTATTTAGGCGTGACATCTCTGACTCGCCCAACACGCGAATCACTTCCTCTTTAAACACCGAGTAAGGAAGTGTACCCTTATCGCGGAGAATTAAATCCGCGAAACGATCATGCAGTCTCGCGTCCAACGCCCCCACTGCATGAGAGAACCTGGTGGTCTCCGACCTGATGTTCGCGACAGCGAACTGCGATTCAAGAATCGTAAACCAAACGGCCGGATTTTGACCATACAACGGTTGTGGAGGTCGGAATCGGACCGCTCCAATCTCCAAATTTGGATTTTGTACCCCAGTCCAACCAGGTCCTGAACCAGACTGCCCAGACGACTGAGCAACTCCTGGATCCCGGAATAAATTTTGCGCTTGCAGAAACAATTGAAATTGTTCTGCGAATAAATTTTCTAGTTGCGATGCAGAATTAATTGGATCTGCAGAACTTGCATCTCCATAATTCTCGTCATTTACCGGAGAGTTGGATGGAGTATCAGACGACATTTATAAACTTAAACCGAAACGCGAAACAAAAATGCAAAATCGAGTAGAGGAAAAAAAATGAAATAAATAAAATGCCGGAGTTAATTTTAATTTTTAAATAAAATTTTATTATTAAATTTGAGGCAATGAACTCGATAAAATCAATGAAGAAAAACTTACCCCGATCTACTCACGTTTACAAATTTGTTGTGAATTTGTTTTCCTGATGTCCAGATGATTTGATGTCCAGATGATTTAACCACTGAATCGCCAACTGCTGTTGACACCTCTGCTGTGCTCTGCTCGTAGTACTCCAAAGAGAAAACGCCTGTGATGTGCTGCCGTATCCTTGCGCAGTCGTATTCACGACGGTGGTCACCAATTTAAAGGAATACTATATTTTTACTCCCTTATATGGCTGCACATATACTTTTGATGTGCCCAGGTGTACTTTTCGCAGAAACCTTTTTATTTGGCAATTTAAACGATATCAATTAAATTTGATTCGTTTTAGGTTAATTCCTCTACGAGATTATACGCACAAACTACAATTCACTGCACAAACTACAAATATGCAAACACTTGCGTTGAAATTCTTATATTTTTTTTATTCTTAAAAATCAAAACTTCACACTACGGATTTTTTTTCTTGTGTGTGAAAAATAAACGAACATTTTTTTTATTTTTATTTTTCACAACCTACGTTGGTAGACCGGGTTTTTTTATCTCTTCCATAATTTTAGCGAGTTCATTTCTACTTTATAAATTTGACATTTAAGTTTATAAACATCGCCACAAATCCCAACTAAAAAGAGAAAAAAATCACAGAAACAAAAAGTACGTGTTTGTATATATTTTCCAATTGGAATAATCCGATTCTTATCCGAAATAAAACAAAATTTTCCATTTATAATAAAATAAATAACACAACACTTTAAAGTAAAAAAACTAATTATGTAGTGCAACCGTGCACGTCGACTTGTCAGAAGAAACTGAAAATAAAAGATACAATCGAAACTTATAAAACGAAAATAATATTACCGCGAAATAGAAAGAGAAAACAATTATTTTTCTCCAAAATCAACATTTTTGTGTCTGATATTTTGTAGTACGGAATTTTGTACGACATTTGAGCAGGTTTTTCCACACAGTGGAATAATTGCATACTGGGTGTTTTCGAGCTTTGTTTTCGAGGTTGTTTTCAGTTTTTGTTGTTGTTTTCCCATATAAAAACTTATCGATATTATAAAGCTTACTGGGCCCAAAACAACGTTCAAAATCAAAAAAAATGTAGTTCCTACATCTTTTTTACATAACTTTCGGTTTTTGTTCCGCGGTTCATAGTAAAAAAATTTAATAAAATGGTACGTGACCGTTCCGTAAAACCGAAATAGTTGGAAATAGCGATACTTATTGATTTTTCAAATATATTTTTAATTTTTTTATTTTTATTGCTATTTTTAATATAAATTGATATATTAAATAAATAAAATTCATTTTAATATATATATTTAATTGTTTTTGGTACTTTTGTAAAAATAAAAAATTAATTAAACTTATCGACATCAATATTTATTTTGTATGTCCAAGTGTCAAAATATTCAAAATATAAATAGAAATAGAAAAAAACAATTTTAGTTGAAGTTTTAATCGAAATATATTTGCATATCCGTAATCCAATTGCATATCCGTAATATTTGCATGAGAAACCCGAAGGTTCGAGCATATAATATAGAGCTCAGCTCAGTTCCTTAAGCCGGCGACGATGATGACATAACAGAAGCACCGGAAAGTAACAGAATTGAATAAACTATCATTCAACAAGGAATTTGTTTATTGAAGGTCATACGATGATTTGCTGCTTCTTGCCTAGCAACGTCGACTAAAGCACGGCCATCGAACATAACCCCGGCTAGTCTAATATAAAAAATTAAATTATCTTTTGAATTTACCTTAACTACAACAAACTTACCAGACCAGTACCATCCATCGCCAATTGTAAAAATTCGCGTAAATGAATTGGTTCATATAATTTTGACAATTTTCCCAACTGTGAACATCACTCCATCCCCTCCACGTACAGCTATGGCGATTCCACTGTTTTCCACCGCTTTAGCAGCATAAATCGACTTGAAATACACGAGCATCGGGGGGAAAATTGAGACGCTGACAAATCATACTGTAGTGTCGACATAACCTAGCAATGAGTAAACAGCGTAGTAAGTTTTAAAATCTTATTCATCATCTTCCCCGTCATCTCGATCATCGTTACTAGGCAACTCTGTGTTGCTTCCATGTATAAAGCATCGCTGTGATCAAGAATTACATGCAAGCCATTAGTCAATTCGTCCACCCAGCTTAATTCAAGTAAAAATTCCTTATCGCGGGCTGGATGATGAATTTCATAAATATTCTATAAAAAACAAAAATAAATCACTATAAACGATATAATATGTAGTAGCTGAAATTAACAATTTTTACCACTTCATTTAATAATTCGTTTGCTCCTACTACTATAATTTTCACAAACAGCTTTTGACAGGACACTTTGACCAAATGACCAAATAATAGTATCAATATAGGACACTGCCTTGTAAAATCGTGTTCCAAAATATTTTTCTATAAGCTAAGAGTGAAGTTAGGTGTTTTAGTATAAGTTCGAAAAAAATTCGAAAATCAACACAGCTAGGGCTGTGTAGGTAAAAAAAAAGTAAATAAGTACTGTCATTGTCATGTCAAAAACGTTCTCAATTAATTTTTAGTGGTCTCATAGTCTATGAAAATGCTAGAATACATAAATAATAAATGGTGATACAGACGAATGCAATGTGAGTATATCGTCAATTTTACAGATACATTTAAGTATTAATTGTTGTTCTTAATATTCTATTTCAGTCGGGGGAAAGTTGGAAAAGTTACCGAATTCAATCATCTAAGACATCAAAATTCTCTCTGAAAAATCGATGTTTAATGTTTCCGAAGGAGAGGATCTTGAAACGCCGCTTAATATAGATGATAAGCTTAAGCTACTCACAGGTAATAGCTTGTTGAAGTCCGTCCAGGATCAATTAGAGAAAAATCTTGAAAAGTTAGCCAAAGAAAAGAATGCTTATACTCTCGTTAAATTGTTCAGCTGTAGCGCTGACACTATTGCATCTAATGATAATCTGTCCTGTTCAGTGAATATGGAAAGTACCCAATCAGCTAGCCGCTCGAATTATATAAAAATCCTAGAACAATACGTTCCAACAATTGAACATTCCAACAATTAAAAAAGACTCGTTTAGACCTGAAATCCAAACTGCAGATTAGCGAATATATCTTAAAAAATATTAAAACGAAACAAACCTTGAGTAAAGATGTACAAAAGTCAACCACCGAACTTTTAAATTTGGATTACTCAGCTGAAATGGCGTCAATATAAGATGAACAAGAATGTGCTAATAAAAGTTGATGCCGATGACTGCTAGTTGAATATTTGTAACGAAATTAAATCTGTGGATGAGATACATCTGTAAACCATCCCTTTAGCTGGTAACAACTCTACGATTGCAAACAAATCAAGTTTCGTGTTAAAAAACCATTAGCCAGTACGTTGTCGTTCAACGCAGTGAGTTTGAAAGATTTTGATCCAAATTACATAAGTGATGAGATTAACCTCGACGATTCTTACATGCTAAGGAACACCATTATGTAATTTCATGAATAAATGATAATTAAAACACTTTTTTAACCAACATTATTTTATTTATTACTTTATTATTGATAAACCAAAATCGTAAACTTTTTGACAATTTCATTTTACTTCGAATATTTTTTCGAAGTTCGAAAAAACGACAAAAGCGACAACGTGACAAAAAATCTAATTACGGCGATAAGCTACCCTCTAAAGAAATTTCCGAGGCCTCGCCAAATTGACTCAAAAGCGAATTAAGGTTTTCATACGACACCGATACATGGAAAATTAGTATAGTATACGCGAGCATATTTATTATGGGTAAGGTAACTATTTTGTGTATTATCATTAAATTGACGCATTTAGTGTGGAATAGTTTTGAACAATTTGATTATTGATAAAAAATATTAAAAAATAATAATAAGTGTACATATATAATAAATATTAATAATAGTAAATATTGTACTATTAATTAATAGTGTTAATATAGTATATAATAGTGTAAATAGAGAAATTTAAATCCTAAATAAATATTTGTAATTTTTTGTGATATTTTGAATAAAATAAAATATATGAAACGATTTCTAAATATAATGTAACTTTAAATATCAAATTTTCAATGAAATTATGTTTTTATAATTATGTTTAAAATTTTATTATTTTTAATGAAAAATGCAAATAATTGAAAACATACTTATAAATTTGACAGATTAACAAGTTAAATTAAAAAAAAAATTAAATATGTATTACAAATGTAAAACGAATTTCTAAAAGGATAATACAAAATGATTTATAAAATGTTAGAAATAAATATATACGAATTTATTGAAACCAACGTTTTGAATTTTATTTTTCAGACGTTATTTATGAAAGTATTAATTGAGAAATAAAAAGCTGCTCGCTATTGATTCACTTTAACGTCGTCTGCATTTCATTCTTGATTCGCCTGTAACTCGCTTTAAATTCACCCGCACGTCGTAAATGACTCTAATGTGAAGAGAGTTTTTTTTTTTTTATTCATTATTCGTCGTGGTCAACATTTACGTTAAATTTACATTAATTCTTATACCTAGGTATAACCTTAAACTAAGAATTTTTAAATATGTATCAGGTCACAAGCATCATTTTGCAGTAATTGCATTGTTAATAAATTAGCAAGTTCGCTGATAATAGTGCTAGGTACAGTTTAGCCGTACAATTCAAAAATTGTATCGTTACCATCCCTAGTCGCTTGGAGACATGTACCGTCCGGTTACCCGGTCTACTCTAGCGCACTGTTACGTTCTTTTAAGACGCTGATCAGTTCGGCGCAATATGCCCGAAACTGTGGGAGTACTTCGGCACTCAGTAATTTTGGCAGTGATAATTCATGTATGTTTGAATTACCAAGCCACTTTTGCTTTATTGACTTGACCGTCACCTCGTTACATTCGAAAAGTAGGTGGTTTACATCTTCAACTTCCGAACCGCATGGACATCGACAATGGTTTATTATTTTGAATCTCTGGAGGTAGGCCTTAAACTTACCATGCCCAGAGATTACCTGACTAACCGAGCTTGTTATTTGTGGCTTCATTTTTAGACGAACTTTTACGTCTGGAATGAATGCAAATGTGTGTCTTCCATTTGCTGATTCATTCCATCTTCTTTGCCACAGGTCAACCGCCATTTGCGCGATTTCATTTTTGTTTCTGTATTGAATTCGTTCACTATCTGCGACATGTATATGGTCACCTGATTCATTCATAGCGCTTCTTCTAAGGTGATACATGAGCGCTCGTTTTTTGATTAGAATATCCACTGGGAGCACGCCGGCCAGAACTACAACAGCGTCTTTAGACACCGTTCGGTAGGCCTTTGTTACTCCTAGTAGTATATTCCTCTGAGCACTTTCAAGTGATCTAATGTGGTGACAGTTTAACCTGTCATACCAACCAGCTGCGGCATACGTGAATTGCGCCTCCGCCACACCTTTGTATATTATTACAAGTGTTTTGTGATTCAGTCCCCATCCCTCTCTTGACACTCTCGCCAATGAGTGGAATAGTTTCTTAGCGTTTTCACAGACTCTAAGAACGTGAGATGTTACTCCCATTCGTTCATCTAGGTCAACTCCTAAATATCGAACGCACTTGACCATTTTCATGTTTCGACCGTTTAGTGATATTGTTGGTGGTCGACTAGAGTCAAATTTGCCTTTTAATTGCAGCATCACTGTTTTTTCCACAGATAGTGACATTTTATTCGTTTCGCACCATCGTATCGTGTTATTTATGGCGGTTTGACCCTGGCGTTGAAGTTCAAGCCTCGAGTTGCCGTGCACCAGGATGACTTTGTCATCTGCGAATGCTATTTCATCCTGGTCATTCATCATACTCGTATTAAATACGATATTCCAGATCAGGGGTCCTAGGATTGAGCCCTGAGGACATCCTTTTGTAACTTGTTTTGTTACTGAACCATATTTGTCTCTGATTTCTGCGGTTCGGTTGCTGAAGTAACTCTTGAAAACATTTATGATGTTTCCAGGTAGATTGTAAACTGATAAACTTGCAATGACACTAGGCCACGTTAAGTTATCAAATGCTCCAGCTATATCCAAGAAAATACCCATAACATATTTCGAACTTTGGGTTTTGACAGTGTTTGTTAGGCGGACTATCGCGTCCTCAGTAGACATGCTACGTCGGAAGCCGAATTGTTTGTCCGAGAATAGTCCGCTCTGTTCGATTCTTGGAGAGATACGAACCGCTAGTAGCCTTTCCAATAATTTCCCCATAACAGGTAGCAGCATGATTGGTCTATAAGACTTAGGAGAAAGTGGATCTCTATCCCCAGGTTTCTTGATTATAATCATTTCACCCTTTTTCCACGCCTTCGGAAAGTAGCCAAATTTTAAGCAGCTGTTTAATAATCTTACTATGGAAGTCCCTATAATGGGCCAAGCCAGTTGGATTATTTCAGCGTTCAAGTTGTCAAGTCCGGGAGACTTGTTACGCTTAAAGCAAGTAAGGGCACTGTTGACCTCCTCCCACGTAAATGGGGGGTCTTCAGCATCAGATATCCAACTATTGTTGGTGGCGATCTCGCGCATTTCTGCTTGAGGCCCAGTAACGTCAGGTGTTTCGTCCGGCAGAAGCGAGTTTAATAACTCCAAGCGTGTGTCATGCCACGTATCAGTGACGACTCCACTTGTCTTCCTGATGGTGTTTAAGACTTCAGGTGGTCTTGCTTTGCCGGCGGCAAATTTATAAACAAGTCCCCATGGGTCATTGTTGCCATGTTCCGTGACGTACCTTTGAAAACTACTTTGCTTAGCTATAAATACTTCATGGAAGTATTTATTCCTTGCCGCTCTAAAGAGAGACAATTTCAACTCTTTTGCTATTTGGTTTCTTTCCTTCTGGTATGCTCTTCTGAGCTTGTGCATTGAGGATCTAAGTTTTCTTAGATTAGAGTTCCACCAACTATTTTGTCTCTTTGCCACTCTCTTCTTTGGAATTGAGTTGTTGCAGACACTGGTTAACTGCGTTGTGATCAGCTCCACACGATCATCAATTTCCTCAATTGAGTTAATTTCAGGAAGTGCTTCTACACTGTCCCAAGAGCCGACCAGTTGTCTAGCAAATAGACCCCAATCAGCTATCTTTATGGCAAATCTTGGAATTTTGTTACTTGCAAGAGGACCATTCTGTGGTGCATTTGATAGTTCGAACGTGATGACTCTATGGTCACTAGAGGTCCAATTTTCTCTTACACGCCACCCAACTATCGAGCCCAGCAAGGCTCCGTTGACTATTGTTAGGTCAATATTAGAGTTCCCATTAGACGAGAACGTCGTTGGGTGTCCCTGCAAGTTCATTATGAAGAGGTCATTTCTAGACACGAAGTCCTCTACTTTTCTTCCGTTTTCATCAGTTAAACGGTCATGCCACATTTTACTTCTGGCATTGAAGTCTCCGACGATCATTACCTTTTTTTGTTGACCCGATAAAGAGCCTAGGATCGTTTCGATTTTGCACAGATGGTACTCGATCGGTTCACTATATTGGGCGTAAATTGAAAGCAGGTAGAATGAACCAGCTTCCGATGATATTTCAACACATGTGCAGTGGCTATCACAAGCCTGAGTTAGCTTCATCATGTCCATGCCGACACTATGAATACTAATTGCAGTCTTGGGATTCTCAGAGCATCCTGTTGCTACTCTGGCTGTAGAAGGCATGCCGCTGATTTGACCATTGACAGAGTGTGGCTCTTGCATACATAGAATATCTATGTCGTGGGTGGAAATGCTTTCACATATTTCGGATCCGACTATCTTGGCACCTTGCATGTTGAGGTGGGCGATTAGTAGGTTGCTGTTACAATTCCTTTGATTGTGACTAATCATCATGCTTAGTATTAAATCTTAGGCGTTGCACAGCGCTTTTGTATGCGTTACATGAAACGCGACCTACTTGGTGGTCATTTGGTTTTTGCATTTCTTTGCAGCTTGCGCAGCTGGCAGGTTTGTCTTTGTTAGGACATCCCTTGAAGCCATGACCATGATGTGCACAGTGAGAGCAGGTCTCTGTGCGGGCCCTACAATTCTTTGCAATATGGCCGTATCGCTGGCACCTAAAGCACCTAGTTGGAGTCACGTAATCTCTCACATAGCATCGAACCCAGTCCACGTGCAGTCTACCACACTTTAGCAACATGTTTCTGGTTGCTGGTTCTACTTCTACCACCCAGTGAGCGGTCTCTTTATTTTTCGCACCAGTTCTAAATAGAACCTTAAAATCTTTTTGATCCAGGCAGTTTTGTTTAATTAGACAGTTAGTTACCATGTCCCCATCAAGATCAGAGCTGACGTCAAAGATAATTACCTTCGGTAATTTCTTTATAGGCGCTGGTTCGGTGGCTACTAGACCCACGCCTTCCAGATCTTTGTTTTCCGTGAAAACTTTCAAATCGGAGGAAGCATCGACAGTAACCGCGACACCTTTCGGGCCGGCGTTCGTTACATAGTGAATCTTTACGTTCGATTCGCTAGGTCGGATAACTTCTTTGATTTTCTTTGTTATCTCGGTGGTCGTAAGGCTGGATTCATTATCCCTTGCTGAGATAATTATCCGTTTTGTTGTCTGTTTTGGCCAGCGTTTTCTGTTTCTCCGTTTCTTTCGCTTTTTACCGACCACTTGCCATTTTCCTCCGTTTCCGTTCGGATCGGTTTCCACGTTTCTAGTTTTGCCTGAATTAGCACTGGGAACTGAATCCCGTGCAGCCACCTTTAGTGCCTTTTCCGCCGTAACCATTTTTGGTTCCCGGCTGCAAGAACACTTATGGTTGCGTGCTTCCTCCAGTTTACCAACAACCAGATTCGTTTCCGCAACCACCTCGAGGATATGGATTTTCATGTTTTTAATTTTCATGGTTAGATCACGAAACTTAGGTTCGGTAAGTTTCGTGTTTTTGACTTGCTCAAGCATCGTTTCAAGAGAAACGATTTCAATCATGAGGTTCTCATGGGGTCGTTCGCTTTTTGCTACTTGACCACTACTGTTTGACGAAGTGTTCTCAACTTCAGTCGTCGTCTCATCATTGCCGACAAGCTCGGCTTCCGAGGTAGAATCATTCAGATTCTCGTCTAGTTTTGCCTTCTTAGAGGCACTTTGGAAGTCATCTTCTTGCGAAGATGGACCCGGATCACGCCTTGATCCCTTACCCATATCTCTGGGTAATCCGCTAAATAAATTTAGCTACGCTTGTTTTGATATTTAAATTAGCTTTAAATATTTGACTCTCTCCACTTTACACCCTCAAATCTACTTAAATCCCTGCACTAATTTTAGCCGTGCAGTGGATTTTTATTTCACCTTTACGGTGGAACCACTCCTTCGTTGCCTCCCCTCGGACCACAGAGAGGTATTAGTAGATTTAGTAGTTTGTAATTTAGTCTTTAAAAAGACTTTTTATAAGAATATATATATGTTTATATATATTTTATCACTCCTTTAATATTTCACGTTTTATTGAATTTTTAATCGCTTTGATAAGTTATAGGCAGCACTATTAACTTATCCCCGAGGGGAATGTGAAGAGAGTACGAACTACCAATACATTTACATGAGCTCGCTTTCATTTTAATTTCCATACGCCAGGTGAAACACTAACGACTCGCTTTCGACTCGCCGAGGCGAGTCGTTTGCGAGGTCTTTCATATAAGAATGACCTCGCTTGTGACTATTTTGCGATTCACCATGTTTAGAGGGTAAGAGAAAAAACCCTTCAGACCAGGTGTAACGTAAACGTACAGTTTACGAAGACTTTACTATACTAAGGTATTCGTAAACGTTACGCGTAAACAGTACGGATGTGATACGTAAAGTATACTTTTGTCACATGAGAAGTGAAACAAATTTGCGAAGACTTTTGTATGAATTAGTATACATAATAGTGTTCATAATGTTAACGTTTTTACGTAACGTTTGCGAACTGCTAATGCGTAACCTTTAAGAACCACTTACGCGATACGATTTTGAAGTGCTTACACGAATCATTTATGTACGGTGTAGAATTTGTCGCTCCCTAGTAAACAAATCGTTTTTAATCAATTTTTATTATTTATGTATTTCACGTAGATTTATAATAATTTACAAATGTTTTTATCTCTGGATTTACTGCTTAGTGCATATAATAATTACTTTAATAAACAGTATTTAGATATGTAAATATTATTTTCAAGATGACATTTTTGTCTTTGTCTATTAACTAATGGTATATCTTAACCAATCAGAAACTAAAAATTTAACTTGGTTTTAAATATTAAATTATTCGATACCGTTCGATATTTAAATTTCAATTATCATGTTTCTAAAACACAGTGCTCTAATTCATATAATTTATCAAATTTCTTATACTAACATAGTAAATTCATTCTTTAAATTCATTTGTCACATTATTTATCTAACATTTTGAATGTCTCATTAATTATTACGTTGTGACCGCCGACAACGGTCTTTGGTATATTGGAACCACTTTTTAATTACATGAAATGATGCTTTGTATGCTGAATTGTATGCTCTAACAAAAACAAGAAATTATAATAAACCGATAATACCTTTTAAAATATTAATACATAATTGTAAATGTTTTAATAGGTATATTTTCATGTTGCCCATGCAACTAGAAACTGTAGGCCGCATGATCCGTAATAATGGTTTTTAAACAGCCCGAATGTATTTCTCGTGCGTCAAATCCGTTATACCTCTAAAATGTTGTAACTAAAATTTAAAAAAGTATATTAATATGAATTATAAGTGTAAAATATAAAATTATTAGAAATGTTTACAAATTGCTTGATATTTACAAGAATTTTTTCTTTATAACTGTCTTGTTTTACATCGTTTTCCAAATTTATGAATTCTGCAATCGAGGTTGTCTAAGGCTTTTAATAAAAATATACAAAATATATAAAAACAATCAAATATTTCGATTATTATTTTGAATTTAATTACCAAATTAAAATATCACACACGAGTGTTCACTAACTTATGCTTATGTATGTATGAAGAATAAATTGTCAATAGAAAAAACGAAAAACGACACATGTGTTGTGTACATATAATACTGAATGTATATGTATGTAGTAGTAGTACCAAAAAAGCGTTCGTAAACCGTTCGTAAACGGTTCGCTTTTAATGTACACATTTTTGCGCCGGGAGGGTGCCTTGTAAAATCGTGTTCCAAAATTGTTTTTCTATAAGACAAGAGTGAAGTTAGCTGTTTTAGTAAACTCGTTAAAAAAACTCGAAAATCAACACAGCTGGTGAAAAAGTAAAACTAAATTTAACTGTTTCAACTGTTTAGCTTAGTTGTCTAAACAAAAAAGTGAACAAACAACAGCAATTTTTCGAAAAAAGTTCGGAAGAATGGCAAAAGCGACACCGTGGCAAAAAATCTAATTACGGTAAATGCGATAAGCTAAAGCTGTTGCTTTAAAAAATTTACAACAACAATTGCATTGTATTAAAGCCGATTTTCTTAGAATGTAAAGAAAAAAAAATTTAGGATTAGGGGAAATAAAATCATTTTATGGTTATGGTGTTTACCGCAAGGCGTTATTTTTTCTTTTTTTCTCGAAGAATTTATCTTTTAGTAAAATTTGGCATTTGTTATTTGATAGCAAAATACCGAATTTAATTTGATCTATTTCATAAAATAAAAAAAACTTAAATAAATATTAATAAAATGAACCAACACAGAAAAATTAAAACGCATTAAAAATTAAAGCCAAAACTTGTTGCTTTCACATTTCTTAGCTAATCCGATTAGATTAGTGAAAGCAACACTTCTTAAGAGAAAAAAGAACACGAACGTCCTATATAAGTTATTTAATATATGGTCATACCTCAAACAGATTGACGTCGAAAACATCGGCGCTAAATTTAAAATTCATGCATTTCCATAAGAGCGAGATCGTTTTCGATTGTATCCCTATGCTCCATATTTGTTTTGAGGTCAAAGGCCGTGTCCCAAACACCGACTTATTTCAAACTTATTGACTTATTTGACGCCATTTTGAATAAGTCGGTCAAGTCGTCCCAAACGATTTTGCTGACTTATTTTGACAGATATAGCAAATAACAGTTGTGTTAGGAATTTGTTATTTAATAATAAAATAAAAAAATTAAAATGCATAAAAATAATTTATTTTAATTAATTATTTAATAAATAAAAACATAAAAATGTGTCTTGAGTTATTAAAACACGATGAAAATGTATTATTATAGCTGAGATGCGCGAAATACGCAAGCTACAATTTTTTATGCAAGCACACCTCTATTAATCCTCTTTATATCTCTAAAATATTTTTATATCACTAAAATCTATTAATTATATAATTTATTAAGACAATATTGTATTAATAGTTATTAATTAAGTGGAATATCATTAATGTTTGAAAATTATTGATAATATTTGATAATTTGTTGAATTTTTCATGTTTACATGATCAAATGTATATTGCTTGTTCACATGATCAAATAAGTTTTTTGCTTTCAAAATAAGTCACCTCGATAGCAGACTTATTTGAATAAGTCGGTATAAGAAAATAAGTCGGTATAAGAAAATAAGTCGGTGTTTGGGACACGGCCAAAGCATATATTAAATAACTTATACCCTCTAAACATGGTGAATCGCAAGCGAGTCACAAGCGAGGTCATTTTTATATGAAAGACCTCGCAAACGACTCGCCTTGGCGAGTCAAAAGCGAGTCGTTAGTGTTTCACCTGGCGTATGGAAATTAAAATGAAAGTGAACTGATTTGTATGTGTTAGTAGTTCGCATTTCTCTTCATATTCGATTCATTTACGAAATGGTTTGGAATCAGAAACGAAATGCAGGTGATATGAAAACGTATCACTAACGAACTGCTTTTTATCACGTAGTTTCTTCATTCATAAGTAATTTTAAAATTATAAATAATTAAATAAAAATCGTTAAAATTTTGGTTTTATTTTCATTTATTTCCATGTTTTATTCAATAAAATATAATTAATTTTATAAAATACATATTTGTAATACATTGTAACGTTGTCCTTAAGACCGTTACGTAGATTAAGGTTTATCGAGAACAGGGACTGCATGACGGCATCGATTTTGCGCGGCTACGCTCAGGGCTGTCGTGGGTGTTTTTGCAGTTTGTTCTTGATCAAGGTTAACCGTCTAAAAATCATAATCATAATAATAAAATTGCATAATAATAGAAATTAAGGTAATACACGATATTGCACTAAAACTATCCATTAACTGGTTCCACCGTTGCACTTGCTATGTCCCATTACAAAAAAAAACTTAGTCAAACATTATCCACCCAATACAAAAATCAGAAAAAAAAAATAACAAAAGATAAAGAAAGTAATAAAAATTTCAGGAATATTTGAATTGATATTTAAATTAAATATTTATTTGATATTATATAAGTTTTTATATTTAAAGAAAACAAAGAAAAAAAAACTAATATAAAAATATAGATATATAGGAATAATTTCACTCTCCGATAATGATCAATGTATGAAAATAACAGAAAACATATAAAAAAAAAAATTCAAAAATGACTTACCCAAGGCCACCAAGGTTCCACCGTTGAA
Organism: Nephrotoma flavescens; assembly: GCA_932526605.1. Taxonomy (NCBI): domain Eukaryota; kingdom Metazoa; phylum Arthropoda; class Insecta; order Diptera; family Tipulidae; genus Nephrotoma; species Nephrotoma flavescens. The sequence continues at coordinate 158,756,958 of OW052221.1, read as the reverse complement.
AGCGCTTTCGACTGTGTCCCGATAGTCCGGTACCTAAAAGTTTTCTTTAAAAAAGAAATTAACGCGACCAACGGTTATTATTTCCATACACGATATGTAGAAGAACAAAATATAAAAAAAATGACTAACTATATACAAAAAAAATAATAATTTTAACAAGATTGAAAAAAAACGAAAGATCACAATTTTACAATTATTCGTAATGATAGTTGTACGAGTAATTATCACAAAAAAAAATATTGCTTAGATTATCGAAATAACCACGAAAATAAATTATTTAACGGATAATCAGTCTTCACTACTCGTCACACAACAAAAAAAATATAGATCTATCTATACAATATATCTAAATATACAGGTAGCTGATTAAAACCGTCATATATCGTGTACGATTATTCAAGGCCACCGATAACCGCCTCCGATTCAATGTGCACTGGAAGTGGAACCCAAATATAATTAAACGGCTTTTTAATTAATATGTTGATTTGCGAATCTAAAATATGTAATCTGTTATCCGCGTTTTGTGCAGACTCCACCATAAAGGTACGCCAAATACGTTACTGGAGGCAGTAATTTCTTCGATGGTTTCTTAGTAACAGAAATTTTGTTGCCCAATAAATCTAACGTAAGGTCGCAAGATGAAAGAATTTATTCTTGTATTAAATAATCCGCACAATTACGTTTTTTTTTTTTTTGTAAATGTTAACCCATCAACGCAATTGATATGATAGGATCAATAATCTGTTTCTTTTTTTATTAAATTTTTATATATATTCATATATATAATGAGCACTTAATATTTAGGCACAAAAAGAAATATTTTTTTGTTAAAATGAAATTTATGAGACTTTATATAATGCCTCCATTATTATTTATGCACACTGTATATACTAAAATTTTCACTGTACACAATAAGTTTAGGTTTGAATTGTTTGCTACTGAATGATCAGACAATTAATTTTCTAAAAAAAAAATGTAATCGGTAAGCGCATTCGTATGCGTACCGAGACAGTACGGTCATTTTACGAATGTTTATCCGGTACAGATGGACACATATACAAAGTAGATCATACAATATCAAAACGATTGTTTGTATATTTAATAATCAGATTTATTGAAGAACCAGGTTATACGTATTGTCAGTCAACCTGTTTATGTTACATCGATCAAGAACTAGCGTATACAACAAGTTGTATGCACAACCGCATGGCATGAAAGACATAAAAAATAACATAATGATGTCTGTTTGTAAATTGTTGGTTTGGTAGCGAGATGGACGACATATCGTTACAATCGTGGGGCAGTCCCACACCCGAGATAAGTCTCATTGGGCCGGGCAAAAGAAAAAAACAAAATCACGTCTTAATATCCTTCATATGATACTTCCCTAGTGGTTGTCCCTTTAGGTTTTCAACTTCTACAGCTACGTTACCAACAATACGTTTCACTCGCCCAGCGACAAATTTTGGAGCTAGTTTTGCGGAAAAAAATTTTGCGGCATCGCTTTGTACAAAATTCCTAACGTAAATGAGCTGTCCAGGTTGAAAATCTCGAATCCGCGATCGAAGGTTGTATCGTTTCTCGTTCTTTTCTCGTGATTGCTTCAAATATTGCAAAACTTGTTCTTGAGCCAACGATAAGCGATCAGCAGGTTGGATAGTGATGGAACAGTCCTCTAAGCATTTAAGATCTCGTAGTAACTTATATTCGGATCCATGCATAATCTTATGTTGACCAAAGACTAGATATTGAGCAGAAAATCCCGTAGACGAGTGAATCGAATTCCGAATAGCTGCTGCAATCTCCTGAATATGAATATCCCAGTCTCGGTGGCTATCGGTTAAATAAGTTCGAATCGCAGATAACACCGTTCTATTTGCTCTCTCGCTAGCATTGCTTTGCGGAGAATATTTAGGCGTAGCAATATGTTCGATACCAAATTTTTGAAGCATAGTTTGAAATGTCTTAGCTAAGAATTGTGGGCCATTATCCGATATTATAGATTCGGGAGTACCGAATAAATGAAAAACATCATTTTCCAATGACTTACACACCAAAGCGGCATTCGCGTTTCGCATCGGAGTTAAGAGCAAGAATCTGGAATAAGAATCAAGGACGATAAATATGTAGGTATTACCCGATTTAGTCCTAGGATAAGGTCCTAAAAAATCTATATATAGCTGTTGCCATGGTCGATGCGTAGTAATTGCTTTACCCATGGGTGGTTTCAAAATTTGATTAGGAGGCTTGCAGGTTTTACAGAGTTCACAATTTGATATATATGTTTTGACAGTTTGAAGCAATCTTGGCCAATAGAAATAGCGCTGCAATTTTTCTACAGTTTTCTCTACTCCAAGATGAGCTGCAGTTGGGGGATCGTGGGCTTGCCTTATTAATCCAGGGATCAATGGAGTTGGAACGTAGAGTTTCCAAACAGGCAGATCGTTATGAACTGCACGATCGATTCCTACTTGATTGGTGAAATAGATTTTCCCATCAACGGCTTGAAGGTTACAATTATGACGATTTTGTTTAGTTTTTAATGACTGGTAAAGTTCTCTATAAGCATCGTCTTCGAAATCAGAAGAGTTTAAGTCAACTTGAATTGGAAGGGTATCGATATCGTTTCGGATAACCTCTACACTATTCTCGAATGACCGGGACAGAGTGTCAGGTACAATATTTTGAGTTCCTCTTACATGTTGAACGTCAAACGAAAAAGATTGCAATTTTAGGCTCCACCGAGCAAGTCTACCGTGGAGGTCCTTTTGCGCCATCAGCCATTGCAAACTAGCGTGGTCTGTTATTATTGAAAACACATAACCATCAACGTAGCATCTGAACTTTTTTACACTTTGCACAGCCGCGAAGCACTCCAACTCGGTAACGGAGTAATTCTTTTGAGCTGGGTTAAGCTTTTGTGAAAAGAATGCTATAGGTTTTTCGTTGCCTTGACTATCTCGCTGAAATAAGACTCCGCCAATTCCGCTTGAACAAGCGTCGCATTGTATATAAAAGCGGTCGTTAAAATTAGGATGAGATAGCACAGGGGCGGAAATCATTGCGTCTTTGAGGCTTTGAAAGGCACTTTGAGCATCATCAGACCAACTAAATTTAATAGACTTCTTCAACATATCGGTCAGCGGTGCAGAAATCACAGAAAAATTTTTTATAAATCTCCGGTACCATCCACACATGATTATAAAGCGTCGAATATGTTTTTGTGTGCGAGGAACCGGGAACTCTACTATCGCTTGAACTCTATCCGGGTCTGTGCGCAAGCAACCGTCTCCAACCAAATAACCTAAATACTTGATTTGTTTTAACCCAAAGTGGCTTTTTTCAATATTAATGGTTAAGTTGGCTGCTGAAAGTAATGCCGCGACTTGTGTAAGCAAATCAAAGTGCTCGTCTAAAGTCGCAGAAGTGATCAATAAGTCGTCCAAGTACGTAAATACTCTGTCATGCAGTTCATGTGGGATTACTTTATGCATTAGACGGCATAGGGTTTGAGGTGCGTTACACAAGCCAAACGGCATCACCTTGAATTGGAATAACGGCTTGCCGGGCACAGTAAATGCAGTTTTATCGCGTGAATCGGGGTGTAACGGAATTTGCCAGAAGGCGTCTTTAAGATCGAGACTGGTGATGAAGCGAGTCTTATCCAGGCGACTAATTAAACTTTCTATTAGAGGTAATGGGTATGCTTCTTTTCGAGTAGCTTCGTTAAGACGCCTCGCATCCAAACAAAGCGCTTGTAGATTCCTCAATGACATCTAGTGCCAACATTCTATCCAATTCCTGATTTAACTGTTGCTGTATCATAGGAGAGACAGGATAAAATCGTTGCTTTACTGGTTTGTCTTCGATAAGGTGAATTTCGTGCTGGATTAAATGCGTGCGACCAAGTCCTAGTTTGGAAGACGATGGAAATTTCTCAATTATTACTTTTAGACGTTCTTGATCGACTAGCGATAAATTATGTTGTTCCGATACGGAAATAATTGATCGATTGTGAGTTGATATCTCGTGGATGCTTTTAACCGGAAGAGGGCCCTTTACAGAATTGTTAAGCTTAATTGAAATTTGATAAGGGGTGATAGACAGTCCGAATTTGTTCCAAAAGTCCACTCCCAAATACAAAGACTGTTTTAGGGTGGGCACGATAAATAGGCGGATAAGATGTGATTTATCATTAAATTTTACGTTTGCATTAATATATCCAACAACTCTCTGCGATTCGCCGCTAGCTGTCGAAATAGTCGTAGGGAAATGATGAATAATAGTTTTGGGATCCTTTAACATTTGGTCGGAATTCGCGCCTAGTACACTAATACTAGCCCCACTGTCTAGCAATCCTCGGTAAGGCTGACCATCGATTAAAACGTCCGCGTATGGTCGTTTATCACCGGACTCGGTTGCTATAACAGAACTTATTATGTTTTCACGAAGATTTTTAATGTTTTCCCAATAAAGTCGTGTACGCTGTTTTTGTTTAGGAGAGATAACCCTCATGTGAGTATGACCAGCGTCCGCAGTACTCTTAGTGTTTGTACCAGGAAATACTTCATCATTACTCTGATAGTCAACAACATCAGTCTGTGTTGCAGCTGAGTTGGTTAAGACATGTTGGTTATCAGGCGTTATAATTTGTGAATTAAAATTAGAATTAGAAATGAGTTCAACAGATTGAATAGAATCATAAAAGGGTTTGTGGTGTAACGAATTTGAACAACAGGCAGAATGAAACGAGTCGTCCGAGGTTAGCGAGTCGGATTCCCATCGTTCTTGGTCATTCTGTACAGCTCGGGATCGGTATTGCAAGCACTGTCGCTTTTCTGGGGTTTCATCAGTATTCTCGGGGTACTCAAATTCCCAGAATTCATCTGGTCCCGTGTAGCGTTTCCCGAGCATTTTGGACACTCGGATACCGTGACATTCTTAAAGCCGCACTTGTAGCAGAATCGTGTGCGAGGCTTTGAACAATTTTGAAAAGGATGACCGATGTCATCACAATTAAAGCAAACATATGTATTATTTTGAGATACACCTTTCGACGTTGACGGCATGGGCCGGTAATTAGTTTTAGTTAACTGTGCTATATCTTCTTGTATAGCGTCAATCTGAGGTGAACTATTTAAAGGTTGAGTCGAGTCACGTTCGCGAGCGGGATTTGTACTGAGATCAAGTTCATGTATGGATCTTCTACTCGCGACAACATGTTCCATATTGATACCCAATCGAGTCCATGTTGTCTCCCACGCGGTTGCGCTTTTGATGAGCTCTTGCACGCTGGCAAACGTTCTGTCCGTTAAAAATAATTGAAGTGCAGGATGCATGTTCAATCTTAGAACATCTATGAGATCTTCCTCAGAGTACGATTTCTTACATTGTAACGTAAGACTCCAGACTTCATTGTAAAAATTTAGAAAGGTTTCTTTGGAGCTCTGTTTCCGAGACTCAACTAGCCGACGAAGTTCGAATTCTGTTCTTCGATCTTTGAATCTCTCGACGAGATCTTTTCTAAATAGTGACCATGTAGCGTTTGGATTCGATCGTCGGTATGACCAATAATATCGTAATGCATTTCCTTTGAGTACGAAACATATTTCCGTAAATAACAATTCATCAGCTAAATTTAATGATTTCGCTAACGTTTCAACTTGAAAAACAAATAGATCAATAGGAAAGGCATTAGAAAGCCCATCATACGAAATGCCAGACCTAGCTAATGTGCGTGTGTCCGTCATATATCTTCGAGATTTAGGGGTCTGTAAATCGTTGGTGGGCAGAGAAGTACTTTTTTTGTCCTCATAAGTGTTGTTTCTGGCTCCTTCGGAATAATCAAATAAAGGTGGTTCATTGTCATCATCTGATTCTGAAATTTCGCCCGGCTCATTCACTTGCATTTCTTTAATTGCATTTAAAGTAGTTTCTAAGTCAGAATTATCTTGCAGAACAGATTGTATTTTTAAAAGTAACGTTTCGGTAGTTTCTAAAAGATCGATGGCTTGTTTGCCATACGTGGGTGATCGTTGTGCTCTTGTCAGTCGACCATTTAAATGAATAAGTCGGGTCTCTAAGCCACGTATAACATTAATTTCAAGCTCTTTAGATACGTCTAATTTTTCCATTTGGGATTTCAATTCAGATAATTTTTTTGAGCATTTTGAAATTTCGTGTTGTGGTTTTTTCCTAGCAGCAGAGTGCATCTTGTAAGGTCGTAGTGCCGGTGTATCCGATTCTAGTTCGAAAGCCTTTTCGAGTTGAGACAATACATCCGTTGGGTAACCTCTAATATTACGAACCCTACATTCCACACTTAGTTCGTCTACGTCAAGTAGTCGGGGATCCATTTTATCAAAATTTATTATTAGAGTTATAGATAATAATTACGTAATTCGATAGGTATATATAAAAAAAGATTAGAGACAAAAAAAATTATTGCTTAATTGTTTGTATTAATAAGTTAATAGTACGACGTATTCCAAAAAAAATACAGGAAATGCGTAAGTTAATGAATGAAAAGATAATGAACATAGATCGAAATATTTCAAATTTACTCACTTAGCTATTTATATTAGAATAAAGTAAATATAGAATTATAATAAATTATTTCATTGGATATGAATGGGACATAGGCAATTAACAACTGGCGGAACACAATCACTGCTCTATTAGAATGTAATTACGAAAAAAATATAGGGACTTTGGACGTAATACTATTCAATCAAGTCAAACATCAAAGACTTAAGATCTGGCTTGACTTATTGACTAGTATTATAGGGTCATATTACTTTTAAAATAACGAATTCACTATTATCAAGTAACTAATACGAATAATAAACGCGAATCATTGCAAAAAAAAACCTGTTGACGAATTTAAATTTATCCTATCGATACATATAGTAGAGGTATAAAGTCGCTTTCGATCAACTACAGGAATAATTAGCTTGTATTATACCCTTGTATCCTCAGTAAAACAAATGTTAGGGGACTTTAAAAAAAAACATAATAAGTACAAAATTATCCTATCAATACATGCAGTAGAGGAATAAGTTGTTCTTAACAAATAATTATAATAATTGGCAATATAATAGCTCACCCAAAATTATCTACAGTTAAACTGGAATTTGGATCTAGGCTATTTGCTAAGCTAAGAAAAGGAAATAATAATAATAAAGAAGGTGAAGCGGATATACAAACAGAAATGTGCAACTTTTACCATGTGGTTTGAAATTTAATATCTTGATTACCGTAACTTTTGCTAAATTTGTGAGCTGTAAATTTTGACACTAACAGTTAATATGATTAGGTAGTTTGTTTTATATACCTATGTTGCTTTTGTTTGGGCGCCACTATGTAACGTTGTCCTTAAGACCGTTACGTAGATTAAGGTTTATCGAGAACAGGGACTGCATGACGGCATCGATTTTGCGCGGCTACGCTCAGGGCTGTCGTGGGTGTTTTTGCAGTTTGTTCTTGATCAAGGTTAACCGTCTAAAAATCATAATCATAATAATAAAATTGCATAATAATAGAAATTAAGGTAATACACGATATTGCACTAAAACTATCCATTAACTGGTTCCACCGTTGCACTTGCTATGTCCCATTACAAAAAAAAACTTAGTCAAACATTATCCACCCAATACAAAAATCAGAAAAAAAAAATAACAAAAGATAAAGAAAGTAATAAAAATTTCAGGAATATTTGAATTGATATTTAAATTAAATATTTATTTGATATTATATAAGTTTTTATATTTAAAGAAAACAAAGAAAAAAAAACTAATATAAAAATATAGATATATAGGAATAATTTCACTCTCCGATAATGATCAATGTATGAAAATAACAGAAAACATATAAAAAAAAAATTCAAAAATGACTTACCCAAGGCCACCAAGGTTCCACCGTTGAAAGCGCTTTCGACTGTGTCCCGATAGTCCGGTACCTAAAAGTTTTCTTTAAAAAAGAAATTAACGCGACCAACGGTTATTATTTCCATACACGATATGTAGAAGAACAAAATATAAAAAAAATGACTAACTATATACAAAAAAAATAATAATTTTAACAAGATTGAAAAAAAACGAAAGATCACAATTTTACAATTATTCGTAATGATAGTTGTACGAGTAATTATCACAAAAAAAAATATTGCTTAGATTATCGAAATAACCACGAAAATAAATTATTTAACGGATAATCAGTCTTCACTACTCGTCACACAACAAAAAAAATATAGATCTATCTATACAATATATCTAAATATACAGGTAGCTGATTAAAACCGTCATATATCGTGTACGATTATTCAAGGCCACCGATAACCGCCTCCGATTCGATGTGCACTGGAACCCAAATATAATTAAACGGCTTTTTAATTAATATGTTGATTTGCGAATCTAAAATATGTAATCTGTTATCCGCGTTTTGTGCAGACTCCACCATAAAGGTACGCCAAATACGTTACTGGAGGCAGTAATTTCTTCGATGGTTTCTTAGTAACAGAAATTTTGTTGCCCAATAAATCTAACGTAAGGTCGCAAGATGAAAGAATTTATTCTTGTATTAAATAATCCGCACAATTACGTTTTTTTTTTTTTTTTTGTAAATGTTAACCCATCAACGCAATTGATATGATAGGATCAATAATCTGTTTCTTTTTTTATTAAATTTTTATATATATTCATATATATAATGAGCACTTAATATTTAGGCACAAAAAGAAATATTTTTTTGTTAAAATGAAATTTATGAGACTTTATATAATGCCTCCATTATTATTTATGCACACTGTATATACTAAAATTTTCACTGTACACAATAAGTTTAGGCTTGAATTGTTTGCTACTGAATGATCAGACAATTAATTTTCTAAAAAAAAAATGTAATCGGTAAGCGCATTCGTATGCGTACCGAGACAGTACGGTCATTTTACGAATGTTTATCCGGTACAGATGGACACATATACAAAGTAGATCATACAATATCAAAACGATTGTTTGTATATTTAATAATCAGATTTATTGAAGAACCAGGTTATACGTATTGTCAGTCAACCTGTTTATGTTACATCGATCAAGAACTAGCGTATACAACAAGTTGTATGCACAACCGCATGGCATGAAAGACATAAAAAATAACATAATGATGTCTGTTTGTAAATTGTTGGTTTGGTAGCGAGATGGACGACATATCGTTACAACATAAATCACATTCTTTATTTTGACTTTATGATTTCAGTTAAAATTTTAGAATATTTTGATCACATTTCAAAGAATTATTTGTTTTAATTTAAAATATCACTATAAATGATATATGCAACTGAGATTTACATTTCTACCTCAAGATAAATTCATATTTCCATATATATTTATACATATATATATATATATATGTATATATATATATATATATATATATATATATATATATATATATATATATATATATATATATATATATATATATATATATATATATATATATATATATATATATATATATATATATATATATATATATATATATATATATATATATATATATATATATATATATATATATATATATATATATATATATATATATATATATATATATATATATATATATATATATATATATATATATATATATATATATATATATATATATATATATATATATATATATATATATATATATATATATATATATATATATATATATATATATATATATATATATATATATATATATATATATATATATATATATATATATATATATATATATATATATATATATATATATATATATATATATATATATATATATATATATATATATATATATATATATATATATATATATATATATATATATATATATATATATATATATATATATATATATATATATATATATATATATATATATATATATATATATATATATATATATATATATATATATATATATATATATATATATATATATATATATATATATATATATATATATATATATATATATATATATATATATATATATATATATATATATATATATATATATATATATATATATATATATATATATATATATATATATATATATATATATATATATATATATATATATATATATATATATATATATATATATATATATATATATATATATATATCATCTTTTTTATATTTATGCTAATATCACCTTTATTATTTCTTATTACATATGGATCTATTTGCTTTGCTTACTCGGTCCTTTGCATAGTGGAACCATTTTTTTATTATATTTATGATCTCATAGGTACGCACCGATGGAAAACGCTGTGTTGTTATTTCTAAAATATTAATATAAAATTTAGATAGAGCTTAAAATAGTTTCATGAAAATCATCATATTAACCTTTAATTAGATTCATTATAGTGAATGATTTAACCGAAATATTATTATTCTGGCCAAACCAAGAAAAATGTATTGCTGCAGAATCAGTTATCACTGTCTTCAAACAAGCCCGTACAGATTTGTCAAGGTTGGGTTCGTTTATTTTTTTAAACGTTGTAACCTATAATTGAAAATCAAAAGATTTTTGTTAATATTAAATAATAAACATTATGTTATAAAAATCATCTCACCAAAGCCCTCTCGTATTCTTCTTCTTTGATTTGCTGCTCAATTCCTTTGAAGTTTTCCATGGTCTCTGCAGGTAGATGGAGTAGTGGGAGATTATCATCTCTATCGGTTGATCGGATCGGAAGGCATTTGCTGATGTTCACGCCTTAAATATTTGACTTCTTTGACTAGTATATTTAATAGTGCAGTATTAGCCAGAATCAACTTTTAATTTTTCACGCATTGTGTACAAACTATGTTAGATGTGGAGGAATGTGACTCGTTTATGTTAGGAGCAACAAAATTGCATGTATTAATAGATGTTTGGTTGGTTTGGTCTACACTCTCAGTTATGGTGCTAGTAGTAGAAGGAATAGTTTTATATATAAATTTTGGCAATTTTGCATTTTCTGTTAACAATTTTGATGTATGGTTGGTTATGGTGCTCGTAGTAGCCGGGACAGTTTTATAAATAAATTTTGGCAATTTCGCATTTTCTGTTAACAATTGTGATGTATGGTTGGTTATGGTGCTCGTAGTACCCGGGACAGTTTTATAAATAAATTTTGGCAATTTCGCATTTTCTGTTAACAATTGTGATGTATGGTTGGTTATGGTGCTCGTAGTAGCCGGAACACTTTTATTTGGCAATTTTGCATTTGCTGTTGAAAATTGTGATATGGAAGCCTCTGCTCTACACGGGTGATATAAATGAGGCTTTTCATGTAATATTTTTTGTGTGCTGGTTTTTGGTTGTTTTATAGTCTTTAGGAACTCAAAATGATAATTTTCAGAATCATCTTCTCCAAATTCATTGGAATCCAAAAAATTATCTAGTGAGTCCACCATATCTAAATTTATAAAATACATTAATTTTTTATTTAATTTGTATATGATTGTAATTACTTGTGTGCTTTTTTATGGTACTCGTAGTAGCCGGAACAGTTTTATAAATAAATTTGGCATTTGCTGTTGACAATTCTGATGTTGTTTTATTAGGTAATGTAGCATTTGCTGTTGATAAGTGTGAATTGGAAGCCTCTGCTCTGTACGATTGATATAAAATGGGCTTCTCTTGTAAAACTCTTTGGGTGCTGGGTTTTGGGGTTTTGATTGTCTCAAGAAACTCAACATGATAATTTTCAGAATTATCTCCAAATTCATTGGAATCCAAGAAAATATCTGGTGAGCCTACCATTTCTAAATTTATAAAATACATTAGTTTTTATTTAATTTATTTTATTTTAATGGTATTTACCTGCAATCCAATTATTTCACGTTCTATATCTACAATAAAAGTAAAAATAAGATTAAACATGCTGTAACGGTAGATATAATAATCCAAAATCAGTAGTAAGCGTTGCAATTTTTGTTTTGATGTCAGTTATGTGAAAAGTTTTCGTATCTCTATCGAATGTTTCCAGATTTGTATAAAATATTGACAAATATGAAGACGGCACAGGATAATTGAAGAAATCTGTTAAATTTTCTATAAAACGACCTTTTATAATTTCATTTTCTAAAAATTCTCCCTTGTATTAAACAGTAGTTATTCGGGTAAGTAGACGAAAGAGAAAATATTTGATTGAATAACAATTTATTTTTGGGTTTTGTGTAATATTCTTTTTCTTTCAGTCGATTAAGGATTTGTTGAATAGGGAAAGCTCCCTTCTTCACCATTTTTTTTATATTCTGCATCTCATTTTCGAATTTGAAGGCACTCTATAGGAATCCAGATGTCCAAAAATTTTCACATAGGCTTCTAGGTGGAGTAAACTGTGCACGTTGTAAGACACATTTTCTTCGCCATACATATCTGGAAATTGTTTAACAAATTCTCTAAGTAAATGGTCAGCACATTCATTATTTGTCAAACAGTCCTCTGGATGGCTCAATATTCGGATGGCGCATACCAATAACAAAAAATGCTTGTAATATTTATCATCTATAATATTTTTGAGCGCAACAAATCCTGTGTAACAAAGAAACATTCGAAGTTCAGTTGCTTTCCAGTATTCTAGGTCCTTCAAAGTACGTTGTTTCCTAACAAAATCCGACGGCATACATATTTTCAGTATTTTGAGGCGCTGATTAATTGTTAGTATTGACTTTTTGTTTAACGAAAACAGCTTTTTACGTTGTTTAATTAAAATATTCAGCATTTGTCTCATTACACCTAGCAAAACGCAATGCATGTAGTCGATGGGAAATTTGCTAACACAATTGAAGTTCACACTTTCAAGAATTCCGTCGAGACGGACATGATGATCTAGATGAATTTTGTTTCGAAAACTGTCATCGGTGCGAAGAGGATTATCTATCGATGGGAAACACACCTTATGTTGTAAATAACTTCCTTTTATTGTACATTTTGTACAGCTGTTGTAACCTGAATGAGATTTAACGCCTAAATAATTAAAGAAAAAACAGAATTTCATCATAATGATTTATAAAATATTATGAAATTGTATTTGATGTTTGTTAATAATTAAATTTATTTAGTAATAATTAAACAGACAAAATAATTTTGTTTTTAAATATTTACTGAACATAAATAACTCACCCAATATAAATGATCGTGCTGGAGCATCGCAAATAAACGATCTTATTTCTACCAGTATTTTTCTGTTTTGATACATAATGCCGTGATCATTCAAGTCCTTCAGTTCATTGATGAAAGATTGTAGGAAAGTATTAGGACAGAACGGTTTTTTACGTCCGTGAAATATTCCAATTAAAAATATTTCTTTAAAGGGAACTATATTTCCCCAAGATGGGCCACAATTGATGAGTTGAACTTTTTGCCAATGGCACACCATCAATTCCTATGTCAATTCGTATTATGTCATGTTCATATTTGTTATTTCTTAGAAATTTTTCAACAGATTTTTTCAATCCAATATAACAACCCACACTCATGGGTACAATTAGTGAGTTTGATTTGTCCGGTGTTTTTTTTAACATTCTCATACTTTTCGGTAAAGTCGGATGATATTTTCGCAACAGTTTTATCAAACTATTTCCTGCTGCTTCTGTAATTTTGAATTCAATAAACCATTCTGCTATGTCACTACATATATTCAATGCTTGAAAATCGTCTAACTGATCCGATAAAGCAGTAGTGTCTGTTGCGTATTGATTTATGTGCGAATAATTATCTTCCTGATCTTGAGTATTGTTGTAGAATTCACAACTCATATTTTCTGAATTCTCTTCTTGCATCGAATCATTTGCATTTACAGTACTATTTATTTGGTCACAAATATCCGCAATTTCGCGTCTTATGTGGTAATACGCTTTACTGTCCATCTTTCTAAAAATATTAAAAAATTTGTGCGAATATACTTACAATGGCTTGTAAATGCTGGGTTTTTACGTTTAACGCACTACAATGTCTTTTATCACTTTTAATGCACTATTGTGTATTTTATCACTTTTAAAATTATTATCGTTATGAATTACTATATAATAAGTAATTAATATTCACGTTTTTTATCACCGCACTAGTATATTCTTTGACCTTACTAAACAAAATGGATACAGACGTAAAATACAAAAGTTATATATCTAGCAAAAACTCTACATATGTATGAACGTGGTAGTGTTGGTGTCATCTAAAAAAAACGATCTACCTGCGTTTCGTTTTCGATCCGTTTTGGTGAGGCCTCGAAAATTTATTTAGAGGGTATATACGACGTTCGTGTTCTGTCCCTTCAAACAAAAAAATGTATACACCCAATTCTTTACGGAAACGTAAACTTTGCGAACGGTCTTTTTCATCGAATACCAGCACACTGGCAATATTTTCTATTTATTTTACTTGATTTTTTTTTATGTTCGTTAAATTCGTAGTCGTACGTTATACGCCATTTTGTAATTATTTGATAAAATTAATTTTAATAGTGAAATGGTATTCTTTTAAATATTTTTATTAAAATTAGTGTAAAGAAAATATTTATATTACAATAAATATGTATATGTATCTGAATTATATCTGTGAAAAAATGCATTTCTCTGTCTTTTAATTTAATTTGTGTTATTATGGTTTAATGCCATTTTTCACCACTGTATAACTTTTGTCACTTTGAAAATTTATTGAGAAATTAAACACGTGTAGTTGTTTTCCTTATAGTAACAATTTATTTTTATTTTGGAAGATCGATTTCGAAAATATAATTTTCATACTCAGTTCCAATTACAACTATTATCTAATAGATAATAGTTGTAATTGGAACTGAGGATGAAAATTATATTTTCGAAATCGATCTTCCAAAATAAAAATAAATTGTTACTATAAGGAAAACAACTACACGTGTTTAATTTCTCAATAAATTTTAATTTAAACCAAAAATAAATTTGTTACCTAGAAAAGTGAAACTGAACATCACTCCAAATCGAGGAAATTGCGAAGACATATTTATGTTACTAATACATACATAAGTGTTCACCAAATTGTTTCACTTTTCTTTGGACAAACCGTTTACATTTAACCCATTAAAGCCCGATGTATGATATATCATACGCAAATCACTACTTTTTTAACTTCTTCTCTCTTGAATACTATACATACAATTTTTTTGTTTTTTATCTTAAGTGGTTGAGGATGGTGTATACTAGTAAAATAATTTAAAACCTAAAGCTAGGTATCCAGCTCGCGCTAAGATAAATTTTAACGCGGTCTCCACAAGTCTCCACTAAATTACAGATAAATTGTTAGCTAAAAAGTTTATGTAGAGATAAATTTTGACGTTTGTTTTATTTCTCCTACAACAAACAAAAATATAGTTCAATCGACTATTTAATAAGTATTTTTATAAACATTTAAAGTTAACAGTTAAAATTTTAGTTTTGGCTTCCTTTTTACACTTTCTAAATTTTCTGTATCCACTTTTTCGTGGTCAATCAAGTATTCTTCTTGATATTCGAAACATTCGTAATCTATAGAAAACTTTCATAATCTATAGAAAACTTTCATAATCTATAGAATTATTTAGTACATCCATTAAAAAAATAGTTTTCACGTTGTGCTGTCAACATTTATCTCAATTTTATCGTTCTAGGCAGATAAATTGCTGCGAAAACGTTTGTAGAGTTTTCACTAGCGCAGTCTATATGTGAGTGAGATAACTACAAACTTTTAGCGTGAGCTGCGTATCGCATCTGCGAAATCGCGAGCTAAATATTTTTTTGTTATTTCGCTAGCTAAATTTTACGTCAAATTTGTATGTAAAATTTATCTTAGCGCGAGCTGGATACCGACCTTAACTGATAAAAAAAGGTGTAGTTTCATTTTGATCGATGTGCATTAAGGACAAAATGGATCGTCGTTGGAAAGTAGAGACTTTATAAAAAATTAGTTCTGTCATTTATTCAACTTTTATTATGTGTTATGCAGTTTTTTTACAAAAAGAATATACTAATTAATTTAATTTTAAAGAATATAAAAATTATAACTCACAATTAAAGGAATTATAGTGACATATTTTTGATTTTATATGGTATATCATACAATAGGCTCTAACGTTCACGTTAGATGGAGCAGTTACTAACAGATAGTTTTGGTACAGTCAAGCACATCCAAAGGTCCCATTCTTATAATTTACTAGAGATTTGGTTCGCTTAGTAATTGCAGAGAATCTTCTACATAAACCCCGTTTCAAATTTTTTAAGAGATTTTTCAAATGCTTACTTATTGTGTTAAAATTTCTTATTTTTTTAATTTTAAATGAATTGTAATATGTTTTATTTATATTATTATTTGCTAAATTTACCATTAGAAACAGAAATAAATAATTAATAAAGGTGAAACAATATAAAAAAAATATACTGTTTCTGCCCATTGTATGATATATCATACCAGCTCCAGAGCCCCATTGCCATGACTTATTGGATTTTTTTTTACAATTACATTTTGCGACTTGAAATATACGTGAATTGTGATTTTCAGAGAAATCGGGCCACTAGAACATAGTTCGGGTTTTAATGGGTTAAAAGTTTTTCAGTTCGCAAATGCGATGCGCTTGCGAAGACTTTATTATAGTGAAGTCCTCGTAAACCGTACGTTTACCTTGCGTTATGTTTGAAGGGAATAGAGAAATAAAAAAAAAATCTTTTTGTTGAAAAGAACGTCAGACTGCATCAAATCCAAAAATTAAGTAGCAAATTTACTTTAGTTAAGTTTTTTTATTTTAAGTATTGATTTGAAATGGTACTGATCAAAGAATATCGTATTTGTATGCCACTAACTGTTGAAGAGGTTAGACTTTTTGTGTAATTTTCTGCTAATTGATAAAGTTTCTAACAAAGAAATTGGTATGTTTTCAGTATCGCATAGGCCAATTATATATGATAGCTCGTCACAGCATGGAACAGTCTGGTGATGGAGAGGGTATAGAAATTGTTGAGAATCGTGAGTGTGAAGACCCTGAACATGGCAAAGGACAATTCACCGAAAAAAGAATACATTTATCTTCTCGTATGCCATATTGGATCCAATCATTTTGCCCATTAGTATATATAACTGAAAAATCATGGAACTACTATCCATTTACTATTACGGACTATACTTGCTCCATTTTACCTAAATTAAATATTTCCATTCTGACCAGATTTGAGAATAATAATGGTATAAATGAAAATGTAATTAAAATTGCAATTAATGTGCGTATCGAATGTATCTAAATTCGTCCATTTTCAGTGTCTTAATTTAACGGAGGATCAATTAACCACACTAATTGTTGATGAGATCGATATAGCTTATGACGAAGTTACCAAACATTACAAAGAAGAAGAAGATCCCAAATTTTATAAATCCAAGTTAACTGGACGTGGATTATTAGTTGAAGGATGGCGTGAACATGATAAGCCTGTTATGTGTTCATATAAAGTTATTAGTGTGTCATTCGAAGTATGGGGACTACAAACAAAAGTTGAAGATTATATTCATAAATGTATCCGGGATGTGTTATTATTAGGTCATCGCCAAGCATTTGCTTGGATGGACGAGTGGTATAATATGACTTTCATTGATGTGAGGGAATATGAAAAAAAGTTGAATTTCTTAACGAATGAAAAGATGAAATCCGACTCTAACAAAAGTGACACTACTCGTTACAGTGACGGGAATTCGTTAGAATGTAGCACTAAAGCATCATTTGATTGAAGCTAACATTTGGTTATTATAATCTTAGTAAATTTTCAGAAATACACGATGGAATCTTAGAGAACCATAGCCTCCGACTATAATTTACTATGTATGTACCTATAATTATATACCACTGCGTATATGTATATGGCCAAATTGAAGAAAAATATAAAAAATTCGGTTTATATGTATGTAGGCCCAAATAACCCATTAAAGCCCGATGTATGATATATCATACGCAAATCACTACTTTTTTAACTTCTTCTCTCTTGAATACTATACATACAATTTTTTTGTTTTTTATCTTAAGTGGTTGAGGATGGTGTATACTAGTAAAATAATTTAAAACCTAACTGATAAAAAAAGGTGTAGTTTCATTTTGATCGATGTGCATTAAGGACAAAATGGATCGTCGTTGGAAAGTAGAGACTTTATAAAAATTAGTTCTGTCATTTATTCAACTTTTATTATGTGTTATGCAGTTTTTTTACAAAAAGAATATACTAATTAATTTAATTTTAAAGAATATAAAAATTATAACTCACAATTAAAGGAATTATAGTGACATATTTTTGATGGTATATCATACAATAGGCTCTGACGTTCACGTTAGATGGAGCAGTTACTAACAGATAGTTTTGGTACAGTCAAGCACATTCAAAGGTCCCATTCTTATAATTTACTAGAGATTTGGTTCGCTTAGTAATTGCAGAGAATCTTCTACATAAACCCCGTTTCAAATTTTTTAAGAGATTTTTCAAATGCTTACTTATTGTGTTAAAATTTCTTATTTTTTTAATTTTAAATGAATTGTAATATGTTTTATTTATATTATTATTTGCTAAATTTACCATTAGAAACAGAAATAAATAATTAAAAAAGGTGAAACAATATAAAAAAAAATATACTGTTTCTGCCCATTGTATGATATATCATACCAGCTCCAGAGCCCCATTGCCATGACTTATTGGATTTTTTTTTACAATTACATTTTGCGACTTGAAATATACGTGAATTGTGATTTTCAGAGAAATCGGGCCACTAGAACATAGTTCGGGTTTTAATGGGATAACGTAAACACGAAAAAACACTTTCATACGAATGCTATGGAAATTTTCTGTTCAATTATTTCTTTGGCTTTATATCGTAATTGTGGCAGAAAATTAAATTATCATTCCCCTGAGCATGAACTTTGTTTATTTATCAATAATTTTGGTAAATCGTTTTTTATTTTTAAGGTAGTTTTCATTTAGAATTTTACCATTTTCCGGGATGCCATTTTCCGGGAGAATTTTCCGTCGTATGAACTCGCAGTCAGATCAGATATTTTCATCGTATGGTTATCGTATATATTCGTATTTTTTGGTTATATCGTTTTCACTGGCACAAAAATCCACATTTTTTTCTGATTGGAATCAATTGGAAATGGATTTTTTTAGATTTTTTGTCTTTTTTTTTTTTTTTTTGAAAAAAAATCCAAAAAATTTGTTGGCTTTTTTTTACGTTTACTCACACATATACTAAACGTCATGTCAATTGTCAAAAAAGACGTCGCGCCATTTATATTTTATTATATTTGTGATAATTGTTTAAGCAATTTGTGTTTTTATTAAATTAAATTTTGTTTAATTCAAAGTGTTGTTTTATAAAGATTATTGCGTGTGCACCGATAACAATGTTACAACAAATAACTTTACAACTTTTGCATTTCATCCGCTGTAAATTATAGTAAATAACGCAAACTTGAAAGCCGTGTTTTTTTCTTGTTTTTATTATAGATTTTACTATATTTTATTAAATAATTTATTTATAATAATGTCTGACGAATCAAATGAAAGTGAATGTGGTTAAAATGGATAATAATCGAACTAAAATTATCAACAAGCCTCGAAGAATATGAAAGTTTGCAAAAATTATTTAGACGGGCTCTTCGTGACTACTACAGCACGGATATTGATATCGAATATGCTAAATTAACCGTTTTATGGGATAACGATGAAATCTGGGATGAAATATTATTATCAAAATATGCCTTTAACTGTCTTAATGACTCTCAGCTGTTTCAAAAGCAACTTAATCATTTTCAAATTAAATTAGATGGGTAAGAGAGTGTATTTACATTCATTTGAGGTATTCACATCTAATTTAATTTGTGCGACATATACCCTGTTTATATTGGGGGTCGAGTCAACTTGTAGTTATCTTCAGGTTAACCTTGAAGTTAACTTCTAGTGTTTATATTGGCAGAGTTATCTTTGGATCGAGTCAAAAATTTTTAAAAAATATTTAGATGAATGCAATTAATTTTAGGGAAAACTTAATAAATTAAAATCGGAAAAAATCACAAAAAATATACTTTCGTATTTAGATACCACTGCTCACACAAAAAAATTAAAATAAATAATTTTTTTTGTTCTTTTTTATTTCAGTTTTATTTTTGTTGTTGTTTTTCGACTTGACCTAAGAATTTTTTGGATTGAGTCGAGTTAACTCCAAGTTAACTTTTGGTGTTTATGTTGAAGGTTCAACCCAGGTTGAACCTGGGTTCAACCTCCAATATAAACAGTATAATAAAATTTTTGTCCGTGAATCCGAAATAAAAAATAGAAATGAAAATAAAAAAATTAAGGACATTTTTGAGATGTACATTTTTGCTTAAATTTTATTTTCGAGAGAACAGAATAAAACACGACAAAAAAATTTGGTGTTTTAATTTAAAGAGTGTTTTTTTTTATTCATTCCAAAGAAGGAATAGAAAGAATAGAATACTAATCACGTGACTTTAAAATATTCCAAACAGAATGTAATAAAAAAACGATTTGGAAGGAATGGAATACATTTTTGACAGTATCGTTTTTTAGTTGTTTTATATTTTTACATATGTTATATATTTTCATTGCTATGATTATTATTCTCCATTTTTAATTTATTTTATTTTATTTTTTACCACAACTATTTTTTTATGTACATGTGCATTCGACAAAACAGGCCATTGTATTAAAGAAAAGGGGCTACCAAAAAATTCGTTCGGATTGTTTTGTTTGCTTATAATTAAAAATGGAAATAAAAATAATTGTTTTGAAACATATTATATTTTTAATATATTTTATTTTGAATTATATATTAAATTAAATATAATTATATTTTAAATTAATTATTTTTATTTATATTTTTAATTATAAGCAAACAAAACAATCCGAACGAATTTTTTTGTACCCCCATTTTCTTTACTATAGCCACAAAACACATAATATGTAGGCTAATATTAAAAATATTCTTTTCGTTCTACCTTTTCATTTAGTACGAAAAGAATACGTCCAGAACGTCTAGAATAAATAAAAAAATAGCAAAGAAAAGGAATAAAAGGAATGGAATGAATAAAAAAACACAAAAAGTCATGTTCGGAACGTCCAGAATATATAGAATAAATAAAAAAAAACACTCAAAATAAGGGTTTAAATTAAAAATAAAAATCTATTGCGCATTAGTTTGAATCCAGAAACCAAATTATCGTGTAGCATGGTTGATTGTCGCAATCGTTTCCACAAGATAAACCAATCAAATTGCGTGTTTTACTCTATGCCCCGCCTACTCTTGCCGCAATCGAATTGAAATATTTTTTATTTTGAGCTATGGTTTCCTCAAGCTTGCCAACCAAAAACTACAAAAGCAACTAAATTTTGTGCTCATTGCAAGGCCGTGTCCCAAACACCGACTTATTTTCTTATACCGATTTGCTTAAGTGCCTATTCCATGGAAAAATTTTACTGACTACAAAAATAAAAGCGAGAAAAAAATATAGATTTACTGGTTGTGTACGAAACAAAAATTTTTGTCAGTAAAATTTTACTGAGAAAATAATTATCATTGTGGTAGTGTGCTGCCATAACGTGCTATAAAAAAATGTAAACTTTAGCACTTTTTATGGCAGCATTGTCAACACATCTACAAAAAATGTATTTAAAGATAAGAAATTTTTTTCACACTCACACAAAATAAATCGTTCGCCATTTTTATAGTCAAATGTCAGTTTGTTTTTTTATTTCGATACCTAAAATTCGGGTTTTGTTTACATCAGTGAATATTAGTGTTTTTAACGTTTTTTTAGGTGTTCAAATATACAAAAGTAATAATTTTATATTAAACTACTACATAATAATAAATTAGTATGGAAAATTACGGTAAGTTTGATTGAGCATTATTTTATTTGGTGGATGTAGCATCAAAATATTTTATTGTGTGTCGACGAAATTATTAGATACGTGAGAATTTTGTATTAATCTATTTAAATAATTACAGCACCGAGTAAAAAAATTATCGTATTGGAAAATATCCGGGTTGAGAAAGTATCGCAACTGGACGACAGCGGCAATTCCCCGATACAAATTTTTTTTGCCAGCTATGGTGAAGAGTACGATGAATATTCAGCGTCCGCAGAAATTATAAACATTACCGGGTATATGGATGAGTGCGACGGTTACTCGGAATCAAGATCTAAATAATCCAAATCTTCCAAATCCATGGTGATATTAATAAAAATTATAAATTAATTATAAAATTAATGGCGATTACAATTTTGTTTGTTTGAAACGAACGAAACGAAATTACAACTTTTATGAAAATTTTAGGTTATGTCAAAATGTAACTGCCAAAATTAAACCATAAATTTGGCTAGAAAAATGAAGTAAAAGATATTTGTTTTCTTTGTCACTCTTATGGAATTTTAAGTATTTTTTTGTTTTCTTTTTTGCAGTAAAAAAATACAGTCAGTAAAATTTTTCCATGGAATAGGCACTTTATTCAAATAAGTCTGCTATCGAGGTGACTTATTTTGAAAGCAAAAAACTTATTTGATCATGTAAACAAGCAATATACATTTGATCATGTAAACATGAAAAATTCAACAAATTATCAAATATCAATAATTTTCAAACATTAATGATATTCCACTTAATTAATAACTATTAATACAATATTGTCTTAATAAATTATATAATTAATAGATTTTAGTGATATAAAAATATTTTAGAGATATAAAGAGCATTAATAGAGGTGTGCTTGCATAAAAAATTTGACGCTTGCGCATTTCGCGTATCTGAGCTACAATAATAAATTTTCATCGTGTTTTAATAACTCAAGACACATTTTTATGTTTTTATTTATTTAATAATTCATTAAAATAAATTACTTTTTATGCATTTTAATTTTTTTATTTTACTATTAAATAACAAATTCCTAAAACATTTGTTCCCTCTAAACATGGTGAATCGCAAGCGAGTCACAAGCGAGGTCGTTCTTATATGAAAGACCTCGCAAACGACGACCTCACCTGCGGCCAAATTCCGGTTCGGTGGTAAATTTACCATTATGGTTTTTATTAGTCGAAAATATGCAATTGGTATAAAAACCCAGAAAAGCGATTCCTGTTAAATGACTGAGAAAATAAAACCCATAACTAATGTCAAAAAACACCATAAGAATTATTTTCATGAGAATTGGTTGGTTTTGTATTTTTAAATTAAAAAAATATTATTTTGATAGCGGTAACATTAAGATTTATTTTATATTAAGTATATATTGAAACATAAGTGGATATAAAGATGCCAAATCACTTACAGCAGCCCTAATCCTACAAAATTTCTACAAAACATTAAATATTCCGACCACTTATCAAAAATTCCAGCTGGGCACGGATCATCCGTTTCCTTGTATAATTTGACAACGATAGTAATTCTCTTTACATAGAGATTCAATGGCATCGTTAATTTCGTGTATCGCTGAAATATTAGACCGCGCTTACTACATATCCCTTTTCGATGCACTGGTAGTCGTGCGCTTTATAGGTGGTTCTCCAAAATCCATACGGTGAAACGGCGACGTGGTATTCAGTCAACTACTTCCTTTCGATTTTAGTTAGGATTTACGATTATAATTCACCCATAATTTGTGGTAGCAGAATATTTCCGATTGTATTCGATACGGAACTTTTTACATTTTTTACTGAAAATAGAATTAATTTAAAATTCAATTAATTTTGTAATTTATTTTGAATATTTCTTACAATAATTTTGTAGTATATTATATATACATATTTATATTTTATGTATTTTGATATGTTTGCTCATCGCAAGAAAAACAATTTCTGTCAAAATATAGCCCAATAAACCAAAAAACGTAATTTATTAAATGTTTCCCAGGTTAAAACCCATTTGTTGAACCGGAATCGAAAATTTTATGGTAATGGTAAATGACTGGTCGAAAAAAAAACCATTACCATTTCCCATTACCATTTATCATTAAACCGGAATTTGGGTGCTGGCGTATGGAAATTAAAATGAAAGCGAGCTCATGTAAATGTATTGGTAGTTCGTATTCTCTTCACATTAGAGTCATTTACGACGTGCGGGTGAATTAAAAGCGAGTTACAGGCGAATCAAGAATAAAATGCAGGCGACGTTAAAGTGAATCATTGGCGAGCAGCTTTTTATTTCTCAATCAATACTTTCATAAATAATGTCAGAAAAATAAAATTCAAAACGTTGGTTTCAATAAATTTGTATATATTTATTTCTAACATTTTATAAATCATTTTGAATTATATTTTTAGAAATTCATTTTACATTTGTAATACATACTTAAAAAAAATTTTAATTTAATATAATCAGTCAAATTTATAAGTCTGTTTTCAATTATTTGCATTTTTCATTAAAAAATAATAAAATGTTAAATATAATTATAAAAACATAATTTCATTGAAAATTTGATATTTAAAGTTAAATTATATTTAGAAATCATTTCATATATTTTATTTTATTCAAAATATCACAATAAATTACAAATATTTATTAAGGATTTAAATTTCTACCTCATAAAAATTTTTATGTTTCATATATTTATTTATATTATGTATATTTAGTATATATGTATATTTCATTATCTCTTTTTAATATTTTTTATTATGTAAAGTATCACAATAAATTATAAAAGCTTCTGCAGGATTTTAATTTCTACCTTATAAAAATTACAGATTTCATATTTTTGGTTACAGATTTTCATTATCACGTTTATATTTATTTATTTAAATGCATGTTCGCCTTACGCACTCGGTCGTTCGCATAGTGAAACCATTTTTTTATAATATTCACTATTTCATAGGTACGCACTGATGGGAAACGTTGTATTGTGGTTTCTAGAATGAATAAAAAAATCCTAAAGCATTAAGTCTTTCATGAAGATCATCATTATATTAACCTTTGATTATGTTCATTATAGCGTATGATTTCACCGGAATATTATTGCCCTTACCAAACCACGAAATATTTGTTGCTGTGGTATCAGTAATCACCGATTTCAAACATGCTCGTATGAATTTATCATTGGTCGGTTCATTTATTTGTTTAAACACTTTTGTCTGAAATTGGAAATCAATATTTCATAATGTACTAAATAATGTGCACTATATTATTAAGATTATCTTACCAAAGCCATCTCGTATTCCTCTGCTTTAATTTGATGCTCAATACCTTTAAAATCTTCGACGGTTTCTGCAGGTAGATGTAGTTGAGGGAGATTACCATCTCTATTACCAGATTGGTTTGTTAAATTATGCTGCTGTTCACGCCTTAAATATTTTACTTCTTTAAGTAAAACATTTAAAAGCGCAGTATTAGCCAAAATCAATTTTTCATTATCCACGCATTTTGTGCATACCATGTTGCATGTGGATGTTGCTGACTCGTCTCGTTGCTTATTTGTGGAATCACTTTCAATAATCTCTGGTTGGCTATGGGATGCATCATTGGTATGATCGACACTCGCAGGTCTAATGTTAGAAGTAGCCTTAACAGTTTTATAAATAAAGGTTGGCAATCTTCCTGACGAAGTTTGAAACTGCATGTTATTTTACGAGCGACAGAATTACATTCACCGACAGATGACGCTGTTATGTGTTCGTAGCAGCCGGAAATATAATTCTTTTACAAGTCACCTCAGATCCATTATTAATGGGAGTGATACTCCCAGCTCTAATGTCCTTAGTAGTCGGAACACGATTATAAACAATTTTTGGCAATTTGGCTGACGATGTTTTCAATTGTGATACAGAAGCCTCATCATATTCTCTTTTACGAGCGATAAAACTACATGCACCGTTAGATGTTGCTGTTATGGTATTCGTAGCAGCCGGAACATTCACATTATTATTGCCAAATTTTTCTGTTGATGTTGGAAGTTCCGATTCATAACTATATTGATATCTTCCTGACGAAGTTTGAAATTGTGATGTAGAGGCCTCACCACTGCATGTTATTTTACGAGCGACAGAATTACATTCACCGACAGATGACGCTGTTATGATGTTCGTAGCAGCCGGAAATATAATTCTTTTACAAGTCACCTCAGATCCATTATTAATGGGAGTGATACTCCCAGCTCTAATGTCCTTAGTAGTCGGAACACGATTATAAACAATTTTTGGCAATTTGGCTGACGATGTTTTCAATTGTGATACAGAAGCCTCATCATATTCTCTTTTACGAGCGATAAAACTACATGCACCGTTAGATGTTGCTGTTATGGTATTCGTAGCAGCCGGAACATTCACATTATTATTGCCAAATTTTTCTGTTGATGTTGGAAGTTCCGATTCATAACTATATTGATGATACAAATGCTGCTTTTCATGTATTTGCTTTTGGGTGCTGGTCTTAGGAGTTTTTATCGTTTTCAAAAACTGAAAATGATAATTATCCGAATCGTCTTCACCAAATTCGTTAGAATCCGAAAACATTTTCAGTTAATCTATTATTCTAAATTGAGAAAATTAATTAGTTTTTATCTAATTCATTTTATTTGCAATATTCAGAATTACCTTTTAAACTAAATAAACTTTGATTTCACGAACTATATCTGGAATAGAAGAAAACATTATGTGTTGTAGTGGTATATATATTGATCCAATCTCAGTAGTAAGCGTGGCAATTTTTGTTTTGATGTCTGTCAGGTTAAATATTTTCATGTCCCTATTGTGTTGTTCCACATTTGTGTGAAAGATTGATAAATTAGACGATGGAATAGGATAATTAAAACAATTATTTAAGTTTGTTGTAAAACGGCCTTTTATAACATCATTTTGAATTTTTTGAATTTTAAAAATTTTTCCTTTTATTAAGCAGCAATTATTTGGGTAAGAAGATGAAAGTGAAAATATTGGATTGCATAATAATTGATTTTGTGATTTTGAATAATGTTCTCTTTCTTTTAGTCGGTTTAGAATTTGTTGAATGGGAAATAATCCTTTCTTCACCATTTTCTTAATACTCTGCATTTCATTTTCAAATTTGAATGCGCTATAAGAATCCAGATGTCCAAAAACTTTTACATCGGCACATAAGTGAAGTAAACTGTGGACGTTGTAAGACACATTTTCTTCACCATATATATGTATTAGAAAATTGTGTAACAAATTCTTTTAATAAATGAGCAGCACAATCATTATTCGTCAAACAGTCTTCCGGGTTGCACAATATTCTGATGGCACATACTAATAACAAGAAATGATTGTAATATTTTTCATCAATAATATTTTTGAAGGCAACCAATCCTGTATAACACAGAAACATTCTAAGTTCGGTTGCTTTCCAGTATTCGATATCATCCAACGTGCGTTGTTTTCTTACAAATTCCAATGGCATACATTTCTTCAGTATTTTAAGGCGTTCATTAATTGCGATTATAGCATTCTTCTTCAATGAAAATGGTTTCTTGCGTTGCTTAGTCAAAATATTAAGCATTTGCCGCATTACACCTAACAATACACAATGCATATAATCTACTGGAAATCTGCTGACGCAATCGAAGTTTGCCTTATCAAGAATTCCGTCGAGACGGACATGATGTTTTGGATGTATTTTGTTGCGAAAGCTATTATCAGTACGGAGAGAATTATCCATCGATGGGAACAGACCTTATGTTGTAAATAAATGCCTTGTATGTACATTTAGTGCAGCTATTACACCCCGAATGAGATTTGACGCCTAAATAAATAGAAAAACAAGTATTTAATTAATAAACGTATCAGCTGCAGGCTTATTTCTGGATATCATATTGTCGTGACATAAGTCATTCAGGGAGCTATCCCTACCCAAGTATTTTTACTTTCAATTTTTCTGGCGATATTCGTACTTAAGTACTAAACTTAGTCTAGTATTTTTCTAAGTTTGAGTTGCAATTTATTAAAATAAAACGTATGAAACGTGTCGCGATTATACGAAACTGAACGAAACTCAATAAAGGAGAATTGTATACATGTATGTGTGAACAGAAAAGCCAAAAAACAAAATGGCGGGAGCGAGGTTGTGCATGAATGTAAAATGCTATATTTGAAAATGTTAGAAGAAAAAGATGGCGGCATCCAAATGTGAGAGCAAAATAAAAATTTAGGTTTAAAATGAATATTTTTATTTTATTAAATTTGCGGTATAAAAATATACATACATATATACATATTATATACGAATCTAAATTATATTTTAGTTAATTTTTTAATTATTTTTTATTATTACACAATTTGAAATTATTCTTTGATTGTAATATTAAAAGTTTAAATAATTTTCCAAATAGGTACTATGATTATTGCACATCAAGTTTATTATTTTCGCATTTGTTTTCTACCTAAAAACTTAAAACTGAACTAGAAATTAATTAATTTATGAAAACAATATTTGAATAGATATAAAATATATTTTGATGTAATTTTATTTAAATTAACGTACATCTTTAAATTTTTTTAACAAAATTTTATAAAATTACCAAACTCATGTCGTGAACATGAAAAATAAAAACAAACCATGTACATTACACGCTATACACATTCCTCCCAAGTATAACAAAACGAAAGTAAAAATTGAGCATAGTATTTTCCTTCGTTTTCATCCAAAATTAACGAAAGTTAAACTTCACATTATAATGATAGTGTTTGTAGCGTATATGTATACTGTGTTGTTACTACTGTATACTGTGTTACCGCAATTTTTCTTTCGTAGGAATGTGTATAGCGTGTAATGGTTTGTTTTT
This sequence comes from Nephrotoma flavescens, assembly GCA_932526605.1. Classification (NCBI taxonomy): domain Eukaryota; kingdom Metazoa; phylum Arthropoda; class Insecta; order Diptera; family Tipulidae; genus Nephrotoma; species Nephrotoma flavescens. The sequence goes on along the minus strand of OW052221.1, from coordinate 158,728,131 downwards.
ATTTTTCATGTTCACGACATGAGTTTGGTAATTTTATAAAATTTTGTTAAAAAAATTTAAAGATGTGCGTTAATTTAAATAAAATTTCATCAAAATATATTTTATATCTATTCAAATATTGTTTTCATAAATTAATTAATTTCTAGTTCAGTTTTAAGTTTTTAGGTAGAAAACAAATGCGAAAATAATAAACTTGATGTGCAATAATCATAGTACCTATTTGGAAAATTATTTAAACTTTTAATATTACAATCAAAGAATAATTTCAAATTGTGTAATAATAAAAAATAATTAAAAAATTAACTAAAATATAATTTAGATTCGTATATAATATGTATATTTTTATACCGCAAATTTAATAAAATAAAAATATTCATTTTAAACCTAAATTTTTATTTTGCTCTCACATTTGGATACCGCCATCTTTTTCTTCTAACATTTTCAAATATAGCATTTTACATTCATGCACAACCTCGCTCCCGCCATTTTGTTTTTTGTCTTTTCTGTTCACACATACATGTATACAATTCTCCTTTATTGAGTTTCGTTCAGTTTCGTATAATCGCGACACGTTTCATACGTTTTATTTTAATAAAATGCAACTCAAACTTAGAAAAATACTAGACTAAGTTTAGTACTTAAGTACGAATATCGCCAGGAAAATTGAAAGTAAAAATACTTGGGCTACGAAAGAAAAATTGCGGTAACACAGTATACAGTAGTAACAACTATACATATACGCTACAAACACTATCATTATAATGTGAAGTTTAACTTTCGTTAATTTTGGATGAAAACGAAGGAAAATACTATGCTCAATTTTTACTTTCGTTTTGTTATACTTGGGTAGACAAAATGTTTGTTAATAAAAGAAAAATACGGTCCGTTTCGCATCGAATGAAATTCCTATTTCATTTATAGCAATTTCTTTCCAAAAAAAAAAAATTGATTTATAAATCAAAAAAATTGATTTGAGATCAAAAATTTTTGATCGAAATACCGTTGCAATTTCTTTCCAAGTAAAAAAATTGATTTTTTTTATCGCAATCAATTTTGAAAAATCTCAACATTTCGTTAGATTTTTTTTTGACATTTACAAACACATAAATATGTTTACGTCAAAAATATAAACATAAACACTCCAACAAATATAAACATAAACATTATAACTTTTTGACTAGTTGGCTGTGAGAATTTGACAGACGAAATAATTTTATGTCTCGCATTAAAATAGTTTCGTTTTCACGGTGGTAAAATAATTGTGTTGACAAAAAAATGTGTTGATAATTTGTTGACAATAAACTGTCAATATATAGAATATTTGAAAATCTAATGTCAATTTTTCACAGATATACTAGCAAAAAAAATCAATCGCGTATCGTGTTCTTTGACACACAAAAAAATCAATTTATTTTTGGAAAGAAATTGCTATTAAATATGAAACTAGCATATGTGATACTAATTTGATTGTAATCTACTACAAATTTCACTCGAAACGAAACAAATCGAATTTCCAAATTGGCCTGAGTTTTAAATAAAATATTGTGAAATTACATTTGGAATTTCTTAATAAATAATTGATTAATTTTCTATTAACAAAGTTAAATATGAACTATTTATTTGAAAATATGTACTCAAAATACAAATATCTTACCCAATATAAAAGATCGTGCTGGGGAATCGCAAATAATCGACCTTATTTCTACCATAATTTTCCTGTTTTCAAACGAGATACCATGTTCATTCAAGAGGATTAATTCATCGACAAAGCATTGTAGGAAACTATTGGCACAAAATGGCTTTTAAGTCCATGAAATATCCCAATTAAGAATACTTCTTTTAAGGGAACTATGTTTGCCAAGATTGGCCACAATTGATGTGTTGAACTTTTGGCCAAAGGCACACCATCAATGCCGATGTCAATACGTACAACGTTACTTTCGTATCTACTGTTTCTAAGAAAATCTTCAACATATTTTTTCAATCCAATATGTGAATATAATCCTTCACCCATGGGAACAATAGGTTTGTTCGATTCGTTTGGTGTTTTTTTTATCGTTCGTATATTTTTGGGCAAGTTTGGATGATACTTGCTTAAAAATTTTAGCAAACCATTTCCAGCTGCCTCTGTAATTTTGAATTCAACAAACCATTCGATTATATCATTCGATATGTTCATAGTTTGGAAATCGTCTAACTGGTCCGATAAAGTCGTAGTAGTTGATGCATATTCATTTTCATTTGAATCGTCATATTCATTTTCACATCGATTAGTTTCAAGATCACAACACATAAGTTCAGCGATATTAACATTCTGCTGCACTATCGGATCTCTATTATGTTCGGTATCACTTATAAAGTCACAAATATCCGCAATTTCTCGTCTTATGTGATAATATGCCTTACTGTCCATCTTTTTGAAATGTTGTTATGAAAAAAATTAACACTATACTTACTTAACACTTACAAACTATATTATATTATTAATACTATATTAACACTATTAATTAATACTACAATATTAACTATTATTAATATTTATTATATATTTACACTTATATTATTATTATTTTTTAATATTTTTTATCAATAATCTAACTTTTCTCAACTATTCAACACTAAATGCGTCAATTTAATGATAATAAAAAAAATGGCTACCTTACCCATAATAAATTTGCTCGCGTATACTATACTAATTTTCCATGTATTGGTGTTGTATGAAAATCTTAATTCGCTTGCGACTCACTTTTGACTCAATTTGGCGAGGCCTCGCAAATTTCTTTAGAGGGTTGTTTGCTATATCTGTCAAAATAAGTCAGCAAAATCGTTTGGGACGACTTGACCGACCCTCCCAACATTGCGAATCAGAAACGTACAGTTTACGAAGACTTGCTTATACTAAAGTCTTCGGAAACAAGAGAAATGAAACAAAAAAATGTATACCATTTCTCTTCATATTTGCGTAACGTAATTGAACGGTTTTTGTGGAACGTTTTTGAATCACTTACACGTTACAACTTTGAACAGTTTTCATGTTACATTTACGTACTGCTAATGAGTATCGTAAATGAACTACTGCAATCAGATTTATTATTCTATATTTGATTTAAATTTAAACCCAAATTTAGTTCAATAGTAATTCATTTATTTAATTTTATAAAGATAATCTAAAAAAAAATTAGAGTATTATTTTTTAAAAATTGCGTATAAATATATTTTACTAAAGTAAGTAATATTTAGCTTTTGAAATATTTTATTATTTCAATTCATATAATATTAGTCAAAAATAATAAGATACAGCCTCTTTGAACACATTTTATATTATATTTTATTAAAATTTATAGAGGCTAGTATTTTTAATTTGGTTAATTTGCTAAATTATGCTTAATAATGTAAAAATAATTTCATTTAATATAAAAACTATAATGAATAAATAAATATAAGTTGAATTCATTTTCAAGGAAAGTGAAAATATCAATATTATGTAAATACATACATTATAAAATTAATAATAATTTAATTACTACGAGTATAATTCACAGCTGTTGATAATTTCATTAGATTTAATATAATACTTAAAAGTTAAAACTATTTATATACAGATCATGTTTTGTCGGTCCGTCTGTTGCGGTCTTTAGCATATTGAAACCATTTTTTGATAATGGTTTCAATATCAACTACTCTGCAATTAAATTTTTTTACTGTTTCATCTGAAAATAAAAAAAAACGATTCTGTTAATAAGTTATGCAATTTGATTTGTAATAATAAGTTTCGGTACCTTTCAATAATGACATATTTTTGAAAGATTTCACAGCAATATTCCCGTGTTGCCCGTGCCATGAAAATTGTGAAGCTGCGTTGTCGGTAATTAATGCTTTTAGGGCAACCCCGAACAAATTTTCCATTGTCTGGTCATTTAAAGTTTTAAAATGATTAATCTGAAATTAAAAATAATTTAGTAAGACTTTTATATAGCAATTTTAATTTTAAAATTACCAAGAAAACTTCCTTTTGAACTTCTAACCGAACATCACTTTCAAGCTTATTGAAAGCTTCTACAGAATCTTCTACAGAGCTTCTACAGAAGCAGGTAGGTCTAACTCTTTTAGATTTACATTTAATGCCGCATGACATGTGCAATTTTCTTTATAACTTTTAAATTCCGACCTTAAAAGTTTGATTTCTCTTAATGTTGCTTTCATGATTACCATTGCATTTGCCTCAAAATTAGCTCTTGGGTCTAAGGAAGACTGACCAGTTGTATGGTGGGTTTCTGGTGGACTTATGTTTTGTTGCGAAACGTTGTTGTTTGAATTAGCAGCACTTTTATGCTGCATTTATACTATTGTTTTCGAGCTTTGTTTTCGTGGTTGTTTTCAGTTTTTAGTTTTTGTTGTTGTTTTCCCATATAAAAACTTATCGATATTATAAAGCTTACTGGGCCCAAAACAACGTTCGAAATCAAAAAAAGATGTAGTGCCTACATCTTTTTTACATAAAGAATACATAAAAAATACTTTTTTACATAACTTTCGTTTTTTGTTCCGCGGTTCATAGTAAAAAAATTAGTTGGAAATAGCGATACTTATCGATTTTTCAAATATATTTTTAATTTTTTTATTTTTATTGCTATTTTTAATATAAATTGATATATTAAATAAATAAAATCCATTTTAATATATATATTTAATTGTTTTTGGTACTTTTGTAAAAATAAAAAATTAATTAAACTTATCGACATCGATATTTATTTTGTATGTCCAAGTGTCAAAATATTCAAAATATAAATAGCGAAATTATAGCGGGAAATAGAACATTTTTTCAGATTTGAACAAAACATTTTTTCAGATTTGATCGTACAGCTGATTTAGCTATGAAGCATGGTAATATTTGGAGGAGATAGATAAAGTTTTTATTTAAAAAATCATTTATTTAAAATATTTATAAAACATGTAATGCCGATCCCATATTTTGACGATTTTCCCTAATCGCTTTAAATGTAGATTCATTCGATTTGTTACAAATATGGACTGAAAGTCTGTATTTGCAACGAATCGAACGGATCTACATTTAAAGCGATTAGGAAATTTGCATAAATAGGAAAGGTTTATAAAAAAGCAATATAAAATAAAATTTGATTCATGTAATTTTGACTGTACAACTGCGTTTTCTCAACTGCGAACACCACTCCATTCTGTCCACGTAGATCTATGTCGATTCCACTATTCTCGACAGCTTCAGCAGCATAATTAACTTGAAATACACGAGCATCGGGGGAAAATTGAGACGCTGACAAATCATACTGTAGTCACCATTAATCAATTCGCCCATCCAGCTTAATTCAAGTAAAAATTCTTTATCGCGGGCTGGATCATGAATTTCATAAATATTCTGTAAAAAACAAAAATAAATCACTATAAACGACATAATAATTAGCTGAAATTATAAATTTTTACCGCTTCATTTAATAATTCGTTTGCTCGTTTAATATCCCTTCAGTGTTAATTTCAATTAATGACTCAGTTATTTTTAGCGGTTGGCTTAGCTTTGCCAATTGCATATCCGTAATATTTGCATGAGAAACCCGAAGGTTCGAGCATATAATATACAGCTCAGCTTAGTTCCTTAAGCCGGCGACGATGATGACATAACAGAAGCACCGGAAAGTCGAACAAAATTGAATAAACTATCATTCAACAAGGAATTTGTTTATTGAAGAACATACGATGATTTGCTGCTTCTTGTCTAGCAACGTCGACTAAAGCACGGCCATCGGACATAACCCCGGCTAGTCTAATATAAAAAATTAAATTATCTTTGGAATTTACCTTAACTACAACAAACTTACCAGACCAGTACCATCCATCGCCAATTGTAAAAATTCGCGTAAATGAATTGATTCATATAACTTTGACAATTTTCCCAACTGTGAACATCACTCCATCCTCTCCACGTACAGCTATGGCGATTCCACTATTTTCGACCGCATTAGCAGCATAAATCGACTTGAAATACACGAGGATCGGGGGGAAAATTGAGACGCTGACAAATCATACTGTAGTGTTGACATAACCTAGCAATGAGTAAACAGCGTAGTAAGTTTTAAAATCTTATTCATCATCTTCCCCGTCATCTCGATCATCGTTACTAGTTTGTTCGCCACTTTGTGTTGCTTCCATGTATAAAGCATCGCTGGGATCAAGAATTACATGCAAGCCATTAGTCAATTCGTCCACCCAGCTTAATTCAAGTAAAAATTCCTTATCGCGGGCTGGATGATGAATTTCATAAATATTCTATAAAAAACAAAATAAGCTGAAAATGACCCAGAAAGCTACTTCGAAAACAATAGTGTAAATGCAACATTACTTTTAGGTGTATAAATGGCATTGTTTATACGAGTTGTTTATACAAGCTGATTGCTTGTAAATGATTTCTAACTATTGTCGAGAGTATGGTTTATTTAAGTTGATGTAGCTGGTGTTGAAATCGCCGAATTTTTGTTGGATTGCGAAGCATTGTTACTCAAAACTGTAAGCCTTTTCTCATAAGGAGTATAAATAATTTGGCTTTTTCGAATTGGTAGTTTTTTGTTGGTATTTTGGGTTGATGTAGCTGGTTTCATTGTTCCATCGATTTTTAAAAAAGAAATTCATTTCTGTGATAAATAAATAAAAAAAATTTTAAATTTGAAACGAATTTCCCTTCTACTTGATTCTTGTTATGTTGTAATATTTTAAAAATTCGATTCTTTATGACGCAGTAATTATTTGGAAAATTGGAACTAACTATAAATACAGGTCGGAACGGATAAAGCGTAAAACTTTTGTTTATGTTTTCTTTTTCTTTTAATCTGTTGTAAATTTGTTGTAATGGTTGGGCAGCTTTCTTTACTAATTTTTTAGAATTTAATTTGAATTATAGATGGAAGATCTGCAAGAATCGCAACAATCAGTTTCGAACTTAATGAGATTATTGATTTGAAAAAATCAGTCATCTCATCAGGCCGCGGCGACTGACGTTGATATTTTTTACATAGGAATATTGTCTATATATAGAACAATACTATGTAGTTGTACTACTAGCGAATTACTGCATAGCGTACGAAATTCGATTCTTTCATATTCTCCATCTATACTTCATTTTTACCAATTAACTTTTCGTTGTGTACGAATTACTTTTATATTTAATATAAAGAAATAGACCAATGTACGGAACAATCACAACAAAACCATTACAATACAACAACAACATAAAAATAATTTTTTAATTTGTTGCATATAATTTTCAAATGAAAATGCACTGTAGTTGTCTAGTTGGCCATATATGTTCACATCCTCTGTTAAATGTAGTAGGCTATGAACATTATAAGATATATTGTCCTTTCCGAAAAGTAAACAAAATTGTTCGCAAAATATTTCAAGCAAATTTGCCGCACATTCATTATTTTGAAAACAATCTTCGGGATGTGCTAGAATCCTTATTGCACAAACCAAATGTAGAAAATGTTCACAGGAATCTTCACTAAGAACATCTTTAGATGCCACCATGCCAGTGTAGCATAGAAAAAGACGAATTTCTGAAGCTTTCCAATGCTCCAGGTCAATTAATGTTCGTTGTTTCCTTTGAAATTCCGTTGGAATGCACTTGCGCAGCTGATGCAGGGATGTATTTATCGCTTCTATTTGGGTTCGTGAAAGAGAGAAACTATGTTTTCGCGTTTTAATAAGGCGAGTTAGCATTTGCCGCATAACTCATAATAACACGCAATGCATGTAATCTACTGGGAACAAAGTAACACAATCCATAGATAATAATTTTTCTAATTCAACATTTAATCTTATGTGGTGATCTTTATCAGATTTGTTATGAAAGTCATAATTAGTTCGAAGCACATTGTTACGACTGTGTTGTCTGTAACAAGACCTAATATTCGTTTTACGCATGACATCCCCATTTTTAGATTTTCGTGTTTCTAGTTTACGCCCGGTTTCTTACGTTCGTGTTTTTGATGTCTGAACGCGGTCCATGGTAGATGGATTCTCGTATGTTTTTATTTGTTCGGTTGGTATTGAACGAAAATGGGAGAAACAGAGAACAATGCGCATCGAGTGTGTGTGCAATACCAATACAATTACAGGCCGATTTTTATGATCAAAAAAAAATTATGTGTTTGTACAAAACCGAACACAATCATATTCTATAAGCCGTACAATACCCGGCTATACACGGATAATGGCACTTTTTAACTCCTATTTGATAGTATTGGGGTCAATTTTTAACTTCTATTTGATAGTATTTGTATACGGCCAATAGAAATCGAATATGACACATTTGATCTAGATTTCTCGTAAACAACAAAAAACAAAATAGATTTAAAGATCAAATATGTGTAGCCACGCCTCATTCTTGCATAAAAAGACTAAAACAATTATGAAAATAGAAATTAAAAAACAAAATCCTTTTCTATTGTAAATATTTTTTGCCGTCGGCAAAACCAAAATCGAAAGATTACTACCTTTTCCTTTTGTTTTATCGCGATCGACATCGAAATGCACTTTTTAATTATATCATAACAAACAAGACACACCTCCTAGTTTTTGTTTTTTCTATTTTTCCCTTTAAACATTTTTTTACGTAAATGTATTTCCGAAACATATGCACAACTTGGAGTAAATAGAGAATAAAATTTCATGTTCGTATACGCACAATACAATTAAACAGAAGTGAAAAATTGCATGCGTGTCACTACAGTACGGCTTATAGAATATGATTGTGTTCGGTTTTGGTTTGTATGAGTAGTATTGAGAAATTAACTTGGCGGCATACACACGAAAATAGTTATTATGAAAAAACTTTAAAAATCCTTGTTTACGTCCCCGAAATCATCTATATCTTTTAAATGAGCTAGAAATGTGAACTATTGCCCCTTTCTCTCTAATCTTAACTCCTTTAGTAACATTTATAAACAAAAAAAAAATCTTGTTAAGAAACTTTTCGTTCATTAATTTTCCAATTAGAACAACAACCCATTTTTCCATAAACCACGTGCTCTTTACGAAAACAAAAAATTTTTGTTTTGTTTTGTGGTTCATGACTTCATGTTACTATTTTCTTTGGTTGTTGTTTTTGGTTTTATACGTTGAGCTACAGTGTGGAGAAAGACAACCGTAACAGATTGATGTAAAGTAATATTTATTTAAATTTTGTAATTATGTAGTTTACGTTATATATTAATTATTAATATAATATATTATGTAGTTAATAAATTAATTTAAATATGTAATTGTAATTGAATGCTATATTGTAACTTAATTTAGTCTATTCTATCTAAGAAAATTATGTATACATGATTTGATTATGGAATAAAAATCACACCGTTACCACTAAGTACGTACAAATGTTTCGATAGTTTACTGTACAAAATATTCCGTTTACATAGGTATACTTATTTTGATACACTGTATTATATGTACGAGTATATTGTAACGGGATAATAGCAAAGACAATTTAGTTGTCGGGATAGCAATTTACGTAAGTTCTGTGCAATATTTAATTAAATTTTATTAGTAAAATCAAGTAGAACAAATTATAGTTGTGAAAATATAAATATTAAAGTTATGTCTTGTGTTCCGTTTTTTTTTCTCCCCACTGTACTCATGTTTACATTTAACTACTGTAAGAATTTTTTCAATTTATATAAAAGAATACGAATCTTTTAGTTCACAAACAATTGAAATAATGTATTAAATTTATTAAAATTCATTTTAGTAAATTTAATAAATTTTATTATTGAGATTTTAATTCAATTTGATATTTAAAGTTTTTTTTTTATTAAAGTTCGTTAATAATATACACCCTTCCGTCGCAACATACATTTTTTTACTAAATAAATAAATTTCAGCAATACAAATACAAATCAAAGTAAAAGTTACAAAACAAAACAAAGAAATTATTATTTTTTGTGTTTTCGTGTTTTCTCGTGTTGTAAAATCATGTGCCGATTATGACGCGTAAGCAAAGTGGAGTTGTTGTTTAAAAACGGAAAATACTAAATGAAAATTTCGAAATACTAAATTTATTTTTCGGGGAAATTGTTACCAAAAGTTGATTATTTATAGTGATCATTGACAAAATAATTTTTTTTATTTTATTTATTAAATACAAGCGATTTACTGGCAAAATCAGCGAACCATAACATTCTTTCTATACAACCGATGTTTTTTTTGTATGGTTTTGTCAGTTTTTGTTAAATATGACTCATACTAACGTCGATTTTTTACAAATCGGCCTGTAATTGTATTGGTGTGTGTAAAGCAAAACATTCCATAAGAATGTTTTTCTTATATGCCTCTCGTTTACATCAATGCGAATTGATGTAAACGCGAAACAGAGAAGAAAGACATTCTTCTGGAATGTTTTGCGCGTCGTTTGTGCGGTGCGAGAATTTTGTTGATGAATTCATTCGGGTTTTGGTTGTCATTAAAAAACGAGTCTCATTTTTGTTTGGATAAAAAAAAGTTTTTTTGGTGGTATAATCTGAAGTTTTAGTTTTTTTGGATGTTACACTTTAATTTAATTAAGTGAATTAATCAAGATATACTTTTATTGTATGGTTTAAGTGAAATACACAAATAGCCAAGAAAATAGTTTTAAGAAATATAATATTTTTTTTATATATTTAAAATAAAAACAAGAGTTGGCTACAAATAAAACTGAGTTACATGTGATTTTTGGAAAAAAAATAAAACTAAATAAATAATATTGTTTTCCTATTTCGTTACTTGTTAAACTTAACGGCATCTACCATACCTCGAATATTATCAACGGGTGCGACATTTTATCGAGCCCTGCAACTAATCCGCAGGTAACGCGATTGTTATTACAACTGCACCTACCTCGAATATTATCAACGGGTGTGCCATTTTATCGAGCCCTGCAACTAATCCGCGGGTAACGCGATTGTTATTAAACTTATTACGGGGCAGTTTTGAGTTTGTTGCCGAGACCACGCCCAACCGGTTCAGTGGCCTAGGAAGGCCGAATTTACGAATTATTTACGGTTTACCGGTGGCCAGTTGAGGCCAGTCAACAAGTGACCAACGTGCGTCGCGCTGAATTGTTCAACGTGTCCACTCTACGTTCATCGCTTTGGCATCGGGGTGAGGCCCCGCAACTAACGGTACCAAAACCGCAACGGCCCGGGTGAGGCAAGGTCACCTGTGGCATGACGGCCGCGCAAGGAAGCAGCATATAACAGTAATTTTAAGGTACAATTTTTTTTTTGTTTATTTTATTGTTTTATTATTTTTCATATATTTTCCATTTTTTATTTTTAATTTTTTTTATTTCGCACTCGATGCGCATTGCTCTCCCTCTCTCTCGTTTTCTCTCTCTCGTTCTTTCTCTTTCTTCTTTTGTTTCGCGTGGGAAGTCGTGTTTTTCTTTTGTCTAAATTAGGTAAATGAAAAAAAAATGATATATTAAAATTTTTCGGTGTGGTATGATGAGGGGGGAGTTCCCATCCTGTGTCGGCATAGGGTAAGCGGTCCCTTGGTGCCCGCATCCGGATTCGGAACCGGTGGTTACCACCGTACGAGTTCGGGCGGATGCGCGCACCAGGGCACCTCTCCACCATTATGATTATTTTATTTTTTCTTATTTGATTTTGGCTGTTCGTTCCTCAGGTTTCGACCGACGAATTTCGGCGGAACTCGGGTATTTCATTATTATTATTTGCGTTCCCCCATTTTTATAAATATCTGTATCATCACGGTGTAGGCCAGGAGCCATGCATGCCTCAAACCCCACAACCCTCGCACTTCTCGCTGAGAACGTAGCCGGCAAAATATCACCGTGAAGGCCTCTGCATGAGCTTAAGTGAAATCTGCAGGTTGGCAGTAGCCAGCCTGTAACAACATCAATGCTTCCGGGAAAGCAAACTTTGTGATTGTAATATGTGCCGGTTATCTTGCATTTAGTGCACGAAGAATAACCAGAATGTGATTTAACTCCTAAAAAGCAAAATTCAAATTAGATCATAATCAAACTATTTGAATAAATATAATGAATTGTAGAGAACTTTACCTTGTAAAAATGATCTTGCTGGTGCATCACAAATAAACGCTCTATTTTTCACAGTCATTTTTCTGTTATTATAATTAAACCCATTCTCCAATAAATTGTTTGCTTCCCTAACAAACTCCCTCAAAAACTAATCCACACAAAATGGTTTCTTGTATCCATGAAATGTGCCAATGGCAAATACTTCTATAAATGAAACGATTCGTCCTAGGATAGGCCACAACTGATTTGAAGAGCACTTTGTTAATGGCAGTCCATCTATCCCAATGTCAATGGTCAACGATTTTTCTAAAAATTTCGTGTTGTTTAGGATAATTTTCAATTGTTTTTCAAGTCCAATATGCAAATATCGACCTGGTCCCATTGGTGTGATGTTTAATGTTATATTTGGTGTTTTTTTAAGGGTTCTTACATCGTTTGGCAAATTTGGATGATACTTTCGAATGATTTGGAGTAAGTTATTTACCGCATCATTTGACTGGTTAAAATTTATGGTCCATTCGGATAGTTCGGTCTGGAGATCATCGTGGTCTGAATCAACTGATTCATCCACATCCAATTCTGATACGGTATCTGAAACCGTTATGTCAGAAAAATTGACCAGTTCATTCTCCACAATATTTGATCCTGATTCGATATTCTCATAGAAATTATTTTTCGCATTATCATCTTCGACTTTATTGACCTTGGAAGCACTTGATTTAAAATTGTTTACATCATTAAGCGAAACATCCACATTTGAACTGTTCGCAAGGGACTCAATCTCACGGCGAATTATTCTATACAATTTTTGTTTTGACATCTTAGAATTAATTAAATTAAAATTACACTCACTTGCAATAGTTTCTTCAAAATAACGATTTACACGAAAAGTAGTTTATATGTACGCACTTAGCTACACTTAAAATCTATATATACCTACACACTTAAATATCCTTAAAATCTATATATACACCATATACTACACTTAAAAATTTTTATTATCATTATATTTATTAGAACTAATATAATAATAATTTTAATTAAAAAAAAATCACAATGTAAATAACTTTCACTGCTCTTATAACGTATTTCACATAAGAATATACATAAACAAACCAAAATGGCTGATTTTTTGGCACTAAATTAAAAACTCAACACTAGAGGCTCTGCTTTGTCTTAAAATAGTGTTCAAAAGTATAACATTTTTGTTACGTATTTGATGTATACATTTTTTAGTTGGGAGGGGACTTATTCAAGATGGCGTCAAATAAGTCAATAAGTTTGAAATAAGTCGGTGTTTGGGACACGGCCTAAGGCGCCTTTTTTATGTTTGCTATATATTTGACAGAAAATATAGATGTCCCTTCAGTCCAGGTGTAACGTAAACATACAGTTTATTAAGACTTTACTATACTAAGGTGTTCATAAACGTTACGCATAATACCTCAAACAGATTGACGTCGAAAACATCGGCGCTAAATTTAAAATTCATGCATTTCCATAAGAGCGAACAGATAGAGCGTCGACAATCGACGCAAAAATATAATCATCATAATAAAAACAAACAAAACATATTTTTTAATGAAATGAATGAAGTGATAATACATAACTAAATTTTGTTGTAATAAAGAAGTGATTTGTTTTAAATACTCAATTTTTACAATTTCCAGGATACATTTAATGAGAAAATAATCTTTCAAAAAATTACCCATTGTGAATAACATCATTGCCATTTTCATTAGCATTATCATAAATATCCATTTCTTCTAGTTTGTTGATATATTTATTTATCCACAAACAAAAAGTTTTAATATATTATTAGTATTTTAAATGTTTACAAATGAGAGAAATGTCAAAAAACGGCGTTTATCTGTTTGACAAAAAAGATTTGAACTTTGAGCGCCGAAGTTCGGCGTTGTGCGCCGCTATTCTGTTTGAGGTATAAACAGTACGGATGTGATACGTAAAGTATGCTTTTGTCACATGAGAAGTGAAACAAATTTGTGAAGACTTTTGTATGTACCCTCCCAACATTGCGAATCAGAAACGTACAGTTTACGAAGACTTGCTTATACTAAAGTCTTCGGAAACGTAACGTTTTTGTGCAATAGAAACGTACAGTTTACGTAACCTTTGTCACAAGAGAAATGAAACAAAAAAATGTATACCATTTCTCTTCATATTTGCGTAACGTAATTGAACGGTTTTTGAGAGACGTTTTTGAATCACTTACACGTTACAAGTTTGAACAGTTTTCATGTTACATTTACGTACTGCTAATGAGTATCGAAAATGAACTACTGCATTCCGATTTATTATTCTATATTTGATTTAAATTAAAACCCAAATTTAGTTCAATAGTAATTCATTTATTTAATTTTATAAAGATAATCTAAAAAAAATTATAGAGTATTATTTTTTAAAAATTGCATATAAACATATTTTACTAAAGTAAGTAACATTTAGCTTTTGAAATATTTTATTATTTCAATTCATATAATATTAGTAAAAAATAATAAGATACAGCCTCTTTGAACACATTTTATATTATATTTTATGAAAATTTATAGAGGCTAGTATTTTTAATTTGGTTAATTTGCTAAATTATGCTTAACAATGTAAAAAATAATTTCATTTCATATAAAAACTATAATGAATAAATAAATATAAGTTGAATTCATTTTCAAGGAAAGTGAAAATATCAATATTATGTAAATACATACATTATAAAATTAATAATACGTTATAAAATACATTATAAAATTATATATATACATTATAAAACGTTATATATACATTATAAAATTAATAATAATAATTAATTAATAATACTACGAGTATAATTCACAGCTGTTGATAATTTCATTAGATTTAATATAATACTTAAAAGGTTAAACTATTTATATACAGATCATGTTTTGTTAGTTCGTCTGTTGCGGCCTTTAGCATATTGAAACCATTTTTTGATAATGGTTTCAATATCAACTACTCTGCAATTAAATTTTTTTAATGTATCATCTGAAAATAAAAAAAGAGATTCTGTTAATAAGTTATGCAATTTGATTTGTAATAATAAGTTTCGGCACCTTTCAATAATGACATAATTTTGAAAGATTTCACAGCAATATTCCCGTGTTACCCGTGCCATGAAAATTGTGAAGCTGCGTTGTCGGTAACAATGCTTTTAAGGCAACCCCGAACAAATTTTTCCATTGTCTGGTCATTTAAAGTTTTAAAATGATTAATCTGAAATTAAAAATAATTTACTATGACTTTTATATAGCAATTTTAATTTTAAAATTACCAAGAAAACTTCCTTTTGAACTTCTAACCGAACATCACTTTCAAGCTTATTGAAAGCTTCTACAGAATCTTCTACAGAGCTTCTACAGAAGCAGGTAGGTCTAACTCTTTTAGATTTACATTTAATGCCGCATGACATGTGCAATTTTCTTTATAACTTTTAAATTCCGATCTTAAAAGTTTGATTTCTCTTAATGTAGCTTTCATGATTAACTTTGCATTTGCCTCAAAATTAGCTCTTGGGTCTAAGGAAGACTGACCAGTTGTATTGTGGGTTTCAGGTGGACTTATGTTTTGCTGCGAAACGTTGTTGTTTGAATTAGTAGCAGCAGTGTTACTCAAAACTGTAAGCTTTTTCTCATAAGGTGTATAAATAACTCGGCTTTTTCGAAGTGGTAGTTGTTTGTTGGTTTGAGATTCGTTCCTGTTGTCTAGTGTATTTTTGTCAATCAATGTGTGTATTTGGGTTGATGTAGCTGGTTTCATCGTTCCATCAATTTTTAAAAATTCTTTATAATTACTTTCGGAATCAAATATAAATTCTTCAATGCTGTTTTCTGAGAAATTCATTTCTATAATAAATAAATATAAATAATGACAATAAATATCAAAAGTATCAAAAATACGTGCTTAATTTATTTTAATTTATAAATGCTGCATTGGTACGTAAACAGAAAACTTGGTTGTCTTTAAATATACAATTTTATGCATTATTTCCAATCGGTCAAATGATGTAGTATGTAGTTCAAATTGTTCGTCTTCTGTATTGTAGATTCCCAGGTAATGTGAAGGTATAGGAAATTCGAAAAAAAAAATTAAATTTGAAAGGAATTTCCCTTCTACTTGATTTTTGTTATGTTGTAATATTTTAAAAATTCGATTCTTTATGATGCAATAATTATTTGGAAAATTGGAACTAACTACAAATACAGATCGTAACGGATAACGCGTAAAACTTTTGTTTATGTTTTCTTTTTCTTTTAATCTGTTGTAAATTTGTTGTAATGGTTGGACTGCTTTCTTTACTAATTTTTTAATTTGTTGCATATAATTTTCAAATGAAAATGCACTGTAGTTGTCTAGTTGGCCATATTTTTTCACATCCTCTGTTAAATGTAGTAGGCTATCAACATTATAAGTGCGTGTTTCAATTGGTTTAAATGCCGCATAAAAAGTTAAAAATTGTGGTGAATAAAAATGTCAAACTTTTTATCTGCTTCAAGAGCTGATAAAATTTTTATGTGGAAAGCATTTGGCTGACAAAAATATTTGTTTGTAAACAGAAAATTGTCATGTACAAATTTTGAGAAAAATCGTAATAATTTAGATGTAAACTGACCATAATTAACTAATATACATTTAAGTATTTATTTTACATTTAAATATGCTATATACGTTCATAATTACACATAAAATAAGCAACCATGTTATTGTCAAAATTTTAACCAATTGAAACAGATAAAAAGTTAAAAAGTTAAAAAAAATTTACCACAAATAAATTTTTAACTTTTTAACTTTTTATGCGGTATTTAATCCAATTCAAACACGACCTAAGACATATTATCCTTTCCGAAAAGTAAACAAAATTGTTGGCAAAATATTTCAAGCAAATTTGCCGCACATTCATTATTTTGAAAACAATCTTAAAATGTAGAAAATGTTCATAGTAATTCTCACTAAGAACATCTTTAGAAGCCACCATGCCAGTGTAGCACAGAAGAGGACGAAATTCTGAAGCTTTCCAATGCTCCAGATCATTTAATGTTCGTTGTTTCCTTTGAAATTCCATTGGAATGCACTTGCGCAGGTGATGCAGAGATGTATTTATCGCTTCTATTTGGGTTCGTGAAAGAGTGTAATTGTAATATGTGCCGGTTATCTTGCATTTAGTGCACGAAGAATAACCAGAATGTGATTTATTTCCTAAAAAGCAAAATTCAAATTAGATCATAATCAAACTATTTGAATAAATATAATGAATTCTAGAGAACTTTACCAAGTAAAAATGATCTTGCTGGTGCATCACAAATAAACGCTCTAATTTTCACAGTCATTTTTCTGTTATTATAATTAAACCCATTCTCCAATAAATTGTTTGCTTCCCTAACAAACTCCCTCAAAAACTGATCCGCACAAAATGGTTTCTTGTATCCATGAAATATGCCAAAGGCAAATACTTCTTTGAATGAAACGATTCGTCCTAGGATAGGCCACAACTGATTTGAAGAGCACTTTGTTAATGGCAGTCCATCTATCCCAATGTCAATGGTCAACGATTTTTCTAAAAATTTCGTGTTGTTTAGGATAATTTTCAATTGTTTTTCAAGTCCAATATGTAAATATCGACCTGGTCCCATTGGTGTGATGTTTAATGTTATATTTGGTGTTTTTTAAGGGTTTTTACATCGTTTGGCAAATTTGGATGATACTTTCGAAGTATTTGGAGTAAGTTATTTACCGCATCATATGACTGGTTAAAATTTATGGTCCATTCGGATAGTTCGGACTGAAGATCATGGTGGTCTGAATCAACTGATTCATCCACATCCAATTCTGATACGGTATCTGAAACCGTTATGTCAGCAAAATTGACCAGTTCATTCTCCATAATATTTGATCCTGATTCGACATTCTCATCGAAATTATTTTTCGCATTATCATCTTCGACTTTATTGACCTTGGAAGCACTTGATTTAAAATTGTTTACAGCATTAAGTGAAACATCCACATTTGAACTGTTCGCAAGGGACTCAATCTCACGGCGAATTATTCTATACAATTTTTGTTTTGACATCTTAGAATTAATTAAATTAAAATTACACTCACTTGCAATAGTTTCTTCAAAATAACGATTTACACGAAAAGCAGTTTATATGTACGCACTTAGCTACACTTAAAATCTATATATACGTACACACTTAAAATCTATATATACACCATACACTACACTTAAAAATTTTTATTGTCCTTATATTTATTAGAACTAATTTAATAATAATTTTAATTAAAAAAAAATCACAATGTAAATAACTTTCACTGCTCTTGTAACGTATTTCACATAAGAATATACATAAGCAAACCAAAATGGCTGATTTTTTGGCACTAAATTAAAAACTCAACACTAGAGGCTCTGCTTTGTCTTAAAATAGTGTTCAAAAGTATAACATTTTTGTTACGTATTTGATGTATACATTTTTTAGTTGGGATTGTATTAGTATACATTATAGTGTTCATAATGTAAAAACGACGTAACGTTTGCGAACTGCTAATGCGTAACATTTATGAACCACTTACGCGATACGATTATGCGATTATGAACTGAATATTGTATTATTGCGCATGTTGAATCAATGTCAACATGCGCAATAATACAATATTACAAGCGGTCGATGACACAGTATCGACACGGGTGGAATATTGTATATTGTAGCAAATTCAACAGGTTTAATGTTTTTTTCTTTTTTATATTGTACTTTTGTTGTATATAATTATTGTCGATTTCATGCGTAAGCAATATTTTATGTATAAAACCCGATTTATTGAGGTAATAAAATTAGAATCGAATTATAACGCATAAACAACAGTTAATTTAATTCTCAGTGAATATTTGGAACTCACCACACTGAAAAAAATAATAGAGTGAAGTTTACAAAAAATATAAGTAAATTTAACCTAAAATCGCTGTTGAAATTGAGCCTAAGTAGCACAAAGTAAATTTCACAAATTTTGAAATGTGAAATTAACTTCATGCTATGTAAGAATATTTTATAATAAAATTATGTCGTTGCATGTAATATTTACTTCGCATTTTGTTGGTTCAATGGATGAAAGAAAACGAAAATATAGAATACGTAAAATGAAAATGTTGAATTAACTTTAGTTTAAGTAAAATTTACATTTTGCTTAATAAAAAATAAAATCGTGATTTTTTTTGAATGATAACAAAATATTTGTTATCACATCGAGATGAGGTCTCACCTTTTCAAAACCAGTGAGATACAAATTTTGAATCTTTTAATTAAAAGATTCGATATCCTCATCATCAGATCAGATTATGTAGTTATCAAACTACGAACATAACGTTTCAAACTTCATGAATTTAAATGATGTTTACAACAACTGAGCTAGCGAATTATATTAAAAATGCAATAATAATTGTTAAATATCGTCGATGTAAATTTAACACACCACCAACCTTTACCTTACAAATGTAAATTTTGGTTAAAAATGTATTTTACATTGTCTAAGTAAATTTTACTTGTTAACAATAAGTATAAGAATATAATGACGATTTTTTGATGTACATGATTTTTTACATACGATTAAGTTCTTTTAACTATTTAAAAGGTTTTGTTTCGTTTTATTTTGACAAATTGTTTTCACGTTTCAAAAAATGTTATTTTGACCTAGGCTGAGTAAAGAGAACTTATAAAATTTGTACTGAGCATGGGTAAATAATCTAAAATATTATGTTAGTTTTACAATTTTAAATTTACTTAACAGGTTAAGTAAAAATCGCATCGATTATTTTTTTGAGTGCAGTGGCAAACCAAATATTCACATAAACAAACCAAAATCTAGGCAGAGGTCAGATTTTTACATGGTCCTTTTAGCCGCCAAAACAACCGGCGGGCAATAAAACTCACGTTGTAAAGGAATTTTACATTGAGATTCGAGCTACCACAACAACCGGCAGCCAACACATTCCACAACATAGAGCTATAGGCCAAGATACGTCAAAGCATCAAACACAACAACAACGATTGAAATTCAACGGCCAATCAACAACCGGCAAATAAACCAGTATACGCCACACGACAACAATCCAACACCCCTGTCAATAAAAGCACAGACATGGAGCGGTTATTGCAGCAGCAAAGTGACAAGGCAGTAGAGTTGGAACACATCATCTCGAACTACAAAAAAGATGGTGCAGCTCGGAAAACTAAAAGATATCAGGAGGCAAAAATAGCTACTCTCAAAAAGACGTACAACGAATACGTCGATGTGGACAATAAAATAAGAGAGTTCCAGGATGAACTAAATACAAAACACCAATACTATAAAGATAGGCAAATAGTATGGGAAGGGTTCACAAAATATGTTGAAGATATGCGTCAACGCCTAAACTCATCATCCTTGCCATCAACGCCAGCTCCAGACGCATCTTTCAAATTCGACTTTGCCGACGAGGAGTCAAATAACAACGACCAAGGAGGCAAAACTAATCAATCATCTGAATCATCAAGTAAGGACTACTAACAAGATTTTGAAAATTCCAGTAAAAGGGTGGCACACAACAACCAGAAGCTGCTCAAGAAGGAAGATGTCCTGATGAGGATGATGCATAGAAAATTAGAATCAATTGAAGAAGCATTGGACAACAACAACATTCCAATGGAGTTCATTAGGCTAAAAATGGCTCAATTATCGCAAGAAATGGGGGCAATTGACGATTTGCACATAAACCTCTTAGTAGAAATGGAAGAGCAAGAACAAACAGCTCCCTACTTTCAAAATAACTACTATGAGGCGCTCAAGGAGAGAGTGGACTCAACAACATTGCGATGGCAGCGCAGCCGGAAAGAAGAAACTTCGAACTAGGCTGGAGAAGTCAAGGTACAATTTCCCAAGATAGAACTACCAACATTAATGGCGATTATGAGCATTGGAGCTCATTCAACGATATTTTCACCGAGCTCATCCACAACAACAATAAGCTAGCGAATACAATCAAAATGACGTACTTGAAGGCAAATCTACAAAAGGGAGCAGCCCAGTTGATCAGTCACCTCTCAACAACTGGTCTGGGAAATACTGCAAGGAAGATACAACAACCCCAGATTATTAGCAAATAAGTATTTCAACTCATTATTAACTTTACCAACAATACATGCACCATCAGCGGCAGCAATTCGTAATTTGCATGACACTACAGTTGAATTATTACACAACATCAACAAGTTAAAATTACACTCTCCGTTTGAAGCCCTAGTGATGTTCATTCTAGGCATAAAGCTAGATCCGGAAACCGCTAGGCTCTACGAAACATCATTAGAGAATCCGAGAGAAACTAAACGAATCAATGAATTCTTCAGCTTCAAAGAAAGGAGATTCCAATCGCTACAGGCTATGGGGTTCAACAAGGTGGTAAGCGCACAGCCGCAACCATTGGTACCACTGAAACGGGTACACGCTACAACCGTAGACAGCCAGTGTATAGTAAAGGGATGCCAAGGAAAGCATCTGCTGCAAGACTGCAATCAGTTGAAGCTAATGCCAACGCTAGACAGAAGCAAGTTGGTCTGTGAAACAGCTACCTGCATACGTTGTTTAACGCGACATTCAATGGGTAACCCATGCAGATCCGCAATACGATGCATTGTGTGCCAAGGACATCACCACACTCTTCTGCATGGTAATAACAAGGTATCAACCAACATGGGGATCACACAAACTCTAGTAGTTAAACAACAAGGGCCTGTATTACTACCAACAGCAATGGTCAGAGTAGCCACAGACACTGGGCATCTCACCACATTGAGGACGTTAACTGATTCTGGGTCCCAAGCTACATTAATATCATCGAGAGCTGCCAATCTGCTAAACATCAAAAAGAGAAAAACACATGTTAACATTTCAGGCATTGGCGGTAGCGAAGCAGGAATGTGCAAGCATACAATCAACATTAAGCTTGTGCCAAGATTTGATAGAGACATTAGCTTAGACATCGAAGCTTTAATATTTAACAAGCTAACCCAACAACTACCTGAAGCTGATATTGACACTAGAGCATGGACCCATCTTAATAACATAAAGTTAGCGGACCCACACTACAATCAAGCTCAGCCGATTGATCTCATAATTGGAGCAGATTACTATCCATTGATAATAACCAATTATCAAAGGTGACCATCGAGAACCAATGGCACAGAACACGGAGTTCGGATGGGTCGTAATTGGCAGCCTGAGTAACGTAAACACCAAAACAAGAACAACCATGGTGGCAACCAAGTCAATCGAGGAACAACTAAAATTATTTATAGAGGTTGATAGCATTCCTGAAGAAAGGAGCCATACAGCGGAAGAAAAGCAAGTTGAGGAGGCATTCCAATCAACATTGAGTCGAGACACAGATGGACGATTCATAGTAAAAATTCCATTTAAGGACGATCACGTCAAACTTGGCGAGTCTAGAAAAAGAGCAGTAGCCAGACTTCTCCAAATCGAAAGAAGATTCGTCAAAGATCCGGGCTACGAACAATTATATAAACAATTCATGCAAGAATACATAGATTTGAGCCACATGGAGTTGATACAAGAAAAGCCAGAAGTGGAGCGCGGCGATAATATGTATTACATACCTCATCATGGCATTGTCAAACCAGGCAGTTCAACGACCAAGCTTCGAGTAGTGTTTGATGCATCATCAAAAACAACAACTGGAGTCCCGTTAAACGACATCATGATGACCGGGCCCAAAATACAAGAAGACTTGGCCGACATACTACTAAGGTAGAGGAAGCACAAGATTGTCATGACAGCCGACATCGAGAAAATGTTCCGTCAAATCTGGCTCAACACAAGCGACCGGGACTATCACCGAGTATTATGGAGACAGGACTCTTCCGAGCCGATAAAAGCATATAAGCTAAAAACAATAACGTATGGAACTACCGCTGCCAGCTTCCTAGCGGTAAGAACATTGATTCAAGTGGCCAAGGAAGGATGCAATACTCACCCAAAAGCAGCTAAAATAATGATGACCGACTTCTATATGGACGATTTACTTACTGGCGCAGACAGCATTGACGAGGCTCTACTGTTGCTGCAAGCCCTCACAGTGCAAGGTGGATTCAATTTGAAAAAATGGGCATCCAACTCTCCCAAAATATTGCAAAGCCTTCCTAGAGAGCAACAGGCCAACGGAAATATTCAAATAAAACTAAATGACACCATTAAAACGTTGGGAATACTATACAACCCGGCGGAAGACATTTTTGAATTCGACATAGCAGGACTGCAACTAACCAACAACCAGCACACCAAGCGCTCACTCCTATCTGACTCTTCAAAGCTCTTTGACCCCATAGGATGGCTGTCGCCGACAACAATCATGGCCAAGATCATGATGCAGGATGTTTGGAAAATGGGAATAAGCTGGGATGAACAACTACCAGAAAGAATAAGTGCCAAATGGCAGAACTACAAAGATGACCTGAATGAGATATCAAGATTAAAAATTCCAAGATGGCTCAGTACAACGTCTAGATGCAAAACAGAGCTACACGGTTTTGCTGATGCGTCAGAGCACGCCTATGCGGCAGTGGTTTATTGTAGGACAGTAGATGACAACGGTAAACCAGCAGCTCAGCTATTAATGTCCAAAACACGGGTTGCACCAAGCAAAACGAAGTAATCAATCCCTCGCCTCGAGTTAAATGCGGCCTTATTATTGGCAAAATTACTGAAACACGTTCAAGACACCATGAAGATTGAGAACGTTAATACATACGCTTGGTCAGATTCAACAATAACACTCTGTTGGATTAAGGGAGACCCAAGCCGCTTCAAAACGTTTGTGGCAAACAGAATCTCGACGATTAAGAAGACACTACCAACAACAACTTGGCATCACGTGAAGTCTCAGGAAAATCCCGCGGACGCCGCCTCACGTGGCATAACACCCAAGCAGCTCATTGACAACAACTTATGGTGGCATGGACCAAGCTTCCTAACAACTATGCCACCGCAGTGGAATACTGAAGAACTCGTTCCGGACCCACCATCAGATTTACAAGCAGAGCTGGAAGAAAAGAGAGTGCTGGCGACGGTAATAAAAGGGTCACAGGTTATTTAACAGGCTGTCCACATTCAGTAAAATCAAGCGCACGGTCGCACATATTGTCTACGATTCATAAATAATTGCCAACAAGAAAGTCGTAACAAGGGTTGGCTAACCAGTAATGAACTTAAGGCAGCAGAAACAGCAATTATAAAAATAACCCAAGACCAAGATTTCGGGCCAGAAATCGCCTGCATGAACAAGGACAGAAGGCTAGAAAAGGACAGTAAGCTAGGTTCATTAAACCCCTTCTTAGACGGCGAAGGCTTACTCCGTGTGATGAGACGTCTCCAAAACTCCAATCTGACAACCGCCAGCAAACAGCCTGCAATTCTAAGCATAAACAACAGTTAGTTTAATTCTCAGTGAATATTTGGAACTTACCAGTGGCAAACCAAATATTCACATAAACAAACCAAAATCTAGGCAGAGGTCAGATTTTTACATTTTAAACACGGCTAAACTTGATTCAATCATAAACATTTTCGTTAATATTTTATTAAAATTTAAACATCACTTTATTAAATATATCACTATATTAAATTCACTGGTAAAGGAAATTGACGTTTAAAATACTGGACTGCCAAATTTATATGCCAAGCTAAAAATAAACGCGTTCACTCGTGTAATAAAAAAAAAATTGGGATATTTTACTGATGTGAAGTTAGTCGGGGTAAAATATGTCAAAAATATACCAATTTTTTATGTCAGAAAACCATCAGTGAACACGCTGAATGTAAATAACTTTCACTGCTCTTGTAACGTATTTCACATAAGAATATACATAAACAAACCAAAATGGCTGATTTTTTGGCAGTAAATTAAAAACTCAACACTAGAGGCTCTGCTTTGTCTTAAAATAGTGTTCAAAAGTATAACATTTCTGTTACGTATTTGATGTATACATTTTTTAGTTGGGAGGGTATTAGTATACATTATAGTGTTCATAATGTTAACGTTTTTACGTAACGTTTGCGAACTGCTAATGCGTAACATTTATGAACCACTTACGCGATACGATTATGAACTGCTTACACGAATCATTTATGAACGGTGTAGAATTTGTCGCTCCCTAGTAAACAAATCGTTTTTAATCAATTTTTATTATTTATGTATTTCACGTAGATTTATAATAATTTAAAAATGTTTTTACAACCTTTTAATTTACAACCTTTTAAAATGTTAATAATTGTAATGATGACATTTGCAAAATGCAAAATATTCGATGTCCGTGTCGAATCCGAGCAAAGGAAAAATCGAAAACCGCAATTGAGCATTTGCGTGATTCCTGTCAACTTTTACTTCGCGATCGGGCTACTCGTTCACTAACTTATAACGATGAGCATTCCATGCTTTGGAAAGAAAGTGTTGCGTACTGTTATAAAATGGGCCAAGCAAATTTTTTTCAAGCTCAAATACTGAAGATGTAGCCAACTTTGAGAATAATATTTATGAAATCAAAGAAACTGTCCCGAATCAAGAATGATCTAAAAACTGATATTAATAATCGTAAGAAGATCAATATGATGACCGCAAAATATAATTGTGTAACGACACTAGTAAAATTGATTATACGGTAATGGTTTTTTAAATAATTATTTCAGTAACAGTTTAATGTATAATTTTATAATTTTAGACAATATTTGCTCTTCAAACGCAACTACAAGTAGTCCTAGGTCAAAATACAAAATTGATTGAATTAAAATGATTTGTCATGTGTCCCTGGCCGATACACTGAACAAAACAGAGAAAGAAAATTTACGGAAGCAACGTAAATTACAATGAATTCCGAATGGCAACACATGTTCGATGACACGCTGACTACACCATCATCCCCATCGAATAATTTAGACACGTCAATTAGATTAGTAGTTCATCATCGGTTAATTTAATATACAACTTCAACCAGCTCCATCGCCGTCATTCATCGAATACAGTATGCCTGAACGGATATTTTACTGATCAGATGGCCATTGTAAACCGATCACGGCAAGCATATTCAGCAAATCATTAGTTGTGTCCGGTAAAGATGGTACCCTAATGTTACGAAGTGATCTCAATTCAATGAAGAGGACGTCAACTGTAACGATAGTGATGAGGGACTTGATATGAAGTAACAAATAAAAACAATTTTTAAAAAATTAAAAATTTATTAAATTTTAAGAGGATAAAAATTTGTTGGTTTTACTCCATGAGTTGTAAACAAAGTAGGACAAAAAGTCTTGGTCTACGCAATGGCGGTTCTTATTATATATATATTCGGTGCTTAAACCACCTACTAGACAAGCGCACATATCTCTCAAAATACACCATGTCACTCGAAATACACCATACAATTGTCAATTTGGCATTATAAGCACATCATATTTACGTGGGTCCTGCATTATGTTTAAAATATCATTAGCACACATTATCCAAATAATGTTCTTCAAATTTCACTTCGGGATATTTAACGGTCACGACAGCAGTGCAAAAAACATAATCACACATTCGCATAATATTGGCCTTCTGCACCGCAATCACTTTCGTGCGATTGACTTAATTGAAACGCGAATTCTGCGACTGGCTAAGCCTCTTCCGTCAACAATTTTATACTTTGGACCACGCTATTAATAATTTCGTGCTCAATACCCGAGTATTCACCTTCTATGTTCTTACGAATTGTGTTGTGACTCCATCCACATCGTCGTATAAAGATTTTTAACCCCTTTTTCTATCTCGAGACTGCGACCGACGTTTACTGCCGACTTGATTTTGGTTCACTGAATCAAATGATTCCCATTTTGTCATCGGCTTGCTGCAATTAAACTAAATATATTAATGAAATTTTGAGTATGTATCACTGTTGCTACTACATACCCGAACTGGTCATTAAGCAGTGTGAATTCTTCTGCTGTAAATTTTATCGACTTCGGTCAATAAAATTTGAACAGAAGAATTGAAGACAGGCAAACAAACAAAATCCTCCACTCCGAAAATTGAAGCGTCAAACTAATAAAAAATTTACGCCTACTGAGAAATATTAATATGGCGTGTTCACCGGCCAAGCGAAAATTAAAAATGAAAAATTTAACAACCAAAATGACGTACGAAATAGACTAATATTTTGAGCAAAGACTAACTTCAACTCAAAACTGCAGAATTGTGCCGCAATTGGGTCCGCAGGTATGTATGCTGCATTAATTTTGTTTAGATTGTTGTTGCTGGAATATATATAAATTCCACTTTCCTCGCTATTCTTTCGTATTTTTTCGCGTTCAGACATCAGTGGCACTATTCTGGTAATTCCCTGGGAATAGGGAATTGGGGAATGATTTTATATGTAATTTCAGTTCAAATATTTTTTTTCCGGCCTACTAAGGAGAAAAGTTTGATGTAAATATTTATAAATTGGGAATAATTTTTCCATATCTAAATTGGCAGGGAAAATTATTCCCAATTTTATTTTGTTTTCAAAAAAAATGCCACTAGATTTTTACCTCAGTATGCCAGAAAAAAAATTCTAAAATAGAAATTACATATAAAATCTTTCCCCAATTTCCTATTCCCAGGGAATTACCAGAATCGTGCCACAGATAAAACATTCTTTTCAACAATATTTATCTGAAACGGAAAGTAAAGGATCTGAACGGAACGGATAATATAAATACTTACATAGAAAACATATGTAACAATGTTTTTTTTGTCTGAATACGGTACGTGCAGGATCTGAAAGGAACGAATAATATAAATCGACCCTTACACGGTCAGTAATAATGCCATTACCCGTCAGACTAGGAGCACGTTCACGAGAATTACATTGTTACAATATTGTTAACAATTGCTGCGTTTATACCACAGCTAAAATAGCAATGCTAAATGCAAATGACAGCTATAGCAACGGTATAAACACGACAAACTCATAGCTCTAGCTAGCTAAAATACCACTGCTATTTACCATTGCTACTTAGCTAGCAATGCAACGTAGCTACGGTATAAACAAGCAACATTGCTACAAATGTCAAAATGGAAGTTTTTATTTTATTGTTTACAAACAAGTTTGAATAAATTTACATATTTTGTAGCTGAAAATGATTTAAAATTTTCGTTCTTTAGGAAAATTTAGAAGAAAAATAACAAAACCATAAAATTAAAAAATATATTGAAAATTTTTTTTTCTAAAAACCACGCTTATATTTAAAGGCTCTAAAAAGTAGATAATATAATAAAAGGCTTTGAAAAGTAGAAAATAAAATTTTTCTTCCTTACCTTGATAGGAGTAAGGAAGAAAAATTTATTTTCTACTTTTCAAAGCCTTTTATCATATTATCTACTGTTTAGCGCCTTTAAATATAAGCGTGGTTTTTTAAAAAGTTTTTTTTAAATATATTTTATTTTCAACGTTTTTGTCATCGAAATTTTTTAATGTCCAAAAATGTTAGAATCTTGTATTGGCATCGGAGTTAAGCCCGCATGCAAAATTTCAGCTCAATTGGACTATCGCAAGTGGTTGAAAAATTGATTACAAAATTTGATGATACAAACACACAGAATGTGTAATAATATAAGTGTGGTAAAAAGGGCGAAAAACGTGCAACGTGAAATGGTGTAAAATTGTCTGTTTTTGACATTTATAGCGACATACGGTATGAACGCAAGCTAAATAATATTGACATCTGTACCATTGCTATTTTAGCTTCGGTATAAACGCAGCAAATGACAGCTCAAAATCGTTCATGAAACTACATTGTAACAATGACCACGTGCGTTTTTCGTTCACGAACTCTACATTGTTACAAATGGAACCCTACTCGAGACTGCCTCTACCAATGTCATTTTTAATGGTGTAGTTATCATGATCGTACTATCAACAACCATTATGTAGTTTTGAAAAATAACTTAAAGAACAAAATTCAATTTTTAATATATTTATTTTAAAAAAATTTGTGTTTTATGGATACGGTCATTACTTTGATACTCTATAATATTATATTACTCTTTATGTTATGAAGAAATTAAGAGATAATCTTTTTGTTTTCATTTGTTTTGACACTTGAGACAATTTCATTGTTAACTACTTCGTCATTTCTACAATGACATTTGTTACAATAGTTAACAATGTAAATCTCGTGAACGCAATCCAGGGGCGGTATGTTGTACCATCACTTCGAATCGAAATCGAAAAAAGTCGAATCGAAAAAGTGAAAGTTGTATCATTTTTGCTTGTCGAAAATGATACAACATACCGCCATTCGACTTTTTTCGAATTTCGATTCGAAGTGATGGTACAACATACCGCCCCATGTGTAACGTAAACGTACAGTTTACGAAGACTTTACTATACTAAGGTGTTCGTAAACGTTACGCGCAAACAGTAAGGATGTGATACGTAAAGCCCGGTTTACATACGACCAACATTTTTCTTCTGCAAAATGAATAAGATATAACATTGACTTTTTGCACATGAGAGACAAGAAAAGAAATATATCCCAACAAAATTTTGCAGAAGAATTTTTGAGCAAAATTGACCATAAAAATGAAAATGTTGCCATAAAATATATTCGATCCGAGTATTTTTATGGCAACATTTTTAAAATTAACAAGAAAAAAATTATTTCGTATTTATAAATGTTGAGGATTCATTATAAAAACAGACGCCATAGATAAAGATGTAAATTTCGTTTTTTAATTCATTAAAAATAAATTAATAATGATCCTATAAAAAAATTACGCCATTACTATATATGTTTATTTCTTTCTGGCATATTGAATATTTTTATATAGCGGATTCTTATTTACCTGCAAAAATTTGCAGAAGAAAACAATTTTCTCATGTAAACCGGGCATAAAGCATACTTTTGTCACATGAGAAGTGAAACAAATTTGCGAAGACTTTTGTATGAATTAGTATACATAATAGTGTTCATAATGTTAACGTTTTTACGTAACGTTTGCGAACTGTTAATACGTAACATTTAAGAACCACTTACGCGATACGATTTTGAACTGCTTACACGAATCATTTATGTACGGTGTAGAATTTGTCGCTCCCTAGTAAAAATCGTTTTTAATCAATTTTTATTATTTATGTATTTCACGTAGATTTATAATAATTTACAAATGTTTTTATCTCTGGATTTACTGCTTAGTGCATATAATAATTACTTTAATAAACAGTATTTAGATATATGTAAATATTATTTTCAAGATGACATTTTTGTCTTTGTCTATTAACTAATGGTATATCTTAACTAATCAGAAACTAAAAATTTAGCTTGGTCTTAAATATTAAATTATTCAATACCGTTCGATATTTAAATTTCAATTATCATGTTTCTAAAACACAGTGCTCTAATTCATAAAATTTATCAAATTTCTTATTCTAACATAGTAAATTCATTCTTTAAATTCATTTGTCACATTACTTATCTAATATTTTGAATGTCTCATTAATTATTACGTTGTGACCGCTGACAACGGTCTTTGGCATACTGGAACCACTTTTTAATTACGTGGAATGATACTATTAGAGCATACAAAAACAAGAAATTATAATAAACCGATAATACCTTTTAAAATATTAATAATTGTAAATGTTTTAATAGGTATATTTCCATGTTGCCCATGCAACTAGAAACTGTAGGCCGCATTATCCGTAATAATGGTTTTTAAACAGCCCCGAATGTATTTCTCGTGCGTTAAATCCGTTATACCTCTAAAATGTTGTAACTAAAATTTAAAAAAGTATATTATTAACATGAATTATAAGTGTAAAATATAAAATTATTAGAAATGTTTACAAATTGCTTGATATTTACAAGATCTTTATAACTGTCTTGTTTTACATCGTTTTCTAAATTTATGAATTCTGCAATCGAAGTTGTTTAAGGCTTTTAATAAAAATATACAAAATATATAAAAACAATCAAATATTTCGATTATTATTTTGTATTTAATTACTAAATTAAAATATCACACACGAGTGTTCACTAATTTATTCTTAAATTGTCAATAGAAAAAACGAGAAACGACAACATGTGTTGTGTACATAATACTGAATGTATATGTATGTAGTAGTAGTACCAAAAAAGCGTACGTAAACCGTTCGTAAACGGTCCGCTTTTAATGTACACATTTTTGCGCCGAGAAGGTACTTTCTGGGAATGACATTAATAATGATCATGTAATGTGTGATATTGAAGAATGAAGTTTAGTAAGTAAATCCGGATTTTCTGATTTCGAGACATCATTACTTCCCTCCCAACAAAAAAATGTATACATCAACAACGTAACATAAATGTTATACTTTTGAACACAATTTTAAGACACAGTAGCAACAAATAACGGATATGCAACTAGGACTATATTAAAGTTGTTAAATAAAAAGCTAAAGCGTAAAACTCTAACGGGTATTTATCCACCGGCCAGTCCAACGCGGGAAAATTGGCGTCGCTTAGAGTATATAGGAAAAACGAGCCAACGGATTAGCAACATCGTGTCCAATTATACCAATATTAGTTTTGCTTTTTATAATAATAACACAATAAAGAAAATGATTTTTAACAATAAACCTAGAGTTGATCGCCTTTCCAAATCTGGCGTTTATAGAATTAATTGCTATGATTGTAGTTTCTCCTATATTGGTCAGACTGGGCGCAATTTTGGAGTTAGAGCTAAAGAACATTTATCTGGTTGCAATCAATCAACTTTCCATAACCATTTAACTTCAGAAAATCATACAGCTAGCTTGAACAATTTAGACATATTACATATACAACCCAAAGGCAGACGTTTAGATACCTTAGAATCTTACGAAATTCGAAAATCAATATTTCTTAACCAAAATATCCTTAACGAACAGAGAGAAATCCGGTTCTCACCAATTACAGACCCCGCCCTTTTCTATTCTCACGTACGCAATAATATACCTTGAATTTTGTTACTCAACCTATGACTCATCGCCTACCTGCGCGACCCGTAGATTAATTTTTATTGCTTATTTTTTTTTCCCCCCCTCCTTTTATTTTTATTTATATTTTGCCTTTTTTCTACTATATAACAAAAAATTTTTACTAATACAATTCAGTAGATACTCCTGATGATGACCTAACAAGTCGAAATCGATCGAGTGATTTTTTAAACTTTTTGAAAAATATTCTGCGAAACAAAAACAAGTGATTAATAAAAATGTGTTTATTAAGTATAAGTGTGTTTCGCCAAGTGCCTACGGCAAATAGCGTAAAAAGGAAAAAAATTCTTATGGTGTTTTTTGACATTAGTTATGGGTTTTATTTTCTCAGTCATTTAACAGGAACCGCTTTTCTGGGTTTTTATACCAATTGCATATTTTCGACTAATAAAAACCATAATGTATATTGTTTCCATGCAGAGTTGAAAGTGGCTTGAGTTGGAGTTAGCGTTCATGGAAACAGAGTAGAGTTGAGTTTTCGTTAAATTATTTTGAACTCGACGAAACTAATGGGATTGAGTAGAGTTGAAATTCAAAATGGTGGCAAATGAAAAATTTTCATTTTTAATGTCAAGGAAATTTATATTAAAGATTTTCCGGACATATAAAATTATACATAGAGTATTATTAGGCACAAATTAAATTAACTTTATCAAGCTGTACCTTTCAACTCAACCTAACTCTACTCCATGGAAACGATCAACACCATTTTGGAATTAACGAAAACCTAATTTCAACTCAACATAACTCCAACCCTGGTTCATGGAAACATGATAATGGTAAATTTACCACCGAACCGGAATTTGGCCGCTGGGAAACATTTAATAAATTACGTTTTTTGGTTTATTGGGCTATATTTTGACAGAAATTGTTTTTCTTGCAATGAGCAAACATATCAAAATACATAAAATATAAATATGTAATATAATATACTACAAAATGATTGTAAGAAATATTCAAAATAAATTACAAAATTAATGAATTTTAACTTAATTCTATTTTCAGTAAAAAATGTAAAAAGTTCCGTATCGAATACAATCGGAAATATTCTGCTACCACAAATTATGGGCGAATTATAATCGTAAATCCTAACAAAAATCGAAAGGAAGTAGTTGACTGAATACCACGTCGCCGTTTCACCGTATGGATTTTGGAGAACCACCTATAAAGCGTACGACTACCAGTGCATCGAAAAGGGATATGTAGTAAGCGCGGTCCAATATCTCAGCGATACACGAAATTAACGATGCCATTTAATCTGTATGTAAAAGGAATTACTATCGTCAAATTATACAAGGAAACGGATGATCCGTGCCCAGCTGGAATTTTTGATAAGTGGTCGGAATATTTAATGTTTTGTAGGATTAGGGCTGCTGTAAGTGATTTGGCATCTTTATATCCACTTATGTTTCAAAATATACTTAATATAAAATAAATCTTGATATTACCGCTATCAAAATAATATTTTTTTAATTGGAAAATACAAAACCAACCAATTCTCATGAAAAAAATTCTTATGGTGTTTTTTGACATTAGTTATGGGTTTTATTTTCTCAGTCATTTAACAGGAACCGCTTTTCTGGGTTTTTATACCAATTGCATATTTTCGACTAATAAAAACCATAATGGTAAATTTACCACCGAACCGTAATTTGGCCGCTGGTCTCTAAGGGTTCCACCAGAATCTACTTTAATAAGTAGACTTCTTTATTTAAGTAGATTCTGGTTCCACACTTTGATTCTTTCCTAGTTTGCTTCCCCTTCACCTACAAACTAATTTTTTGGCGGGGAAATTTTTGATTCTTTTTTCAGCAATTTTTTTTTTGATTCAACTGATTTAGCCTCGCCACACTTTAACTCTTTGGTCATCAATCGCCGTCCACATTTGATTTCTTTGCGCGTTTCTTTTTTTATGTATGTGCGTAAATTTATGTTTTTTGATTTATTCGTATTGTAAAAAATGTTTATTATTTGCTGCGAAAACTGCTTTCTTGGTTGAAAAAAAAATATTTTTTGCACTCGAAGTGCAAATTAAACTAAAATTAACCCAAAAACGACAAATAACAAGGTGTCCCAAAGAATCAAAGTGTGGAACCACGGATTCTCGCACAACAACAAAAATAAATTTTTCAAGGACACCTTGTTCAGTGCACCTAGAATACTACAAGCCACACTGCTATGTCATTAAATTTATGTCTACAGTTTTTTCTTTGAACTGTAGATGGCAGTCATGTTCATAAAATGAAAAAACCAAAACAAACAGAAAAAAAAAATTATTTTTATACGTGTGCTAAAAGTAAGGTTATGTCTTCTCGTAAATTATAGGAAATGTGTACACATTTTATACGTTGTAAACACGTTGTTAACACATTTTAAAATGCATAATTGTATAATAATATTATGAATTAATACTTTTACCAATAGCTTTCTATTAAATTTTAAAATATATTATTAAAATATTTTTCTTGTTGTTTGTTTACAACTTTTTTCTGATCAATATGACAGCAAACACAAAAAATCCCAAGTTTGAGCCTAATGCTAAAAATTTAAACATCGAAAATGGGGCTTGGAATTTTGCTTAATGTCTAAATAAAAAAGCTTAAGCCGACTGATTTGTTTTGGCCTAGAGTACTTGTTTTTATATAAACTTAAAAATATTGGGTAGGGTAAAAATGTTGGGTAGTTCGTGGCCTTTTCCCCGGTAGATGGCTTTCATATATCTCAGTAACCATTGATCATATCGGGCAATTCTTATGTGTGTTTGAGTGTGGGTTCACGGAATGAGATAAAAAAAAAAGCTGGCTTTTTTCCCAACTTTTGCTCAAAAAATTTGTCTACGGTTGTCATATCGCACATCCTTTAAAAAAATGTCAACACAAAAAACAATTTTGTGATAAATGCATTTTAAATTGCTATACTTGATTATTTATTTTATAAAGCTAATAATGAATAATCCCAGCATCATCACAGTAACGTTAGCAATTAAAAAAAAATTAAAATACATTTATCTCAAAACTGTTTTTTTGTGTTGACAGTATTTAAGAGGATGTGCGATATGTTTTCTGTTGTTTTGTATTTTTTGTTTGCAATTTCTGCTTTGTTTACGATTAGATGGGGCTTTATTTTAATTTAATCGAATAAACGTTTGTCTGGGGATTACAAATACATAATATTCGGTTTTATACACACATCACAATTTTAAATTATCAAATAATTTATAGCCCAACAGTTTGTAACAAAATAAAATTTTTGGTTCTCATCCTAATTGTTTCACTTAAATGCATCTCGCATATTTATTTAATTTATTTTATATAATAACTTTAAATAAAATTATCTAAGGCGATAACCTAACAAATTCATTCAAAAAATGTCAAAAATAAACAATAACAACAAATATTTGAGCAAAATTATTGCTCATACTTCCGGTTATTTTTTGTTACTATGTTGGTACGACTAAGATTATTGCTCAAAAGATGGAAATATTTTAACTAAAGCTGGATTAAATTGGGCGGGGTTTAGTTGAATATGAAAGATTTGATTGGCTGAAGAGTTGGATAAAAAATAATCCCGTTCCGTGAACTCTCCATGAAAGGTGACATTTTAACTTGCACTTCGACATTCAAAACATTAAAATCGGTGAAGTGAATAAAAAGTTACAAAATTTTAAACATGGAGATAAATAATGAAAAAATTCGATATCTTTTGCAATTTTATTACGACAAAGGTAAAAACGCGGCTCAGGCTTGCGAAAAAATTTGTGCTGTTTGTGGAGAAGGTGCTTTATCAAAATCAGCAGCAAAGAAATGGTTCGTGCGCTTTCGTTCTGGAAATATGGATGTCAAAGATGCACCTCGCTCTGGTTGACCAACCACTGGAAAAGTCGATGAAATCACGCAGAAAATTGAAGAAGACCGACATATAAGCTGAGCCATGCAAATGGCAGAGAACTAAATATTGATTTTGTTTTTTAACAGTTCCAAACCATTTGAAAATGGCTGGATTCAAAAAAAGCTTGACGTTTAGGTACCACATGACTTAACAGTTAAAAATTTAATGGACCGGATTTCTATCTGCGAAACGCTGTTGAAACGGAACTAAATCGGGCCATTTTCAAAGCGGATAATTACTGGTGTTGAAAAGTGGATAAGATACGACAACGTTGTGCTCGTGGTCAAAAAGATCATAGATGGAACGAGCTCAAAATGCTCAAAAAGCTCATGGACAAAACGAGGTGAAGTTTCCCCAACGGTATCAAAGCCAGGTTTGATACCGTTGGGGAAACTTCACCTCGTTTTGTCCATGAGCTTTTTGAGCATTTTGAGCTCGTTCCATCTATGATCTTTTTGACCACGAGCACAACGTTGTCGTATCTTATCCACTTTTCAACACCAGTAATTATCCGCTTTGAAAATGGCCCGATTTAGTTCCGTTTCAACAGCGTTTCGCAGATAGAAATCCGGTCCATTAAATTTTTAACTGTTAAGTCATGTGGTACCTAAACGTCAAGCTTTTTTTGAATCCAGCCATTTTCAAATGGTTTGGAACTGTTAAAAAACAAAATCAATATTTAGTTCTCTGCCATTTGCATGGCTCAGCTTATATGTCGGTCTTCTTCAATTTTCTGCGTGATTTCATCGACTTTTCCAGTGGTTGGTCAACCAGAGCGAGGTGCATCTTTGACATCCATATTTCCAGAACGAAAGCGCACGAACCATTTCTTTGCTGCTGATTTTGATAAAGCACCTTCTCCACAAACAGCACAAATTTTTTCGCAAGCCTGAGCCGCGTTTTTACCTTTGTCGTAATAAAATTGCAAAAGATATCGAATTTTTTCATTATTTATCTCCATGTTTAAAATTTTGTAACTTTTTATTCACTTCACCGATTTTAATGTTTTGAATGTCGAAGTGCAAGTTAAAATGTCACCTTTCATGGAGAGTTCACGGAACGGGATTATTTTTTATCCAACTCTTCAGCCAATCAAATCTTTCATATTCAACTAAACCCCGCCCAATTTAATCCAGCTTTAGTTAAAATGGGTATTTTCGTTAATTCATTCTTCAGAAAGAATAGAAGGAATAGAATATTGATCACGTGATCTAAGAACATTCCGAACGAAATGTAATAAAAGAACATAAATGGAATAAACAGAATACTTTGTCACAGCAGCGACTTGTTTTTATTTTTGCAGCATTTACTTTTGTTGAACCAGAGATAATATAGAAATATTATATACATATACATATATAATACATATATTTATATTATGTTGTTTCATTAAAAACAAGAAAAAATAAATTATTTCCACACGCACTATCACAGCTTGACATTTCAAAACAGAATATTCTTTTTGTTCTACCTATTGATGTAGATCAAAAAGAATGCGTTCTGAAAATTCCGAATGAATAAAAGAATAGACAAAAAAAAGAATAGAAAACATAGAATGAATAAAAGTACGATTACTGTCAATTTTAAAACGTTCGGAATGTTCGGAATGAATAAACGAAAATACCCAATATTTCCATCTTTTGAGCAATAATCTTAGTCGTACCAACATAGTAACAAAAAATAACCGGAAGTATGAGCAATAATTTTGCTCAAATATTTGTTGTTATTGTTTATTTTTGACATTTTTTGAATGAATTTGTTAGGTTATCGCCTTAGATAATTTTATTTAAAGTTATTATATAAAATAAATTAAATAAATATGCGAGATGCATTTAAGTGAAACAATTAGGATGAGAACCAAAAATTTTATTTTGTTACAAACTGTTGGGCTATAAATTATTTGATAATTTAAAATTGTGATGTGTGTATAAAACCGAATATTATGTATTTGTAATCCCCAGACAAACGTTTATTCGATTAAATTAAAATAAAGCCCCATCTAATCGTAAACAAAGCAGAAATTGCAAACAAAAAATACAAAACAACAGAAAACATATCGCACATCCTCTTAAATACTGTCAACACAAAAAAACAGTTTTGAGATAAATGTATTTTAATTTTTTTTTAATTGCTAACGTTACTGTGATGATGCTGGGATTATTCATTATTAGCTTTATAAAATAAATAATCAAGTATAGCAATTTAAAATGCATTTATCACAAAATTGTTTTTTGTGTTGACATTTTTTTAAAGGATGTGCGATATGACAACCGTAGACAAATTTTTTGAGCAAAAGTTGGGAAAAAAGCCAGCTTTTTTTTTTTATCTCATTCCGTGAACCCACACTCAAACACACATAAGAATTGCCCGATATGATCAATGGTTACTGAGATATATGAAAGCCATCTACCGGGGAAAAGGCCACGAACTACCCAACATTTTTACCCTACCCAATATTTTTAAGTTTATATAAAAACAAGTACTCTAGGCCAAAACAAATCAGTCGGCTTAAGCTTTTTTATTTAGACATTAAGCAAAATTCCAAGCCCCATTTTCGATGTTTAAATTTTTAGCATTAGGCTCAAACTTGGGATTTTTTGTGTTTGCTGTCATATTGATCAGAAAAAAGTTGTAAACAAACAACAAGAAAAATATTTTAATAATTTATTTTAAAATTTAATAGAAAGCTATTGGTAAAAGTATTAATTCATAATATTATTATACAATTATGCATTTTAAAATGTGTTAACAACGTGTTTACAACGTATAAAATGTGTACACATTTCCTATAATTTACGAGAAGACATAACCTTACTTTTAGCACACGTATAAAAATAATTTTTTTTTTCTGTTTGTTTTGGTTTTTTCATTTTATGAACATGACTGCCATCTACAGTTCAAAGAAAAAACTGTAGACATAAATTTAATGACATAGCAGTGTGGCTTGTAGTATTCTAGGTGCACTGAACAAGGTGTTCTTGAAAAATTTATTTTTGTTGTTGTGCGAGAATCCGTGGTTCCACACTTTGATTCTTTGGGACACCTTGTTATTTGTCGTTTTTGGGTTAATTTTAGTTTAATTTGCACTTCGAGTGCAAAAAATATTTTTTTTTCAACCAAGAAAGCAGTTTTCGCAGCAAATAATAAACATTTTTTACAATACGAATAAATCAAAAAACATAAATTTACGCACATACATAAAAAAAGAAACGCGCAAAGAAATCAAATGTGGACGGCGATTGATGACCAAAGAGTTAAAGTGTGGCGAGGCTAAATCAGTTGAATCAAAAAAAAAATTGCTGAAAAAAGAATCAAAAATTTCCCCGCCAAAAAATTAGTTTGTAGGTGAAGGGGAAGCAAACTAGGAAAGAATCAAAGTGTGGAACCAGAATCTACTTAAATAAAGAAGTCTACTTATTAAAGTAGATTCTGGTGGAACCCTTAGAGACCAGCGGCCAAATTACGGTTCGGTGGTAAATTTACCATTATGGTTTTTATTAGTCGAAAATATGCAATTGGTATAAAAACCCAGAAAAGCGGTTCCTGTTAAATGACTGAGAAAATAAAACCCATAACTAATGTCAAAAAACACCATAAGAATTTTTTTCATGAGAATTGGTTGGTTTTGTATTTTCCAATTAAAAAAATATTATTTTGATAGCGGTAATATCAAGATTTATTTTATATTAAGTATATTTTGAAACATAAGTGGATATAAAGATGCCAAATCACTTACAGCAGCCCTAATCCTACAAAACATTAAATATTCCGACCACTTATCAAAAATTCCAGCTGGGCACGGATCATCCGTTTCCTTGTATAATTTGACGATAGTAATTCCTTTTACATACAGATTAAATGGCATCGTTAATTTCGTGTATCGCTGAGATATTGGACCGCGCTTACTACATATCCCTTTTCGATGCACTGGTAGTCGTACGCTTTATAGGTGGTTCTCCAAAATCCATACGGTGAAACGGCGACGTGGTATTCAGTCAACTACTTCCTTTCGATTTTTGTTAGGATTTACGATTATAATTCGCCCATAATTTGTGGTAGCAGAATATTTCCGATTGTATTCGATACGGAACTTTTTACATTTTTTACTGAAAATAGAATTAAGTTAAAATTCATTAATTTTGTAATTTATTTTGAATATTTCTTACAATCATTTTGTAGTATATTATATTACATATTTATATTTTATGTATTTTGATATGTTTGCTCATTGCAAGAAAAACAATTTCTGTCAAAATATAGCCCAATAAACCAAAAAACGTAATTTATTAAATGTTTCCCAGCGGCCAAATTCCGGTTCGGTGGTAAATTTACCATTATGGTTTTTATTAGTCGAAAATATGCAATTGGTATAAAAACCCAGAAAAGCGGTTCATGTTAAATGACTGAGAAAATAAAACCCATAACTAATGTCAAAAAACACCATAAGAATTTTTTTCCTTTTTACGCTATTTGCCGTAGGCACTTGGCGAAACACACTTATACTTAATAAACACATTTTTATTAATCACTTGTTTTTGTTTCGCAGAATATTTTTCAAAAAGTTTAAAAAATCACTCGATCGATTTCGACTTGTTAGGTCATCATCAGGAGTATCTACTGAATTGTATTAGTAAAAATTTTTTGTTATATAGTAGAAAAAAGGCAAAATATAAATAAAAATAAAAGAAGGAGGGGGGGAAAAAAATAAGCAATAAAAATTAATCTACGGATCGCGCAGGTAGGCGATGAGTCATAGGTTGAGTAACAAAATTCAAGGTATATTATTGCGTACGTGAGAATAGAAAAGGGCGGGGTCTGTAATTGGTGAGAACCGGATTTCTCTCTGTTCGTTAAGGATATTTTGGTTAAGAAATATTGATTTTCGAATTTCGTAAGATTCTAAGGTATCTAAACGTCTGCCTTTGGGTTGTATATGTAATATGTCTAAATTGTTCAAGCTAGCTGTATGATTTTCTGAAGTTAAATGGTTATGGAAAGTTGATTGATTGCAACCAGATAAATGTTCTTTAGCTCTAACTCCAAAATTGCGCCCAGTCTGACCAATATAGGAGAAACTACAATCATTGCAATTAATCCTATAAACGCCAGATTTGGAAAGGCGATCAACTCTAGGTTTATTGTTAAAAATCATTTTCTTTATTGTGTTATTATTATAAAAAGCAAAACTAATATTGGTATAATTGGACACGATGTTGCTAATCCGTTGGCTCGTTTTTCCTATATACTCTAAGCGACGCCAATTTTCCCGCGTTGGACTGGCCGGTGGATAAATACCCGTTAGAGTTTTACGCTTTAGCTTTTTATTTAACAACTTTAATATAGTCCTAGTTGCATATCCGTTATTTGTTGCTACTGTGTCTTAAAATTGTGTTCAAAAGTATAACATTTATGTTACGTTGTTGATGTATACATTTTTTTGTTGGAAGGGAAGTAATGATGTCTCGAAATCAGAAAATCCGGATTTACTTACTAAACTTCATTCTTCAATATCACACATTACATGATCATTATTAATGTCATTCCCAGAAAGTACCTTCCCGGCGCAAAAATGTGTACATTAAAAGCGGACCGTTTACGAACGGTTTACGTACGCTTTTTTGGTACTACTACTACATACATATACATTCAGTATTATGTACACAACACATGTTGTCGTTTCTCGTTTTTTCTATTGACAATTTAAGAATAAATTAGTGAACACTCGTGTGTGATATTTTAATTTAGTAATTAAATACAAAATAATAATCGAAATATTTGATTGTTTTTATATATTTTGTATATTTTTATTAAAAGCCTTAAACAACTTCGATTGCAGAATTCATAAATTTAGAAAACGATGTAAAACAAGACAGTTATAAAGATCTTGTAAATATCAAGCAATTTGTAAACATTTCTAATAATTTTATATTTTACACTTATAATTCATGTTAATAATATACTTTTTTAAATTTTAGTTACAACATTTTAGAGGTATAACGGATTTAACGCACGAGAAATACATTCGGGGCTGTTTAAAAACCATTATTACGGATAATGCGGCCTACAGTTTCTAGTTGCATGGGCAACATGGAAATATACCTATTAAAACATTTACAATTATTAATATTTTAAAAGGTATTATCGGTTTATTATAATTTCTTGTTTTTGTATGCTCTAATAGTATCATTCCACGTAATTAAAAAGTGGTTCCAGTATGCCAAAGACCGTTGTCAGCGGTCACAACGTAATAATTAATGAGACATTCAAAATATTAGATAAGTAATGTGACAAATGAATTTAAAGAATGAATTTACTATGTTAGAATAAGAAATTTGATAAATTTTATGAATTAGAGCACTGTGTTTTAGAAACATGATAATTGAAATTTAAATATCGAACGGTATTGAATAATTTAATATTTAAGACCAAGCTAAATTTTTAGTTTCTGATTAGTTAAGATATACCATTAGTTAATAGACAAAGACAAAAATGTCATCTTGAAAATAATATTTACATATATCTAAATACTGTTTATTAAAGTAATTATTATATGCACTAAGCAGTAAATCCAGAGATAAAAACATTTGTAAATTATTATAAATCTACGTGAAATACATAAATAATAAAAATTGATTAAAAACGATTTTTACTAGGGAGCGACAAATTCTACACCGTACATAAATGATTCGTGTAAGCAGTTCAAAATCGTATCGCGTAAGTGGTTCTTAAATGTTACGTATTAACAGTTCGCAAACGTTACGTAAAAACGTTAACATTATGAACACTATTATGTATACTAATTCATACAAAAGTCTTCGCAAATTTGTTTCACTTCTCATGTGACAAAAGTATGCTTTATGCCCGGTTTACATGAGAAAATTGTTTTCTTCTGCAAATTTTTGCAGGTAAATAAGAAAGAATCCGCTATATAAAAATATTCAATACGCCAGAAAGAAATAAACATATATAGTAATGGCGTAATTTTTTTATAGGATCATTATTAATTTATTTTTAATGAATTAAAAAACGAAATTTACATCTTTATCTATGGCGTCTGTTTTTATAATGAATCCTCAACATTTATAAATACGAAATAATTTTTTTCTTGTTAATTTTAAAAATGTTGCCATAAAAATACTCGGATCGAATATATTTTATGGCAACATTTTCATTTTTATGGTCAATTTTGCTCAAAAATTCTTCTGCAAAATTTTGTTGGGAACTAACGGAAACGGAACTAAATCGGGCCATTTTCAAAGCGGATAATTACTGGTGTTGAAAAGTGGATAAGATACGACAACGTTGTGCTCGTGGTCAAAAAGATCATAGATGGAACGAGCTCAAAATGCTCAAAAAGCTCATGGACAAAACGAGGTGAAGTTTCCCCAACGGTATCAAAGCCAGGTTTGACGCCAAGAAAGGTAATGCTGTGTGGTTGGTGGGATTGGAGAGGAATCGTGCATTATGAGTTGCTGCCACCGGGCCAAAAAATTGATTCTGATCTTTATAGTCAGCAACTAAAGCGTTTAAGATAAGCAATTCAGTTAAAACCTCCAGAATTGATCAGCAAAAGTGGCGTTGTGTCCCGTCATGATAACGATAGAGAACACACACATCACCCAGCAGGAACTGAAAGAGCTTGGCTGGGAAGTTTTGAAGCACCCACCATATAGTCCTGACCCTACTCCATCGGACTACCATTTGTTTCGGTTCATGCAGAACCATCATCCTTCAAAAGAGGC
The DNA here is from genome assembly GCA_932526605.1 of Nephrotoma flavescens. Lineage (NCBI taxonomy): Eukaryota > Metazoa > Arthropoda > Insecta > Diptera > Tipulidae > Nephrotoma > Nephrotoma flavescens. The sequence continues at coordinate 158,684,338 of OW052221.1, read as the reverse complement.
CTGTGAAAATGAGTTGTTTCGATTTTTCTCTACTAAACCACAGAAGTTCTACAGTGATGGGATCATGGCTCTACCAGAAAAATGGCAAAAGGTCATCGATCAAAATGGTACATATTTGGTTTAATAAAGTTCATTTGTAATAAGAAAATTCTTTGTTTCAATGTCACCTAAAACAGGCCACGAACTTTTCCCGTACCTATTAAAAAATAAAAAAATTTGAGCCGAAAAATTGATTTTCTGCGCACCAGCGTGTATTGGTTCTCTAATATTTACTTTATTGTTTTATTTTTATTTGTATATTACGCTCACTAATTGATATCGTAGATGAGAAATGGGTGCATAGAGAGAGCATAAAACAAAATTGGCACACCAGCGTGTTTTGGTTCCCTCTTACTTACTTTATTTTTATTTTTTTTGTATTTCGTTGCATATTCTTGGGACAAAATTTCGTTGCATTTTTCTATATAATGCGGCGCCAAAAACATCTTCGATGTTAAAAAATCAATACAATCTTTTTAATTTTAGTGCTGCCTATAATAGCCAAAGAGAAAATTGACCACATAAATTGACGTCATATAGCAAAATTTTTAAAGCAGTGTGGCCTGTAGTATTCTAGGTGCACTGTCTTGTTTATTTGTTGTTTTTGGATTAATTTTAGTTTAATTTGCACTTCGAGTGCAAAAAATGTATTTTTGAATGACAAGTTAACGACTCAAAAATATAATTGTATAATTGACACCCTGTGAAAAAATTATAAAAAATTTGGAAATCTAGGTACGAGAAATCCGCCTTCCACAAAAGTATGAGTTGGTACAGAATCTACTTTAATTTAAGTAGATTTTGGTTGGTACGAAAAATTATTTTACCATTTAATACACATACATGTGTATAAGTCTACTACGTTATGTACAATACCAATACAATAACAGGCCATTTCTTATTAAAATCTTGTTTGTATATGTAAATCCAAAAAGAAATGAGAATTCCATACAAAACGAAAAAAAATTACATGGCTACAAAAAGACAATTTCATTATTTGCAATAAATAATTTGTATCGCTCAAGTTAAATTGAATAATACATTGCAAGAAATAAATAAGGATATTTTGTTATTGAATCATTTAAAAAAAATTGTATTGAGAAAACTTTTCATTCAGTAATATTTGAAATTAAACCAGCAACTTAATTTTACACCATAACAACAAATAAAATAAAAACAAAAATACACGAGATTGTGTACTGCCGCTCTTGCATGCTTTTTTACTTTTTTAGTAAACCAAAATATGTTGAAGGGGATGGGTGTACGTCTTTGCGTATGACAACAATAAATTTTGTTTTTTATTTTTGTTCAAATAAAACTTGATTTTTCATTAATGCGGTGTAATAAACAAAAACACATTTTAATCAATCAATACTAATGATGAGTCCAAAAGCGAAATTTAGTTGGTTGTACATAATAACTAAAAAAAAAAATCCAATTTTATCGACAATTGATTTTTTTTTTTGTGGGCTTATGTAAAAGTTACAGTAAAGAATAAAAATTACGATACAGTTTATCGACGATATTGAAACTTAGGAAGGCAAAATATCACACATAATAATTTTGTATATTATATGTATAGTAAAATATTCCTATGTGACTTACGACAAAATTTACATTGAATTTGTCGATTAATTAGATTTTTCGATTAATTGTTTAAATAAATCTGCAATAAACGTAATTTTTTAAAGCAACTTTTTTTAATTTTGATAATTACAGTTTAACTAAACACTTTTATGGTACCCTTTTTATGTTTCATTTTATGGTCGAAATATTTGAGGAAATAATCCGTCGAGATATATTGTTTAATTTATTGCACAAAATACAGTACAGAAAAAAAGGGTTTGTTTAGTTTAATGGCACACACTACATAGCAGGTTAGCCAAATAATATACGAAACACAAACGAATACAAATATAATTTGTATTGTAACATACAAAATATTATACCCTTTAATCTAAAATTCATTACACAAATAAAATGTGTGAAATTAAGTTCATTATTTTTCTTCGGTACTGTATGTTCGTGAAACAAAACCAAAACAAATAACTTGTATTATTTGTTGCCGAGAGCCAAGAGAAATTAAAAATCTTATACGCGCACGTGTCATTGAAAAATTGTGTTGTTGCTTTTATCAGTAAGTTGCGAAATGAAAAGTTACTCAATAGGGAAATATTTTTATTGGAAATGTTTCTCAAAATATCAATATTTATCGTGATTCTTCAGATAAATTATGTTTGTAGATAATAAAGCAGATTTATTGGGACAAATGAAGATTTTTTTTTGTCCCATGTAATTTTTTACCTACTCGTATGGCACCCGCGTTTTTGTTTGGATTTACCTATGCAAGCTCATGGAATTTTTTTATATAGAAAAAAGGCCTATTATGTAGTGGTATTGTTATGTATTTTAAAATATGTACTATCAATACCACTACAATAACAGGCCATTTCTTGTAATAATTTTGTTGGCATATGTAAATACAAAAAGAAATGAGAATTCCATACACCACGAAACAAAAATACATGGCAAAAAAAAAAAACTATTTCATTATTTTTAATAAATAGTTTGTATCGTTCAAGTTAAATTGAATAATACTTTGTCAAAAATAAATAGGGATATTTTGTTATTGAATTATTTAAAAATACAATTGTTTTGAGAAAACTTTTCATTTAGTAATATTCCAATTAAAGCAGCAACTTAGTTTTACACCATAACAACAAATAAAAGAAAAACAAAAATATACGAGATTTTTTACTGCCGCTCTTGCATGCTTTTTTACTTTTTTAGTAAAGCAAAAAATGTTGAACGGGATGGGTGTACGGCTTTGTGTATGACAACAAAATATTTTGTGTTTTATTTTTGTTCGAGTAAAACTTGGTTTTTAATTACATAATACGGTGTAATAAACCAAAATACATTTTAATCAATCAATACTATTGATAAGCCCAATTGCGTGATTTAGTTGGTTGTACAAAATTACTAAAAAAAAAAATCCAATTTTATCGACAATAGACCATTTTCCTCAAATGTCAAAATAACATTATGACATTTGAACGTGTATGGCAAACCATTAAAATAAAATTGTATTTTTTTATTTTATTCATAAATTCTCATAATGCTATTAAAATTTAACAGTACAATTGTTTGTGGTTATGTTTTATTCATTAAACTTTAAAAATTACAACTAAATTTTAGTTTGTTCTTGTTTGCCATACAGCTTCAGCTGTCAAATTTTTTGGAGGAAAATGGTCTATTGGATTTTTTTTGTGGGCTTGTGTAAAATTTACAGTAAAGATTAAAAATTAGGATACGGTTTATCCACGATACTGAAACTTGAGAAGGTAGAATATCACACATAATAATTTTGTGTTTAATGTGTGCTGTGGTAAAATATTCCTATGTTTCATTTTCATAATATACAAAACACAATCGAATATAAATAAAAATTTTATTGTAACATACAAAATAATATACCCTTTATTCATTACACAAATAAAATGTGTGAAATTAAGTTTACTATTTTTCTTTGGTACTGTATGTCGTGAAACAAAACCAAAACAAATAATACAAGTGCTGAGAGCCAAGAGAAATTAAAAAACGCGCATGTGTCATTGAAAAATTGTGTAGTTGCAGTAAATGAAAAGTTTCTCAGTAGGGATATATTTTTATTGGAAATGTTTCTCAAAATATTAATATTTATCGTGATCTTTCAGATAAATTATGTTTGTAGATAATAAACCAGATTTATTGGGACAAATAAAGATTTTTTTTTGTCCCATGTAATTTTTTGTTCATCCTATGACGCCCATGTTTTTGTTTGTATTTACCTACACCAACTCATGTAATTTTTCTATATAGAAAAACGGCCTATTATTGTAGTGGTATTGAAACTACTTATTAATTGGAAATTTTATTTACCAAAATCCGGCAAAAAAAATTGATGTACATCAAAAATTTTGTTCTATTTGCCAGAAAAAATCAAATTTTTTTTGATGTACATCAATTTTAAAAAATATAAATTTTTTCGTAAATTTTTTTTTAATTTTAATTTTTTTTAATCCAATACAAAATGAAACGTCAATTTTTGTACAAACGTCAATTGGTATGTTAAGTTATTAATAAATTAAAGCATGTCTTGTAAATTTAATTGAAATATATTTTAATCGTTTATTAATAAAAATGTGACGATTATTCGTTCGGAAATATATACATAAAATTTGGTATAGTGGAGTACACAATTTTTGTTTTTTTTTAGCTTAGGTCGACTAGCACTTATAGCTGTATATGACCCGGCAATGTATTTTTTTATCAATTATATTATTATTATGTGTATCCAGTCGTAACTTTCGTTACCATCGGGAATCGAACCCGAGACCCTCTATACACACAGCAAGCGTTCTACCCACTGTGTTACAGAGGGCGACGAGTACACAATTTATGTCGTTTTGATGTGAAATTTCTAAACTTCAAAATCCTATTTAATATTTCCATTACATACATAAAACCACAACAATTTTGATTTTTTGTTCTATTTGAACCACAAATTTCACATTGATTTGGAAAAGTAAATAAAATTCCACATAAAAATAATGAAATTGTATTTTTGTTGCCATGTATTTTTGTTTCGTGTTATATGGAATTCTCATTTCTTTTTGTATTTACAAAATTATTACAATAAATCCGCCTGTTTACACGAGAGTTGAATTCAACACAAATTTCTTCGTTCCTTTCCCCCTTGCCTATAATCTAAAATTTTTTTTTGCGTACTTTTTCAACACGAATTTTAGGTGTTGAACGAATTGTAGTTTACTAACACAAACAGAAAAGCTATAAAAAAAAATTTGGGTCCAATTTTTTTTTTTCTGAAAACAGGTTTCATTTTCAATTTGTTTTTTGTTCGCAAAACATAAAAACATCTATCGAACATAAAAAATAAATATTTATGTAGTTGCGTTGGGTTTTCAACAAAAAAATTATTTTTATTTTTTTTTGTATAACATAATTAATTCCTAAATATCAATTTATTTTTTATAAAAAATATAATAACAAATTTTATAAAGTAAAAATTATTTATTGAGCCAATAATAACTATAATAAAGTTGGTAATTGTTTAGGGCTCGTTTTTATTTTAAATAAAGTAAAACAAATTTAAAGACTGAGCTTTCGATGTCTCATCGACATCATTTTCAAAGCTAATGAAAATTTTTTTATATAAATTTCTTAAAAACAAATATAAAAAGCCTATACAGTAAATACAATTTTTTCAAATAGCAAATACAAAATTTTATAAACTATAATTATAAATTATTGTAAAGCATTGCTGTGCATTGCATAAAAAATATTAATCAAAATAGCTAATAAGTAGCTGTCAATTTGTTTTAAAAATTAAAATAATTTTTATTATTATTTATTTTTTTAACAACAGTTTGTTTTCAAAATTATCGTTAATGTAAATTACACAAAAAAAAAAATTATTGTATAACACAACCAAAAAAATATACGATTAAATTGACAACCGCTTTTACGATGCTTCTCCGAAGAAATTCAATATGAAATGAAAATAATTTTACACATACATAAGTAAATAACATAAACTACGTTTTACCCATCGATCAATACCACTACATAATGGCCTTTTTTCTATATAAAAAAATTCCATGAGCTTGTATAGGTAAATCCAAACAAAAACGCGGGTGCCATACGAGCAGGTAAAAAATTACATGGGACAAAAAAAAATCTTCATTTGTCCCAATAAATCTGCTTTATTATCTACAAACCTAATTTATCTGAAGGATCACGATAAATATTGATATTTTGAGAAACATTTCCAATAAAAATATTTCCCTATTGAGTAACTTTTCATTTAGCAACTTACTGATAAAAGCAACAACACAATTTTCAATGACACGTGCGCGTATAAGATTTTTAATTTCTCTTGGCTCTCGCCAACAAATAATACAAGTTATTTGTTTTGGTTTTGTTTCACGAACATACAGTACCGAAGAAAAATAATGAACTTAATTTCACACATTTTATTTGTGTAATGAATTTTAGATTAAAGGGTATAATATTTTGTATGTTACAATACAAATTATATTTGTATTCGTTTGTGTTTCGTATATTATTTGGCTAACCTGCTATGTAGTGTGTGCCATTAAACTAAACAAACCCTTTTTTTCTGTACTGTATTTTGTGCAATAAATTAAACAATATATCTCGACGGATTATTTCCTCAAATATTTCGACCATAAAATGAAACATAAAAAGGGTACCATAAAAGTGTTTAGTTAAACTGTAATTATCAAAATTAAAAAAAGTTGCTTTAAAAAATTACGTTTATTGCAGATTTATTTAAACAATTAATCGAAAAATCTAATTAATCGACAAATTCAATGTAAATTTCGTCGTCAGTCACATAGGAATATTTTACTATACACATAATATACAAAATTATTATGTGTGATATTTTGCCTTCCTAAGTTTCAATATCGTCGATAAACTGTATCGTAATTTTTATTCTTTACTGTAACTTTTACATAAGCCCACAAAAAAAAAATCCAATTGTCGATAAAATTGGATTTTTTTTTTTTTTTAGTTATTATGTACAACCAACTAAATTTCGCTTTTGGACTCATCATTAGTATTGATTGATTAAAATGTGTTTTTGTTTATTACACCGTATTAATGAAAAATCAAGTTTTATTTGAACAAAAATAAAAAACAAAATTTATTGTTGTCATACGCAAAGACGTACACCCATCCCCTTCAACATATTTTGGTTTACTAAAAAAGTAAAAAAGCATGCAAGAGCGGCAGTCCGCAGTACACAATCTCGTGTATTTTTGTTTTTATTTTATTTGTTGTTACGGTGTAAAATTAAGTTGCTGGTTTAATTGGAATATTACTGAATGAAAAGTTTTCTCAATACAATTTTTTTTAAATGATTCAATAACAAAATATCCTTATTTATTTCTTGCAATGTATTATTCAATTTAACTTGAGCGATACAAATTATTTATTGCAAATAATGAAATTGTCTTTTTGTAGCCATGTAATTTTTTTTCGTTTTGTATGGAATTCTCATTTCTTTTTGGATTTACATATACAAACAAGATTTTAATAAGAAATGGCCTGTTATTGTATTGGTATTGCATCGATATAAGAATATAAGAATATAAAAGGATGTGTAAATTTTTTTCGGCTTGCAAATCTGTCAAAATGTAGGGGAAGCGTTGGATGCGTTATAGGGGAGCAAAAGACGTAGACAAAAAACTTAAAAAGGAGGGATTGTTTATTTCACGATCATTAAACTAATAATTAATTAAACATTTATCTTAAAACTTATAAATTAAATAATATAATATTGTTTTAATAAAGCTATATACATAGATAAAATTAAACTTAAATATTTTTAAATATAGCGATTCGAGTAAGGTGGTTTCTAACTGAAATTAGATGTTTTGTTTTGGATGACATATAAAAATACGTAACATTTGAATATTTAATTAACATTTTTAATTAAATTTATTTAAAGAAAAATTAATTAAATTAATACGTTAATATGAAAATTGAATAATTTTGATCAGTTTTTGGTTAAGAGCTTTTATAAATAAATGTATCCTATTTATTAAAATTATTATTATTAATTTTGGTATCTCAGAAAAAAAGAAAGTTAAAATTGGATCTGTCACGAAAAGCATTAAAAGATTTTTTTTTCAATTTTGATTAATTTCTCAATAGGAAATTGACCCTTTAAATTAATTAAATAATACGACGCTTATGGATAAAACCATGCGTCGCAATGTCAAAAAATAAAAAATAAAAAAATTTCCAATAAGTATTAAATATGGAAATGTATGATTTTTAAAACATAAGATTTCTAAACAATTTCCATTTAACACTAAATATTTTCAATTAAACTAATTAAAATAAACTATAAGTGTTGGTTATAAACACGAAAAACACAATTTATTATGAAATATATATAACTTTTGCGACACTAAAAAATTACGATTTTTTTGTTTTGGCACCATCTTTTTGAGTATGACGGGTTATTAAATAGATCAAAATTTTATTAAAAATTAATATTCCACATAAAAATACTTATACTTTTTATATTCAAATTGTTTACTTAACATTTTAAGATATAATTACGGTTAAATTAATTCACAAATAGGCTCAAAATACGAAAATTGTTTACCTATGAAAACTTAGAGCACTCAATTTTTTTGAGTCGTGATTTTTACACGTAGGAACAATGCACTTCATTTTTATGAATTATAATCACTTGATTTAATTTTAAATAATTTTTTTAATAATCTATTTTAAATTATACACGCACTAAAACAGTATTATTTACAAGAACACTTTGATTGTTTATGATTTCAAAACTATAAACTCTTTTGACAATGCCGCAGAGGTAAAGCGATAACATGGCGACAAAAAAAGAAAAAAATGCGAGAAAAGGAGAATATGAATTCTAAATATTTTGTTTAAGTAAGAGTGAACCAAATATATGATTTCAACGCATTTCAACTGACAGAAGTGTGAGCCGAAATTTTATTTTAGATTTGTACGGAAAATTGGGTTCATACGGCGTGGTTTTACCGTGTGAACGCAAATGTTGAATTATGATTGTTGAATTATTCTTCGTCTAAACAAGCCCAATGGCCTGTTATTGTAGTGGTATTGGTTTTCCTCTTTTTGGCGTATTTACGCGAAAGTACTGAATATTTCGTTTATACTCGTTTTATACTACGGTACGGTTTAGTTTGTGTTTGTTGAGTTAAATATTAGTTTTAGTTAATAGTTAGTGAGTTTGGTTTAAACCATTGTTATAATACAAAAAGGGTGCGTGTTCGTTCTATCGTTTATGTGGTATTGTGGTTTGATTATTTTAAATGTTAAAATTTCTAATTAGCTATAAACTATTATAAAGTACAACTTGTTTAATGAGGTTAACAAAATGTTTTGAAAAAGACACTTGATATGTGGTGGAAATATATGTAATTTTTTGCAATAATAAAGATACGAATGGATTAATAAAAATGGGATATAAAATAATTTTAGGTTAGTTTATTTGTGTAAAATATTTTTTGTTACAAGACAATGGGCCTATTTTTTAATTCAACCTGAGCAAGCAGTGCGCTGTCAAAAAATACTCTGTGTTTTTTTTTATTCAATCTGTGTAATTTTACTCTGCACACTGCGTTTTTATTTGTGAACTGTGATTACACAGTGCATACTCGGTTCTTTAAATTTTACTCTGAAATTAATGTCAGTGTACGAAGAGTGTGCAAAATAAAAAAACAATTTATTACTCTGCACACCGGATGATTTTACCCAGCAGACAACCTTTGCTCGGTGTACACTACCCAGAGTAAGCCTGCTTGCTCGGGTTGAATTAAAAAATAGACCCAATGTATGTCTAGGACGTGTTGTGTATTTGTTTTAATAGGAGAATAATAAATTGTGTATTTCACAATCGTATGTTTTCTGGATTTTAACTTTATTTCTTTCTAAATTTGTATGTATATGTTGGCTTTTATTCAGAATCTACTTAAATAATTTTATAGTAATATGTAAAAAGATTCTGGTTTTATTTGTTGGTTAACCATGTGGTGTTTACAATACTTTAAAAATAGTGAATATTCAATATAGTAGTGCTTCTAGTATAATGTATTGTGGCGATACCCTCTAAACATGGTGAATCGCAAGCGAGTCACAAGCGAGGTCATTCTTGTATGAAAGACCTCGCAAACGATTCGCCTTGGCGAGTCAAAAGCAAGTCGTTAGTGTTTCACCTGGAGGCTGTTCGTAAACTCTACATTGTTACAATATTGTTAACAATGACAGCTCTAAATCGTTCTGAAACTATCATTGTAACAACGAGCACGTGCTTTTTGTCGTTCGTAAACTCGTTTTAACATTGTTACAAATGTCATTCTCAACTCTACTCGAGACTGCCTTTCCAGCTGTCAAAGTACTAATTATGCTACAATCAAGCGAAACAAATATTCTTTCACATCAATATCTAAACAAAATAATTTTTAATGAACTTTTTAATGTGGTCAATGTGTTTGATAACAGTACTATGCGTATAATTAAGTATTATTTAAAAAGTATGAGTTTAATACTCTAAGTCTACGGATATCTAGTTTATTATATAATTTTCATATTGATGAGAGGAGAATAGAAATTAGTTTTTTGTTTTGCATTTTATTTTTGTTTTTTTCTGCCATCGTCATCTGGAAAATCATTGACACTTGTAACAAAATCATTGTTAAGCACATACGTCATACTAACAATGACAGTTGTAACAATGTTAACAATGTAGAGTTTACGAACAGCCTCCTGGCGTATGGAAATTAAAATGAAAGTGAGCTCATGTAAATGTATTGGTAGTTCGTATTCTCTTCAAATTAGAGTCATTTACGACGTGCGGGTATTAAAAGCGAGTTACAGGCGAATCAAGAACGAAATGCAGGCGACGTTAAAGTGAATCATTAACGAGCAGCTTTTTGTTTCTCAATCAATACTTTCATAAATAATGTCTGAAAAATAAAATTCAAAACGTTGGTTTCAATAAATTCGTATATATTTATTTCTAATATTTTATAAATCATTTTGTATTATGCTATATTATTAATACTATATTAACACTATTAATTAATACTACAATATTAACTATTATTAATATTTATTACATATGCACACTTATTATTTTTTAATATTTTTTATCAATAATCAAATTTTTCACAAATATTCCACACTAAATGCGTCAATTTAATGATACTAAACAAAATAGCTACCTTACCCATAATAAATATGCTCGCGTATACTATACTAATTTTTCATGTATTAGTGTCGTATGAAAATCTTAATTCGCTTGCGACTCGCTTTTGACTCAATTTGGCGAGGCCTCGCAAATTTCTTTAGTATTTACAAATTTGAATGTCAAATCTAAACCCAATGAACTCACTATGGAAGAGACACAAAACCTGGAGTGTGTTCAGTAGAGTTACATTGTTAAGGATGAAACACGAAGCAGCAGCAGCGAGCAGCAAATTTAAAATTTGGTTTATTCGCTTATTTAATGATACAAAATCATAGTTTGCGTATAAATATAGGTATTTCCATTAAAGGACATTAAGTATTTTGTAATTATAATTGAAAAATTTAAATTTATAGAAATTGTATTGAATGAAGTTGCATCGAGCACGTTCACGAGAGTTACATTGTTACAATATTGTTAACAATGACAGCTCAAAATCGTTCATGAAACTACATTGTAACAATGACCACGTGCGTTTTTCGTTCACGAACTCTACATTGTTACAAATGTCATTCTGAACCCTACTAGAGACTGCCTCTACCAATGTCATTTTTAATGGTGTATTTATCATGATCGTACTATCAACAACCATTATGTAGTTTTGAAAAATAATTTAAAGAACAAAATTCAATTTTTAATATATTTATTTAAAAAAAAATGTGGTTTTATGGATACGGTGATTATTTTGATACTCCATAATATTATGATACTCTTTATGTTATAGAAATTAGGAGATCAACTTTTTATTGTTTTCATTTGTTTTGACACTTGGGACAATCTCATTGTTAACTACTACGTCATTTCTACAATGACAGTTGTTACAATAGTTAACAATGTAAATCTCGTGAACGCAATCCTGTCGCGGCATCAATAGGTTCCACACCCAGCACCTTCAATTTGCTGCTCTTTACTGCTACTCATAACCTCGATAAAATTTGCACAATTCAATTTTACTACTAAACAAAACAATCTGCTGCGCTGCTTGGTGTGCACGCCTATAAGCAGCCGTTAGTGTGGATTGCTTGGAATATGTTGCGCTGCTCTTGGTGGGTTTCATCCTTTACAATATTGTTAACAAGGAGCCTCGCCACACTTTAATTCTTTCGTCGTGATTCAATGATTTCAAAAAATCAATCGCCGTCTACATTTGATTCCTTTGCGCGTTTCTTTTTTTATGTATGTGCGTAAAATTATGTTTTTTGATTTATTCGTATTGTAAAAAATGTTTTTTATTTGCATGCAAAAACTGCTTCCTTGGTTGAAAAAATATATTTTTTGCACTCAAAGTGCAAATTAAACTAAAATTAACCCAAAAACAACAAATAAACAAGGTATCCTTGAAAAATTTATTTTTGTTGTGCGAGAATAAGTTGAATCAAAAAAAATTTTTGCTGAAAAAAGAACAAGAATTTCCCCGCCAAAAAATTAGTTTGATGGTGCAGGGGAAGGGAACGAGGAAAGAATCACGACCAAAGAATCAAAGTGTGGAACCACGGAATGACAGCTCAAAATCGTTCATGAAACTACATTGTAACAATGAACACGTGCGTTTTTCGTTCACGAACTCTACATTGTTACAAATGTCATTCTGAACCCTACTCGAGACTGCCTCTACAAATGTCATTTTTAATGGTGTTGTATCATGATCGTACTGTCAACAACCATTATATGTTTGTAGTTTTGAAAAATAATTTAAAAAAAGTTCAATTTTTAATATATTTATTTAAAAAAAAATTATGTTTTATGGATACGGTGATTATTTTGATGCCCTATAATATTATGTTACTCTTATGAAGAAATTAAGAGATCAACATTTTATTGTTTTCATTTGTTTTGACACTTGATACAATCTCAATGTTAACTACCACGTCATTTCTACAATGACAGTTGTTACAATAGTTAACAATGTAAATCTCGTAAACGCAATCCCGGTCTACCGACGTAGGACGTGAAACAAAAATAATAATATAAATAAAAATTCTATTATTTCTCACCAGTTAAAATATAATTCTAGAAGAAAAAGATCATTATATAGTTTGTATAGAGAGTCATAAATTGAACTTTGATGTAAAGTTATTTCAATTATACTCAAAGACATTAATAATATTATATAGACTAGCTAGTAATCACTAAATGTCAAGTGAGTAAATTTCAAAGAAAAAAAGAGATAGTCAAAAAATAATCAGTACTGTATTACGAATTTTCATTAACGAATATGAATGAAGTTAATTACTTGTAGAATAAGAATTTTGTCTATAATAATTATCAACATTCAAGAATTTTATAATATTTTTTTAAACCACAACTGGTTCATGACTCTTACACAAAATACTTAATCGAATTTATACAATAAAATTATTTCGATAAAGCTATTCAACTATTCCATATAATTCATAAAAACCGAACTATTCACTGTTTAACAATTATCAATATAATTAATTAACCCTAGAATAGCATTTAACTATAATTATACATATTTTATAATTAAAATATTTAAAATACTGAAAAAATGCGCCATTTTGTTATCACATATATAATTGAAAACGTTTTCAGTACCGCACTGGTGGAATCTATTGTGCATAATTCATATCATCCACAACAAATATTTTTTTTCGATACAATTATTTTAATAACACAAATTAGAAACACACAAATTTGATCACAAATTGTATTCAACATATAAATTTCATCATAAATTACATAAAATTTTCAAATAATTCTATTTTGAAAGATAAACAACCAGAAACAAAAGCTTTATGTTGTGGATGATATAGAAATCAAAAACAGAGATATAAATAGAGTTTTATATATGCATCTCATCGTAACTGTCCACGCATGAAATAGACGATTTTATATGGAGGAAATAGCACCATTACTGGTCTATGTATATAGTATTATGTCTATGATTATACTTAATTCAATAAATGTTAATCGTGTGTTATATGAATGTTAAAGAGTGTTTATTATTGAGCTAGTTTACATCGTGAATAAATTTAATATAATAATTTAATAAATCGTGACCTAAATTTTAACCTATTTTGGTTCACTTAGCAACCGTTTACATCGCAAGAATTATAGGTCACAACAAGATTTATGTGCACCATCTATTGAATAGTACTAGAAGTATTCCTTACGTTCTCATCGCAGTACGTATTTATCTCATAAGTAATTCCAGTCCACATTTTCAAAATAAAATTCATTCATTTAAATTTTATAAATGTGACTCATTTAATAACTGTAACTAAATTTTATGTTGATATGTTTAGGTAACACCAATCGGTACACCTGTCGGTAGTGGCCGACTTGTTTCATGATGCGAAACCCCTTTAGGTCGGTGTCGTTTACATCACATTTTTCATCGAGCCAATTTGGTTCAGACCACACACACCCAACCTAATTTGGGTAACTAGCGTTTACACCATGTGGACTAAATATGTCGATGTAAACTAGCTCATTTTGCAACGCTATCTATCAGGATAAATAAAATAGTGGAAAATATTCTTTCCCCACAAACATAAATACTGGGTATATACAAAAAAAAATTTCCACAAAAGTTCAAAAATATCAAAAAAATCCAATATTTGTTTAATTTTTAATGCAGATTCAAAGTCTATTTCAATACTGATCCAGTGGTACCTTTTTTGTATTTATACGTGCTATCAAACTGATTTTTTGGGGTAAACATCTGAGGTACACGTTTTTGTCAATTTGACAGTATGAAAATTTGGGGTTAAAATCGAATTAAAACCAGTGCTGACATGTTCTACCATCACATTTTCGATACTTTATCGTAGATTATGTCTCGTTTCTTTAGAACAAAATGTGACACTATTTCACATTTTATATCATTTACCAGGTTGCTAGATTGAAAAATTGTGATATTCTACTCCATTTCTATCAAGAAATAATTTGTTTTCGATACTTGAACGAAATTAGAGAAAGACAATTTGTTCGCATTTGTAGTAGTAGGTTGTGATAGCAATAGAAAAGAAATAATTCATAAATGAAACAGTTGTCCATTTTAGTTTAGGAAAATGAGAAATAAACTTCGATGAAGTATCGAAAATGTGATGGTAGAACATGTCACCATAGGAAATAAATAAAAAAAAACAGTTTTATTAATAAGAAGTATTCCCTCCCCTGGCCCGAATGACAGCTTCCATTCGATGCTGTATTGATTTCATCAAAGTTTTCACAAAACCGTGAGGTATCGCCTCCCAACCCTATACGATCGCCTGTTGCAGCTCCTGGAGACTCGTTGGAGCAACATCTCTGGCTCGAACCCTTCTGTTCAACTCGTCCCATAAAAGTTCGATGGGATTGAGGGGCTTCGAGCTGGCTACATAACACGCACATCCACCTCTTGAAGGTACTGTGTTACGTAATCAATCTTTTTAAATCAAACTAATACATCGAACAAAATATAGATCCATTCCGCTTGTGTCGTTTTGATTTGGCTCGTCCTACACTTAACTGTGAGACTGTATTATATTATTATTGTTAAAAGTTAGGTACATAATATATATTTTTGTACATAATTTGTACATAGGGCTTAGAATTCCACAAGTATATATTGATTAATCGGATTTGTATGGGTCAATAAATAATTGTGATTGTATATATATATATATATATATATATATATATATATATATATATATATATATATATATATATATATATATATATATATATATATATATATATATATATATATATATATATATATATATATATATATATATATATATATATATATATATATATATATATATATATATATATATATATATATATATATATATATATATATATATATATATATATATATATATATATATTATATATATATATATATATATATATATATATTATAATATATATATATATATATATATATATATATATATATATATATATATATATATATATATATTATATATATATATATATATATTAT
>OW052221.1:158573988-158668302 GCA_932526605.1 Nephrotoma flavescens | reverse complement strand
AAAAAAAAAAAAAAAAAAAAAAAAAAAAATTATTATTATTATTATTATTATTATTATTATTATTATTATTATTATTATTATTATTATTATTATTATTATTATTATTATTATTATTATTATTATTATTATTATTATTATTATTATTATTATTATTATTATTATTATTATTATTATTATTATTATTATTATTATTATTATTATTATTATTATTATTATTATTATTATTATTATTATTATTATTATTATTATTATTATTATTATTATTATTATTATTATTATTATTATTATTATTATTATTATTATTATTATTATTATTATTATTATTATTATTATTATTATTATTATTATTATTATTATTATTATTATTATTATTATTATTATTATTATTATTATTATTATTATTATTATTATTATTATTATTATTATTATTATTATTATTATTATTATTATTATTATTATTATTATTATTATTATTATTATTATTATTATTATTATTATTATTATTATTATTATTATTATTATTATTATTATTATTATTATTATTATTATTATTATTATTATTATTATTATTATTATTATTATTATTATTATTATTATTATTATTATTATTATTATTATTATTATTATTATTATTATTATTATTATTATTATTATTATTATTATTATTATTATTATTATTATTATTATTATTATTATTATTATTATTATTATTATTATTATTATTATTATTATTATTATTATTATTATTATTATTATTATTATTATTATTATTATTATTATTATTATTATTATTATTATTATTATTATTATTATTATTATTATTATTATTATTATTATTATTATTATTATTATTATTATTATTATTATTATTATTATTATTATTATTATTATTATTATTATTATTATTATTATTATTATTATTATTATTATTATTATTATTATTATTATTATTATTATTATTATTATTATTATTATTATTATTATTATTATTATTATTATTATTATTATTATTATTATTATTATTATTATTATTATTATTATTATTATTATTATTATTATTATTATTATTATTATTATTATTATTATTATTATTATTATTATTATTATTATTATTATTATTATTATTATTATTATTATTATTATTATTATTATTATTATTATTATTATTATTATTATTATTATTATTATTATTATTATTATTATTATTATTATTATTATTATTATTATTATTATTATTATTATTATTATTATTATTATTATTATTATTATTATTATTATTATTATTATTATTATTATTATTATTATTATTATTATTATTATTATTATTATTATTATTATTATTATTATTATTATTATTATTATTATTATTATTATTATTATTATTATTATTATTATTATTATTATTATTATTATTATTATTATTATTATTATTATTATTATTATTATTATTATTATTATTATTATTATTATTATTATTATTATTATTATTATTATTATTATTATTATTATTATTATTATTATTATTATTATTATTATTATTATTATTATTATTATTATTATTATTATTATTATTATTATTATTATTATTATTATTATTATTATTATTATTATTATTATTATTATTATTATTATTATTATTATTATTATTATTATTATTATTATTATTATTATTATTATTATTATTATTATTATTATTATTATTATTATTATTATTATTATTATTATTATTATTATTATTATTATTATTATTATTATTATTATTATTATTATTATTATTATTATTATTATTATTATTATTATTATTATTATTATTATTATTATTATTATTATTATTATTATTATTATTATTATTATTATTATTATTATTATTATTATTATTATTATTATTATTATTATTATTATTATTATTATTATTATTATTATTATTATTATTATTATTATTATTATTATTATTATTATTATTATTATTATTATTATTATTATTATTATTATTATTATTATTATTATTATTATTATTATTATTATTATTATTATTATTATTATTATTATTATTATTATTATTATTATTATTATTATTATTATTATATTATTATTATTATTATTATTATTATTATTATTATTATTATTATTATTATTATTATTATTATTATTATTATTATTATTATTATTATTATTATTATTATTATTATTATTATTATTATTATTATTATTATTATTATTATTATTATTATTATTATTATTATTATTATTATTATTATTATTATTATTATTATTATTATTATTATTATTATTATTATTATTATTATTATTATTATTATTATTATTATTATTATTATTATTATTATTATTATTATTATTATTATTATTATTATTATTATTATTATTATTATTATTATTATTATTATTATTATTATTATTATTATTATTATTATTATTATTATTATTATTATTATTATTATTATTATTATTATTATTATTATTATTATTATTATTATTATTATTATTATTATTATTATTATTATTATTATTATTATTATTATTATTATTATTATTATTATTATTATTATTATTATTATTATTATTATTATTATTATTATTATTATTATTATTATTATTATTATTATTATTATTATTATTATTATTATTATTATTATTATTATTATTATTATTATTATTATTATTATTATTATTATTATTATTATTATTATTATTATTATTATTATTATTATTATTATTATTATTATTATTATTATTATTATTATTATTATTATTATTATTATTATTATTATTATTATTATTATTATTATTATTATTATTATTATTATTATTATTATTATTATTATTATTATTATTATTATTATTATTATTATTATTATTATTATTATTATTATTATTATTATTATTATTATTATTATTATTATTATTATTATTATTATTATTATTATTATTATTATTATTATTATTATTATTATTATTATTATTATTATTATTATTATTATTATTATTATTATTATTATTATTATTATTATTATTATTATTATTATTATTATTATTATTATTATTATTATTATTATTATTATTATTATTATTATTATTATTATTATTATTATTATTATTATTATTATTATTATTATTCCCGTGTGGGGTTTGCTAGTTCCCCCATCGGGCGCCTCCCCAGGTGGCGGATAGGGGACAGCCCGCCAGATATGGCAGGTACCGGGGAAATCAAATACTCGGGGCGGACCAAAAACTAGCACACCCAAGCTAAGGTGGTACTACATATGCCGATAGCTGCATGGCTAAGGGGATGCTTAGTCGTTAGTATGTGAACTCCGAATTTGGCGACATTCGGTTTAAACCCATAGCCTTCCTATGATAACGCAGAGCTCTGTCATAGGTGACCGTTTTTTCTCGTGCTACTCGTGGGAACAGAAATGAATCAAAATCAACTAATTAACGAAAATGAGAATAGTGCTTCTCTAATTGCACCACATCCGTTTGGGAGGAGTTCCATGGTGCAGAGGTCTCCGCCTCTGATAACGCGAAACAACCCGATACCCGTACACATGGAACCCCGCGACAAGCCAGCACAGGCGTCACGATAGGCGAAGAAGACCTACTGGGCAGATGTATGGAAATAATCGCCAAGATGAAGACAGCTACAGACAGGCAAAAAAATGTCTCCAACGACATTAAAACTGGCTTGGTCGAACTTGAAGAGGCGATCGACGCCATTGCTCATGACCGCGCTAGCCAGAAAAAGCAGCCGGAAAAAACAGCAACAGAGCGATGGGAGCAACCGACTCTAACCGACACACCGAATACCGCTACCAGCAGCAAGCGGACCGCCTCAAGCCCGGCGGATAATAACGAAGAAAAGAGAGTGAGAGGGGACTCACCTGCGAACGGGTGGCAAACACAGGAGTCAAAGAAAGGGCGAAGGCTGCAAAAAAACATCGCGAAAGCATTCCTGGCAACTGCAACCGCAACTCCAACCGCAGCCCCAATCGCGGAAAGTCAGACCTCGAACCAGAGCCAAAGAATCCCTGCCAAAACTAGGAGACGTCGCAGAATAAGGCCTGAAGCCCTATTAATCCGACCAAAGGAGGGACAAACGTATGCGGAGGTTGTCAAAGAGATAAGGGGAAAGGTCAAGCCGGAAGACACGGAAGCGGAAATAAGAACTATAAGGCAGACCAAGGCAGGCCACGTCCTTCTAGAGCTCGGACCGAATACGAAGAATAAAGAAGGTTTCCGAGAGGCCCTAAGCGGCGTTCTAGGAGAAGGACCAACAGTGAGTAGCTTAGGTGGGGGGGTTACCCTCGAAATTAGAGACCTCGATTGCTACACCGACCAGAACGAGGTGGAAGAAGCACTCCGACGAGACATCCCCGGAATAGAGATCTCGAAAATAAATATTTTCCCGTGCCCAAGGGAACAAAAGATTGCCGTCATAGAGACGCAGGATAGGTCGGCGGGGAGACTTCTGGACCAGGGTAGGATTAAGGTAGGATGGACGTACTGTAGAGTACGAGAAAGGGCCATCGTCGTACGATGCTACAAATGTCTTGCCTACGGACATGTCGCAAGAAGCTGTGCCGGACCGGATAGGAGCAACCTGTGCTTTAAATGCTTGGAGCCAGGGCACAAAGCGAAGACCTGTCACCGCGAGGAATACTGCGCGATCTGCAGAGATAGAGGAATAGAGGAAGCCGACCTGGCACATTTACCTGGGTCCGGAAAATGTAAAGTATACAGAGAGGCATTACAGGCGGCCAAGACCCGGCTATGTTAAACGTCGTCCAAGGCAATATGAACCGCAGTAAAACTGCTGACTGCCTCTTGCAACAAGTGGCATCTGAAAATCGAGCAGACATAATGCTGATAAGCGAACAATATCGCAACAGGAGCCCTCCGCTATGGTACCCAGACCTCTCGGGCACAGCGGCCATATGGCTTACAAACGGAAAGGTACGAGTACAAAGCCATGGAGCGGGGCGAGGCTTTGTATGGATTCAGTGCAAGGAAGCCATCTTCATCAGTTGCTACTTCACCCCTAACGAAACAATCGCAGAATTTCGGGCCAAGCTCGACGCCCTAGAAGATGTAATACGGCGCATGACGGGACAAATGGTTATCGGAGGGGACTTTAACGCGAGGGCCCTCGAGTGGGGAATGCCGCATCCCGATTCAAGAGGCAGACTAATCCTGGAAATGGCCGCTAGAGCAGACTTGTCTGTTCTAAACGTAGGCAATAGCACGACCTTCCGTCGCCCCGGATACACCGAAACCATTCCGGATGTTACCTTTGCATCGGAGAATATGGTACCCTACATCCACGACTGGGTAGTCATGGAGGACTACTGTGGAAGCGACCACCAATACATTGCCTTCGCGGTAGGGAGAGACAGGCCGCAAGTCGCACCACAAAACAAGCCGAAAAAATGGAACCTAGATAGGCTGGACGTCGATCGCTTCACAACAGAATTATCCAAAGGCATCGAAACGCGAAGGACGGGCGGAAGCATTGAACCCGAGACCCTGGTAGCAGCTACAATGGATCTCATAACAGCTGCGTGCGAAGCCTCCATGCCACACAAAACGCCGCGACACGGCAAGCAGCCCGTGTACTGGTGGAACGCAGAAATCGCAGATCTGCGAAAAAACTGTCTAGTGCTACGCCGCAGGGCTCAGCGCGCGTCAAATAGAGCAGGCACAGGCGAAATCGCGGCAGCACATAAAACCGCCAGGAGGAAGCTAAGAAGTGCCATTAACAGAAGCAAAGCCAAATGCTGGAAAAAGCTAACCGAAGACGTCGACAGAGACCCTTGGGGACTTGGCTACAAGCTAGTCACCAAAAAACTTGGCGCGCAGGCACCTACGAGCCCGATGGCAGCCACCACCATGGACGTAATAGTGCAAGCGCTTTTTCCGAGACACGCGGCGAGAACCGGACAAATCCCGGACCGAGATGCCAATGCCCCGTTGTTCTCGATACAAGAACTCGAACAAGCAGTTGGAACGGTAAAGAACAGAAAGGCCCCAGGACCTGATGGAATACCAGCGGAGGTGCTGAAAATGGTCCTGCGATACGAACCACAGCTGCTGCTAAATATGTACAACTCCTGCTTGGCGGATGGCGTGTTCAGCACAAAATGGAAAATAGCTCGGCTTGTGCTGATAAACAAAGGTAAAGGAGACCCGGAGCTCCCCCAATCATACAGACCGCTATGTATGCTGGACACCGCGGGAAAAGCGATGGAAAAGCTTATCAAGGCGAGGCTCACGAGAGCAATCGAGGACGCCGGTAATTTATCGACAAACCAGTTCGGTTTTAGAAGTGGCTTGTCGACAATCGACGCGGCAAAACAAGTTGTTGAAGCCGTACGCAGAGCAGAAGATCACAACCACTTCTCCAAACGAGTCGTACTTCTCGTTACGCTAGACGTTAGAAACGCGTTTAATTCGGTCAGGTGGGAGGATATCCTCTACGCCCTAGAGTATGAGTTCAGGATACCACAATACCTGCTTCGGATCCTCAATAATTATTTCAACGATCGCACCTTGCGATATGACACGGCAGACGGACCAAGGACCATGGCGATAACTAGCGGAGCAGCCCAGGGATCGATACTGGGACCCGACCTTTGGAACGTGTTCTACGACAGCCTCCTGCGAACACAGATGCCCGATGAGAGCCGGATGGTAGGGTACGCGGATGACGTGGCGGTGCTCATTGCCGCAAGGGACACCAAACTAGCACAGCTGAAGCTTAATATAGTAATGCGCAGGGTCAACGACTGGATGGAAAGTCATGGCCTCTCTCTCGCTTTAAGCAAAACTGAGATTGCGATATTAACAAAAAAAAGGACCCACACAGAAATACCAATGTGGGTTGGGCAGGCGCTGGTCAACACTAGACCATCAGTTAAATACCTCGGCCTAACAATCGACACAAAGCTGAGTTTCGCCGAACAGATCCGGCTGACGGCAGACAAGGCTGCAAAGGGCGTCACGGCCCTGAGCAGATTAATGGCCAACACAACAGGCCCAAGAGCAAGCAAACGACGCTTGCTAATGTCGGCAGTACAGTCGGTCCTCCTATACGGAGCGGAAGTGTGGGCAGATTCGCTCAAGAAAGAAATATACCGAAAGCGACTTGCGCAGGTTCAAAGGCGGGCGGCCATGCGTGTCGCGGCAGCATACCGTACGGTCTCTGAGGCAGCAGTCCTCGTGATAGCCGGCTGCATACCAGTGGAGCTCCTAGCCGCGGAGCGAAAATCCATATACGACAAGAAGGCAGAGAACGGAGGAGCCAGAGCTAGAGCAGATGAGAGAAGCCGCACTATCGAACGCTGGCAGTCATCTTGGCATAATGAGACGAAAGGAAGGTGGACAGCAAGGCTCATCCCAGAAATAAGACCCTGGATGGACAGAGCACACGGCGAAGTGGACTACTACACCACGCAGTTTCTGAGTGGCCACGGCTACTACAGAAAGTACCTACACAAAATAGGTAAAATAGCGAGCGAAGAATGCCTCTATTGCCCGAGCGTCGCAGATGACGCGGAACACACGTTCTTTGTGTGTGAGAACTGGGCGCAACAGAGGAGAGTGCTGGAACGAGAAGTGGGGGGAAGCTGGTCCCCGGAAACCGCTCTGGAGAGGATGATGCACGATGAGGAAGCGTGGAAACAAACTAGGCACTTCATTACGAGTGTCCTAAAACTAAAAAAAGTGGACTTCGAAAGAAGTGACACGGAGTAGCTGCGCTCGAGAGAGAGAAAGTACAAGAAGCTGCTACGAAGTAATGTGACAAACAGTTCCGTAGCAGCTTAGAAGAAGGGGAGGTGTTTTTAGCCGGTAGTTTGCTTGCAAGAGCCCGGCACCTCGTGCGTAAATGCATTTTCACCTACCCCACCCAAAAAAAAAAAAAAAAAAAAAAAAAAAAAAAAAAAAAAAAATTATTATTATTATTATTATTATTATTATTATTATTATTATTATTATTATTATTATTATTATTATTATTATTATTATTATTATTATTATTATTATTATTATTATTATTATTATTATTATTATTATTATTATTATTATTATTATTATTATTATTATTATTATTATTATTATTATTATTATTATTATTATTATTATTATTATTATTATTATTATTATTATTATTATTATTATTATTATTATTATTATTATTATTATTATTATTATTATTATTATTATTATTATTATTATTATTATTATTATTATTATTATTATTATTATTATTATTATTATTATTATTATTATTATTATTATTATTATTATTATTATTATTATTATTATTATTATTATTATTATTATTATTATTATTATTATTATTATTATTATTATTATTATTATTATTATTATTATTATTATTATTATTATTATTATTATTATTATTATTATTATTATTATTATTATTATTATTATTATTATTATTATTATTATTATTATTATTATTATTATTATTATTATTATTATTATTATTATTATTATTATTATTATTATTATTATTATTATTATTATTATTATTATTATTATTATTATTATTATTATTATTATTATTATTATTATTATTATTATTATTATTATTATTATTATTATTATTATTATTATTATTATTATTATTATTATTATTATTATTATTATTATTATTATTATTATTATTATTATTATTATTATTATTATTATTATTATTATTATTATTATTATTATTATTATTATTATTATTATTATTATTATTATTATTATTATTATTATTATTATTATTATTATTATTATTATTATTATTATTATTATTATTATTATTATTATTATTATTATTATTATTATTATTATTATTATTATTATTATTATTATTATTATTATTATTATTATTATTATTATTATTATTATTATTATTATTATTATTATTATTATTATTATTATTATTATTATTATTATTATTATTATTATTAAGTGCCATTAACAGAAGCAAAGCCAAATGCTGGAAAAAGCTAACCGAAGACGTCGACAGAGACCCTTGGGGACTTGGCTACAAGCTAGTCACCAAAAAACTTGGCGCGCAGGCACCTACGAGCCCGATGGCAGCCACCACCATGGACGTAATAGTGCAAGCGCTTTTTCCGAGACACGCGGCGAGAACCGGACAAATCCCGGACCGAGATGCCAATGCCCCGTTGTTCTCGATACAAGAACTCGAACAAGCAGTTGGAACGCTAAAGAACAGAAAGGCCCCAGGACCTGATGGAATACCAGCGGAGGTGCTGAAAATGGTCCTGCGATACGAACCACAGCTGCTGCTAAATATGTACAACTCCTGCTTGGCGGATGGCGTGTTCAGCACAAAATGGAAAATAGCTCGGCTTGTGCTGATAAACAAAGGTAAAGGAGACCCGGAGCTCCCCCAATCATACAGACCGCTATGTATGCTGGACACCGCGGGAAAAGCGATGGAAAAGCTTATCAAGGCGAGGCTCACGAGAGCAATCGAGGACGCCGGTAATTTATCGACAAACCAGTTCGGTTTTAGAAGTGGCTTGTCGACAATCGACGCGGCAAAACAAGTTGTTGAAGCCGTACGCAGAGCAGAAGATCACAACCACTTCTCCAAACGAGTCGTACTTCTCGTTACGCTAGACGTTAGAAACGCGTTTAATTCGGTCAGGTGGGAGGATATCCTCTACGCCCTAGAGTATGAGTTCAGGATACCACAATACCTGCTTCGGATCCTCAATAATTATTTCAACGATCGCACCTTGCGATATGACACGGCAGACGGACCAAGGACCATGGCGATAACTAGCGGAGCAGCCCAGGGATCGATACTGGGACCCGACCTTTGGAACGTGTTCTACGACAGCCTCCTGCGAACACAGATGCCCGATGAGAGCCGGATGGTAGGGTACGCGGATGACGTGGCGGTGCTCATTGCCGCAAGGGACACCAAACTAGCACAGCTGAAGCTTAATATAGTAATGCGCAGGGTCAACGACTGGATGGAAAGTCATGGCCTCTCTCTCGCTTTAAGCAAAACTGAGATTGCGATATTAACAAAAAAAAGGACCCACACAGAAATACCAATGTGGGTTGGGCAGGCGCTGGTCAACACTAGACCATCAGTTAAATACCTCGGCCTAACAATCGACACAAAGCTGAGTTTCGCCGAACAGATCCGGCTGACGGCAGACAAGGCTGCAAAGGGCGTCACGGCCCTGAGCAGATTAATGGCCAACACAACAGGCCCAAGAGCAAGCAAACGACGCTTGCTAATGTCGGCAGTACAGTCGGTCCTCCTATACGGAGCGGAAGTGTGGGCAGATTCGCTCAAGAAAGAAATATACCGAAAGCGACTTGCGCAGGTTCAAAGGCGGGCGGCCATGCGTGTCGCGGCAGCATACCGTACGGTCTCTGAGGCAGCAGTCCTCGTGATAGCCGGCTGCATACCAGTGGAGCTCCTAGCCGCGGAGCGAAAATCCATATACGACAAGAAGGCAGAGAACGGAGGAGCCAGAGCTAGAGCAGATGAGAGAAGCCGCACTATCGAACGCTGGCAGTCATCTTGGCATAATGAGACGAAAGGAAGGTGGACAGCAAGGCTCATCCCAGAAATAAGACCCTGGATGGACAGAGCACACGGCGAAGTGGACTACTACACCACGCAGTTTCTGAGTGGCCACGGCTACTACAGAAAGTACCTACACAAAATAGGTAAAATAGCGAGCGAAGAATGCCTCTATTGCCCGAGCGTCGCAGATGACGCGGAACACACGTTCTTTGTGTGTGAGAACTGGGCGCAACAGAGGAGAGTGCTGGAACGAGAAGTGGGGGGAAGCTGGTCCCCGGAAACCGCTCTGGAGAGGATGATGCACGATGAGGAAGCGTGGAAACAAACTAGGCACTTCATTACGACTGTCCTAAAACTAAAAAAAGTGGACTTCGAAAGAAGTGACACGGAGTAGCTGCGCTCGAGAGAGAGAAAGTACAAGAAGCTGCTACGAAGTAATGTGACAAACAGTTCCGTAGCAGCTTAGAAGAAGGGGAGGTGTTTTTAGCCGGTAGTTTGCTTGCAAGAGCCCGGCACCTCGTGCGTAAATGCATTTTCACCTACCCCACCCAAAAAAAAAAAAAAAAAAAAAAAAAATTATTATTATTATTATTATTATTATTATTATTATTATTATTATTATTATTATTATTATTATTATTATTATTATTATTATTATTATTATTATTATTATTATTATTATTATTATTATTATTATTATTATTATTATTATTATTATTATTATTATTATTATTATTATTATTATTATTATTGTCTGCGTATTGGTGGACAGCGGAAATCGCGGGTGCACGTAGGAAATGCTTCGCACTTCGACGAGTGGCTCAACGCACCAGAGACCGAGCTGTAGCCAGCCGCGTATCCGAGGAATACAGGCTCGCAAAAAAGCTACTCCGGCGAAAAATCAACGAAAGTAAAATCCGCTGTTGGAAGACACTTATCGAGGACATCGACGAAGATCCTTGGGGACTGGGCTACAAAATAGTCATGAAGAAGCTAGGATCCCAGACACCAACACACGTGATGGATGCCGGCATTACCGAAGTCATTGTTCGGACACTCTTTCCCAGCCATCCAGAGCGAGAGGAAATGATAGAAAGACCAGAAGTCGTGCCTTTCTCGGAGATAGAGCTACAGAAGGCCATCTCCTCACTAAAGAGCAAGAAGGCCCCGGGTCCAGATGGTATACCGAATGAAGTACTGAGGATTGTATTCGAACAGGATCCTGATTTGATGCTCTCGATGTTCAACGCCTACTTGGTGGAGGGAGTGTTTAGTTCCAGGTGGAAGAAGGCACGGCTGGTCTTGACTAAGAAAGGTAATGGCGACCCCGAGCTCCCCTCATCCTACCGACCGTTATGTATGCTTGATACGGCAGGTAAAGTCCTGGAAAAGCTTATCCGAGCAAGGCTTACCTCAGCGATCCAAGCCGGAGGAGATTTATCGCCTAGGCAGTATGGTTTCAGAGCGGGGCGCTCCACCATTGACGCAATACGAGAAGTCACGGAGGCAGTAAGGAGGGCGGAGGATCACAACCACTTTTCACGTCGCATCGTACTCCTTGTAACACTGGACGTCAAAAATGCCTTCAACACGGTGAGATGGAGGGATATACTCGACGCACTGGAGCAGCAATTCGATATACCACCATATCTATTGCGAATACTGGACGACTACCTGAGGAACCGAACCCTCATATATGAAACAGAGGAGGGGCAGCGGAACATGTCGATCACAGCAGGAGCAGCCCAAGGTTCAATTCTAGGTCCTGATCTATGGAATGTATTTTATGACGGCCTGTTGCGAGTAGAGACACCCGACGAGACGCGCCTAGTGGGTTACGCAGACGATGTGGCAGTGCTGGTGGCTGCGCGCGACACCAAACAAGCACAACTCAGGCTAAACCAAATAATGCGAACCATCAATGGGTGGATGGATGAGCACGGCCTGACCCTAGCTCTCAATAAAACCGAGATATGCATCCTGTCAAAGAAGAGAATTCAGCCAACTCTCCCGATGTGGGTTGGTGGAAGCGTTATTTACACAAAGCCCGATGCTAAATATCTAGGAATCTATATTGATTCAAAAATGAGCTTCTTTGAGCAAATACGACGGACAGCGGACAAGGCAGCGAGGGGGGTCACAGCACTGAGCAGGCTCATGGCTAACGTGGGAGGCCCTAGATCAAGCAGGAGGCGACTACTAATGGCGGCGGTCCATTCCGTCCTCTTATACGGGGCGGAGATTTGGGCTGACTCCCTAGAGAAGGAAGCGTACAGGAAGAGGCTATCCCAGGTGCAAAGGCGCAGTGTATTGCGAGTGGCATCGGCCTACCGTACGGTCTCAGAATCGGCAATCTTCGTCATAGCGGGGTGTATCCCTATACATCTACTAGCTAAAGAGCGAAAGTTCATATACGAACGAAAAAAAGAGATCGGCCGGAAAGCAGCGAGCCAGGAAGGAAGAGTCCGTACGCTGGAAGCATGGCAGAGCGCATGGGAGCGAGAAACCAATGGCAGGTGGACAGCAAAGCTAATAGAGTGGGTAAGACCCTGGCTTGAAAGGGCGCACGGAGAGGTCGGATACTACCTGACGCAGTTCCTGAGCGGCCACGGATACTTTCGATCATATCTATTTAGAATGCGGAAGGTGACGTCGGCAGAATGCCTGTACTGCCCAGGTAGCTGCGACGACGCAGAGCATACGTTCTTCTTCTGCCAGGCATGGGAGGATCGCAGAGCGGCGCTGGAGATAGAAGTGGGGGCATGGAGGCCTGAAACAGCTGTAGCTATCATGCTGGGAGGAGCGCATCTGTGGGAGCTTGTCTCGCAATTTGTAGAGTCAGTTTTAAAAGAGAAGAAGGGAGATCTGGACAGATTCCCGTAAGGCGGAGGTGGCTCGAAGCGAGCATAAGAAACATACAAGTCCGAAGTAATGTGAGAAACAGTTCCAGGCTAGTATGGTGGAGGGGGGGAAGGTGTTTTTAGTCGGTAGGGCAGAAATGCGAGTCCGACACAATGTGCGTAAGAAGCATTTTCACCTTCCCCCCAACAAAAAAAAAAAAAAAAAAAAAAAAAAAAAAAAAAAAAAATTATTATTATTATTATTATTATTATTATTATTATTATTATTATTATTATTATTATTATTATTATTATTATTATTATTATTATTATTATTATTATTATTATTATTATTATTATTATTATTATTATTATTATTATTATTATTATTATTATTATTATTATTATTATTATTATTATTATTATTATTATTATTATTATTATTATTATTATTATTATTATTATTATTATTATTATTATTATTATTATTATTATTATTATTATTATTATTATTATTATTATTATTATTATTATTATTATTATTATTATTATTATTATTATTATTATTATTATTATTATTATTATTATTATTATTATTATTATTATTATTATTATTATTATTATTATTATTATTATTATTATTATTATTATTATTATTATTATTATTATTATTATTATTATTATTATTATTATTATTATTATTATTATTATTATTATTATTATTATTATTATTATTATTATTATTATTATTATTATTATTATTATTATTATTATTATTATTATTATTATTATTATTATTATTATTATTATTATTATTATTATTATTATTATTATTATTATTATTATTATTATTATTATTATTATTATTATTATTATTATTATTATTATTATTATTATTATTATTATTATTATTATTATTATTATTATTATTATTATTATTATTATTATTATTATTATTATTATTATTATTATTATTATTATTATTATTTTAATTATTATTATTATTATTATTATTATTATTATTATTATTATTATTATTATTATTATTATTATTATTATTATTATTATTATTATTATTATTATTATTATTATTATTATTATTATTATTATTATTATTATTATTATTATTATTATTATTATTATTATTATTATTATTATTATTATTATTATTATTATTATTATTATTATTATTATTATTATTATTATTATTATTATTATTATTATTATTATTATTATTATTATTATTATTATTATTATTATTATTATTATTATTATTATTATTATTATTATTATTATTATTATTATTATTATTATTATTATTATTATTATTATTATTATTATTATTATTATTATTATTATTATTGTACGACTATGTAGTACAAGGTGAAATACTCAAAACGCAAGCAAAATGTAATTTTTATCACTTATTTTTATGATTTTTAATTTATGTTGATTTACTTTATATATGATTATTAATTGCGTGGCTTACTGGATGAACGCACGAGAATGAATGTGATGAACAAACAATTTTTGACCATTCGACCATTTGTCATAAATGTCATGTTGGTATGACTGTTCATACCAAATTACGAACACATCCCAAATACAGAATAATTGTATTCAACCAAATCGTTTAGTACGTTTTTGGTGTATGATGTGCAGACAAAAGTGACATTTCTCAACAAATGGTGGAGTGTTTACATTTGTTTCATAAGTAAGTATAAATTATATTACAAATTATATAAACTAATGGTTACATAAATTATTTAACTCTAGGTATGCATTTAGATGCAAGGAAAATGGTAAGTTAATATTACAATATAAATGTGAAAGTAATTTTATTGCTAGTTTTTAGTTTGCTGCCTTTTATTGCTTCATGTGTTACAGGATGAGACAGCTGGATGCAGGTAGGTATTTTCATTGATACAGGATCCGGAACATGCATGTTGAATGGAAGTTGAACATACCGCCGCCCTTGACTCGGATGAGTCAATTAATGGAAGGATACATGGAAGGATACAGATTTTATTAATCGGACGCTTAAATGTGCTCGAAGCGGTTTGTACAGTCACAACCCGTATTAAATTGTCACGTCCAGGATGAACTTCTAAGATTCTCGCTAACGGCCATCGTGCAGGTGGTGCGTTTTCCTCCTTTAAGATGACTAGATCACCAACCTTAATTTGATTGACTGCTTGATTGCACTTGTTGAGTTGGTTTAGAGTTGTTAGGTATTCGGCATGCCAGCGAACCCAAAATTGCTGAATCAGTTTTTGAATCATCTGCCATCTAGACAATGTACTATGTTTGACATTCAATAGCGATGGCTCTGGTATCAGTGTCATTGGATGGCCCAATATGAAATGAGCTGGTGTTAGTGGGTCCTCACTTTCATCGTTGCGGCATAGCGGACGTGAGTTAAGTATGGCTTCTATTTCTTTCAGGAAGGTGAGTAATTCTTCATATGACATGATGGTTTCCCCGATGACGCGTTTTATATGAAATTTCGTCGATTTGACGGCAGCCTCCCATAAACCTCCAAAGTTGGGCGCTGCCGGTGGTATGAGATGCCATTGTGTGCCCTGTTCTGCTGCCCAGGTACTGACTTTATGATAGAATTGCGTTGAGTTAAACAGGTCTTGGAGTTCTTGTAATTGGTTTATGGCCCCAATAAAATTCGTCGCGTTGTCAGAATACAAGTCCGTGCAGATTCCTCTTGTACTTTGAAATCGACGCAATGCTGCTACGAATGATTCTGTACTTAGATTTGTGACCAACTCGATGTGAACAGCTTTAACTGCCATACACACAAAAATACAGATGTAGCCTTTAATTATTTTTGAGCTCCGTATCTGATGGGCCTTAATTCGGTATGGCCCAGCATAATCGAGACCACTTTTGATAAATGGCCTAACAAAGGTCACCCTTGACGGTGGCAGCTGGCCCATTAACTGGGTTTGAACTTTGACTTTATGACGGTGACATATAATGCAGTGGTGAATGATCTTCTTTATAAGGTGCTTTCCGCGAACGATGTGAAATCTTTGCTTTGTATAGCAAGCCAGTTGCGAAATTCCTGCGTGAAACAGCTTTCGGTGATAGTGTTCTATCATTCTCTGCACCAATAAATGATTTGACGGAAGAATGATTGGATGTTGAGTGTCAAAATTGAGTGGTGCATTGGCTAATCTGCCACTAACTCTTAGAATACCGTGATTGTCTGCGAATGGATAAAGTTTAAATAACTTACTTTTTGGTGATAGCTGTCCCGAATGTATTGACTTGACATCTTCCGAAAACGCTTGGGCTTGCACGTGCCTGATGATGTAATTCTCGGCTTGGTTGAGTTCATCAACTGTGAAACTTCCGTACGATTTTGATTTCGTTAATCGTTTTGCATTCAAAATCCATCTGCGGATACGAGCTACTAGTCGTATTATTATTGGATACTTCGATACTCGTGTGATCATCTCTTCTATCTGCTGGTCAAAGACATCGCCTTCTTGCTCTATATGGTAGGACTGCAAAATTGGTTCATCATCTTGTGAAACTTTAATGGTTTCGGACGGAATTTTGAATGGGTTTGCACATAACCATGATGGACCCATCCACCACAAAGTTTCATTTTTCAGTTCACTTGGGGGCACTCCACGAGTTGCTCGATCAGCTGGATTTTCCGATGATTTGACATGATGCCACTGATTTCGATTCGAGTAGGATAGTATTAATCCAGTCCGGTTTGCAACATATGTAGGCCACGATTTAGGCGGTTTGGATAACCAGTCCAATACTATCTTGGCATCGGTGTAGAAGAATTGTTTTGGTGGGGTTTCGAAGTTTAGTGCCGTTGTAACTGTCTCCATTAACTTAACTAATAATGCAGCTGCACAAAGCTCCAATTTGGGAATTGACACTGTTTTTATGGGAGCTACCCTTGATTTGGCTGCAATGATATTAGTATAAGCTTCTGTTGGTGATATTATTGCACGAGAGTACAAAACTGCAGCATAGGCGTCCTTTGACGCATCACAAAACCCATGAATTTCAATAGTCTCGGTCGAATACAGCCACCTTTTGATTTCCAATTGCTCGATTATACTGAGCTCGTTTCTCAACCTTGTCCAATTCGTCTTACACGACTCTGGCAAGATATCGTCCCATCCAAGTTTCTCGAGCCATAGTTGTTGGAACATGACTTTAATCATGATTGTGGTTGGAGATAACCAACCCAGTGGGTCGAAGATCCTCGATGATTCTGACAATAAACTGCGTTTTGTCATAAGAGATTGTTCTGGGATAGCAACCTTGAACCTAAAGATGTCGCTGGATGGTTCAAAATACAATCCTAATATGGATACCGTCTTCGCACTGTCGTTAAATGATCGTTGTGCTGGTTGAAGATCACCTTCGTTGATATCATCCAAGAGATGGGGATGATTTGCGGACCACTTCCTTAGTTTAAATCCTGCAGATCTCAGAATTTCTATTAGTTCATTTCGTAGTACTAACGCTCCGTTAAGCGTGCTTGACCCGGTGATCACATCGTCAACATATACATCTGATTTTAGCACTTCAGCTGTGTTTGGATACTTGGCATGAAATTTATTAGCGATATGGTTCAATGAATATGTTGCCAAAAATGGTGCGGATGCAGTACCATATGTGACTGTCAGTAGTCGGTAGTGCTGCAATTGATGATCAGCTGACTCTCGCCAAAGTATACGCTGGTAGTCAGTATCCTCTTTTCGGACCATCACTTGACGGTACATTTTCTCAATGTCCGCGCTGAAGACAAATTTGTGTTTTCTGAATCGTAACGAAATTTCAAACAGGCCTTGCTGGACTGTTGGTCCCACCATTAGCTCCTCATTTAGTGACTGACCTGACGATGTTTTTTGTGAGCCATTGAATACAACTCGAAGCTTCGAACAGTCCGAACTCTTAAAAACGCCATGATGTGGTAAGTAATATGGTTGAGTGCCAGGCTGGTTGATTTCATGACTTGGTATGGACTCCATGTGGCCTAGTCGCTCATATTCTCGCATAAAGGAGACATATTCTATTTTTAATTGAGCATTTGAACATAATCGTTTTTCCAGTGTTTGGAATTGACGCAATGCGATATTGAAGGAATGGCCCAGATGAGGTGGAGTTCTCCTGAATGGTAAGGCAACTGTTACCCTTCCATCTTGGTTGCATTTTACAGTGGCCTTGTAATGGTCAATGCATTTGGATTCTTCAGCTGTATATTCGATTGTTCGTGGTATACTTTCGGTTTCCCAAAACTTCCGTAATATCTTATCGATGTCGACTTCTTGTTGCTCCGTGATATGTACCTGATTTGATGTAGTGGACACGCCTTGCGACGATCTTCCGCCAGCCACGATCCAGCCCAGTCGAGTGTTTTGGAAGATAACGTTTTGATTATTGCTCAACACTTGTCCGGCATTCATTATTTCAAAGAAATGATCACTGCCTATAAGTAAGTCGATAGGACCTGGTTTTTCAAAGGTAGGATCAGCCAAACTAATTTCGGTATCACTTGGTAATTGCACTGCTACTGGATTGGTTGGTAGTTGCGAGGTCAACTTGGTGACGATGAGGGCATCAATGTTGAATGAGATTTCATGACTAATTCTCGATCTGATCGTAATATTGGTAGTTCCCTTTGAGCAGCCCGCTTTCGTCCCCCCCTGTAAGAAGATTCTTGCGTTCGCCTTGCTCAGCTTTAATCTATTCACGCACGATTCCTTTATGAGTGACCTGGTGGAGCCTGAGTCTAGTAGGCCTCGAATGGTATGCCAGTTGTTATGGCTATCTCGAACTTCAACCAACACAGTCGGTAATATTGCATTTGCACTGACAGCGTGACTGACCACAGCGGGTTTGTGGTTTGCTCCTGGGGAGGCAGTTAGGGTCGTGCTAGTGGATGGTTTGGCTTCTGTCGATATACCTTGAGTTACAGTTGGTGGAGAATGAACGAGGGTATGGTGTCTACGATGGCAAAGTTGGCATGTTCTTCTAGATCGGCACTGGTAAACGCTATGGTCTTTTCCGAGGCAATTAATGCATCGCTGCTGTTCCTTTAGGAATTGTTTTCGATCACTGATGGTCATGGATTTGAACTTGGCACATTCAAAAAGACGATGTCGATCGACGTTGCACAGTGGACATAATGGTAATAATGTTATCGAGTCAAAATGTAACACCTTAGATGGTTGATGTGATTTGGTGTCTTTCCCACTGGTCGCTTTGATCTCTGTAAGTGCATCGACGCGGTTCAATAAAAAATCAAGAAACCCTTGCAAAGTTGGAAAGTCTTCCTCTGCGGTTTTGTACCTCCAAGCTTTCCTGGTCTCATCATCAAGTCGATCAATTGCCATAAAATTGAGCCAGGGGTCGCGTGCTTCTGCCTCCTTGCCTAACGCTTTTAATCCTCTTACGACTTCGTCTATATTGTCATGGAATGCTACAAGCTGGGCAGCATTTGCTTTGGATGCCTTCGGTTGTTCAAGAAACGATTTGATGTGCGCTTCTACAATAGGTTTCTTCTTATCATATCGTTTGACGAGTCGTTGAATAGCTTCGATGTAACTGGCGTCGTCTACTCGAAGATGGCTAATTAGATTATATGCATTTCCTTTCAAAAGTCCCTTGAGATACTTAAACTTCTGCGCCGGCGATAATGAGGTATTTTCATGTACAGTTGATGAAAATATGTCGTAGAAGGATTGCCAGTCCTTGAGGTTACCATCGAATGACGGCATTGTTAATGACGGTAGCTTGAAATCTGATGTTGGATTGACTACGATACTGCTATCCAGTGGTGAATCATGAACAATTGGCTGGTGAATTTCCGACGTAGCACGCATTAGGCTTTGCAGCTTTGGGATGATTGAATAATAATTGTCATCAACGATGTCCATTTCCGACGATACGGTAGAATCAAGGTCAAACATGGCATCTTCGGTAGCAATAAATTCGGTGTATAACTTGTGCGCATTATCGCATCGAACACGTAAATCATCGTACGAAAGGTTTGTGCCATTCGCCTCAATGTAATTCGCGAGGCGAGTTAATTGCCCCTTAATAATCCCTTTTCTTTTAATCAACTTATCCATGATTCACACAATAATTTATAAAAATCACACACAATATAAACACGCGGTTGATTAATTTTGACTTGATACTATGTTTTATCAAAATGGCGAAATTTTCTTTCACACGCGGTGATTGCTTTTGTTTTGTAGAAGCTTGTATTAATGATTGCCGGTTAGCTTCAATTATCCGGCTCGAAGGACCATTACAATGTACGACTATGTAGTACAAGGTGAAATACTCAAAACGCAAGCAAAATGTAATTTTTATCACTTATTTTTATGATTTTTAATTTATGTTGATTTACTTTATATATGATTATTAATTGCGTGGCTTACTGGATGAACGCACGAGAATGAATGTGATGAACAAACAATTTTTGACCATTCGACCATTTGTCATAAATGTCATGTTGGTATGACTGTTCATACCAAATTACGAACACATCCCAAATACAGAATAATTGTATTCAACCAAATCGTTTAGTACGTTTTTGGTGTATGATGTGCAGACAAAAGTGACATTTCTCAACAAATGGTGGAGTGTTTACATTTGTTTCATAAGTAAGTATAAATTATATTACAAATTATATAAACTAATGGTTACATAAATTATTTAACTCTAGGTATGCATTTAGATGCAAGGAAAATGGTAAGTTAATATTACAATATAAATGTGAAAGTAATTTTATTGCTAGTTTTTAGTTTGCTGCCTTTTATTGCTTCATGTGTTACAGGATGAGACAGCTGGATGCAGGTAGGTATTTTCATTGATACAGGATCCGGAACATGCATGTTGAATGGAAGTTGAACAATTATTATTATTATTATTATTATTATTATTATTATTATTATTATTATTATTATTATTATTATTATTATTATTATTATTATTATTATTATTATTATTATTATTATTATTATTATTATTATTATTATTATTATTATTATTATTATTATTATTATTATTATTATTATTATTATTATTATTATTATTATTATTATTATTATTATTATTATTATTATTATTATTATTATTATTATTATTATTATTATTATTATTATTATTATTATTATTATTATTATTATTATTATTATTATTATTATTATTATTATTATTATTATTATTATTATTATTATTATTATTATTATTATTATTATTATTATTATTATTATTATTATTATTATTATTATTATTATTATTATTATTATTATTATTATTATTATTATTATTATTATTATTATTATTATTATTATTATTATTATTATTATTATTATTATTATTATTATTATTATTATTATTATTATTATTATTATTATTATTATTATTATTATTATTATTATTATTATTATTATTATTATTATTATTATTATTATTATTATTATTATTATTATTATTATTATTATTATTATTATTATTATTATTATTATTATTATTATTATTATTATTATTATTATTATTATTATTATTATTATTATTATTATTATTATTATTATTATTATTATTATTATTATTATTATTATTATTATTATTATTATTATTATTATTATTATTATTATTATTATTATTATTATTATTATTATTATTATTATTATTATTATTATTATTATTATTATTATTATTATTATTATTATTATTATTATTATTATTATTATTATTATTATTATTATTATTATTATTATTATTATTATTATTATTATTATTATTATTATTATTATTATTATTATTATTATTATTATTATTATTATTATTATTATTATTATTATTATTATTATTATTATTATTATTATTATTATTATTATTATTATTATTATTATTATTATTATTATTATTATTATTATTATTATTATTATTATTATTATTATTATTATTATTATTATTATTATTATTATTATTATTATTATTATTATTATTATTATTATTATTATTATTATTATTATTATTATTATTATTATTATTATTATTATTATTATTATTATTATTATTATTATTATTATTATTATTATTATTATTATTATTATTATTATTATTATTATTATTATTATTATTATTATTATTATTATTATTATTATTATTATTATTATTATTATTATTATTATTATTATTATTATTATTATTATTATTATTATTATTATTATTATTATTATTATTATTATTATTATTATTATTATTATTATTATTATTATTATTATTATTATTATTATTATTATTATTATTATTATTATTATTATTATTATTATTATTATTATTATTATTATTATTATTATTATTATTATTATTATTATTATTATTATTATTATTATTATTATTATTATTATTATTATTATTATTATTATTATTATTATTATTATTATTATTATTATTATTATTATTATTATTATTATTATTATTATTATTATTATTATTATTATTATTATTATTATTATTATTATTATTATTATTATTATTATTATTATTATTATTATTATTATTATTATTATTATTATTATTATTATTATTATTATTATTATTATTATTATTATTATTATTATTATTATTATTATTATTATTATTATTATTATTATTATTATTATTATTATTATTATTATTCCCGTGTGGGGTTTGCTAGTTCCCCCATCGGGCGCCTCCCCAGGTGGCGGATAGGGGGCAGCCCGTCAGATATGACAGGTACCGGGGAAATCAAATACTCGGGGCGGACCAAAAACTAGCACACCCAAGCTAAGGTGGTACTACATATGCCGACAGCTGCATGGCTAAGGGGATGCTTAGTCGTTAGTATGTGAACTCCGAATTTGGCGACATTCGGTTTAAACCCATAGCCTTCCTATGATAACGCAGAGCTCTGTCATAGGTGACCGTTTTTTCTCGTGCTACTCGTGGGAACAGAAATGTATCAAAACATATTAACCAATGAAAATGAGAATGATGTTTCTCTAACAGCATCACAACAGTCAGCAGACTCCATCAATACGTATGTTGAAACGGTAGATCTGATCAGGCAGAAGGAGAGCGCTTTCAGAAAGAACGCAAGAATGCAGCGGACCCCTCCAACTACTAAAATGGGAGAATCCTCGGTGGCAAAAATGGTTGGCACTACAGCAGAAAACGACAGGCCAAAAGCACCGGCAAACCATGCGCAAGGGGATACAACTAAAACCATTTCAGGCTCGATCGCATACTCGAGGAAATGTGAGGACGAGGAGTTGCGGAAATGCAAGGAAATAATAATTAAAATGAAGGAAGCAACCAACCGGCAGCGTAACATCTCCAACGATGTGAAGAATGGCTTGGGTGAGCTGGAGGAGGCGATGGATGCCATAGCATTCCACAGGAATAAATGGCTACTGGCAGAACAAAAATCCGCAGGAGTAGAGGGTAGGCAAAAACAAGCGCCACTTACCCCATCGGTAAGGAAACAGGTGATTGAAATCATCGATATTCAGTCTACGACCACACCCAAAGGAACAGGTGGCAAACGAATTGCGTCTAGCCCTGTCCAGCCGGACTCTGTTAAACGCAAAAAAGAAGTAGAAAAAGAGAGCTGGACAAAGGTCCAACATAAAAAACAACTGCGCAACCGCAACGGTGGAGAGAAGCAAAAGACGCCTAGGAAAAGGAAAACAAGATCAGAGGCGCTTCTGATTAAAACCACACCAGGCATGACGTACGCTCAAGTGCTCGGTGAGATACGGGGAAAAGTTAACCCCGAAACGCTGAACACTGAAATAAAATCAGTACGCCGAACGAGGATGGGGGATGTCCTGTTAGAGCTTGGTCACGAAGCTGAAAACAAGGACGATCTATGCGAGGCGCTTAGAGGTGCCCTTGGAAACAGCACTACGGTAAGGAGTTTGGAGCCGAAAACCACGCTCGAAATCAGAGACCTCGACTGCCTAACTACGGAGGCCGAAGTAAAGGAAGCGATACAAAAGACTATAAATGAAACCAAGCACGACGCCAAAGTCTACCTAACGAAAGCGAACGTAAGGGAGCAGAAAATGGCTTTCGTGGAAATTGGGAACTTAGCGGCCACAGAACTCCTTAAGATAGGACGGCTCAAGATAGGATGGGTGTACGCAAGGATAACGAGAAAAACCGTAGTTTCAAGATGCCACGCCTGTTTTGGTTACGGACACCACCAGGACATCTGCAAGGGACCAAACAGGAGGGGGCAGGGCATATGCCTTAATTGTGGCGAAGCTGGCCATTTCAAGAAGGAATGCCAGGCAGAACCCAGGTGTTTCCTCTGCGTTGTTAATGGCCTAGCAGACGATCATATTAAACATACACCCGGGTCCGGAGCATGCCGAATGTTTAGGCAGGCCCGTGACAAAGCCAGGGGTAAAAACAGAAGATGAGGATTCTGCAAGGAAACCTTCACCGAAGCAAGACGGCGGACGCACTGCTAGACCAACTCAACACACGGAAGCGAAGATGGCTTTGTATGGGCTAAAATTAAAGGTATTACCTACGTGAGCTGTCAGGTGATGCGGAGGTGTACGAGTTGGCTACAAGATCATGGCCTCAGCCTAGCTACTGAGAAAACGGAACTAGTACTTCTTACAAGACGCCAAGTAAATACCGAGGTAACGTTCCAAGTCAACAACCAAGAAATTATGACCAAACAAGACGTAAAATACCTCGGAATGCACTTGGACACGAAAATGACATTCTGGGAACACATAAGGCAAACAGCAGAAAAGGCAACAAAAGTCTCATTTGCGTTAAGCAGATTGATGATGAACATAGGCGGTCCTGTTGCAAGCAAGAGGAAGCTATTAATGGCCGTTACAAATTCAATCCTCCTGTATGGATGCGAAGTATGGGCCGATGCACTCAAGATAGGAAAATACAGGAAAAAAATGGCAACCGTTCAACGCCGTGGTGCACTCAGAATATCAAGCGCATACAGGACGGTATCCGAGTCCGCTGCCCTGGTCATCGCCGGTACAATCCCCATCGACCTAATGGCACAAGAGAGGAAGGAGAACTTCGAAAATGAAAATAGCAGTACTGCTGGAAATGCAAGAAGGCGTCAAACCATACAACTATGGCAACAAAGGTGGCAAACAGAATGCCGCGGCAGATGGACGGCAATATTAATTAAAAATTTGTATATATGGATGGATAGGAAACATGGGGAAGTAAACTACTTCCTCACCCAATTCCTGTCGGGTCACGGGTACTTCTGCATGTATCTACACACAATAGGAAAACTCGAAAATTCCTTATGCATGTATGGCGACTCTGATATCGATGATGCGCAGCATACATTCTTCGAATGTACTAAATGGGAGACAGCCAGAGAAAACCTAACCAGATGTATCGGTCACACAACACCGGATACTATAGTGGAAAGTATGCTCGTAAATCTCTACAACTGGGAAAAGGTTTCTAAATACGTTGAGGAAATTTTACGGTTAAAGAAACCAGATTTGGATCAGCATGGTACAGCGGGAAACTAAGAACAGTAAATTCAGGATGTCTTAAAAGGTGGAAGTCCAAAGGACACAAAAGGCACACCGTTTCGACGTAATACGGAAAGTGGTTCCGGAGCGGGTTGTTGTGCAGGAAAATTACATATTATGTACTGTTTCGTAAAATTTTTGCATTGTAAATACAAAAGAAACAGAAATAAATGTATAATTAATAAAAAAAAAAAAAAAAAAAAAAAAAAATTATTTATATTACTATTATTATTAGCAGGACTGCCGAGAAAAAGGTGCGGAAATACTGCTCATTAGCGAGCAGTACAAGAATAAGGACAAGAATAAGGAAGCAACGCGTTGGTACACAGACCAGCTGGGAACGGCTGCTGTATGGAACCCAAACAGAAGGGTATATGTCCAAAGCCACGGAACAGGGCAGGGATACGTCTGGATAAAATGTAAAGAGGCAACCTTCTTCAGTTGCTACTTCACACCAAACGAGCCAATGGCACAATTCCAAATTAAACTCGAGGCCTTGGAGGATGCAATCCTGAACGCAACAGGGCACCTAGTAGTCGGCGGAGACTTCAATGCGCGGGCAGTCGAGTGGGGAATGCCGCAGCAGGATTCCAGGGGAAGACTTATCCTGGAGATGGCCACCAGAACGGGACTACTCGTGGTAAACGTAGGCCAAACTA
Organism: Nephrotoma flavescens; assembly: GCA_932526605.1. NCBI lineage: Eukaryota > Metazoa > Arthropoda > Insecta > Diptera > Tipulidae > Nephrotoma > Nephrotoma flavescens. The sequence continues at coordinate 158,641,631 of OW052221.1, read as the reverse complement.
CAACCTTCCGTCGTCCAGGCTACAGGGAAAGCATACCCGATATCACCCTCGCATCGGAAGCCTTAGCACCATACATCCAAGGATGGGAAGTTATGGAGGATTATTGCGGCAGCGACCACCAGTATATTAGGTTCGGCGTGGGAAGTAGTCGGCAGGTTGTCGCACAGGAGAAACCGGGAAGGTGGAACGTTAATAAACTGGACGTGGGGTTATTCGAGACGGAGTTAGCCAAGGGCACACAGCTGCGTAACGTAGATGGTCGGATGGACGCGGAAACCTTGGTGTCTTCCACCATTGACCTCATCACGTCGGCATGCGATTCGTCCATGCCTAGAAAGAGCCCGCGACATGGGAAGCCGTCTGCCTACTGGTGGACGAGCGAAATTGCAGATCAGCGGAAGAAATGCTTTACATTGCGGAGAATCGCCCAACGAGCAAAGAGCAGGTCGGACGCGAATCTAAAGATGGCGGCATACAAAACGGCCAAAAGACAGTTGCGACACGCAATAAATACGAGCAAAGCGAATTGCTGGAAAAAACTGGCCGAAGATATCAACAGGGACCCATGGGGTCTTGGATACAAAATTGTCACTAAAAAACTTGGAGGCCAAAGCCACGGAAACAAAATGGACGCCTTCAAAACAAAAAGGATAGTGGAAGCACTTTTTCCGAGCCACGCGGAGAGAATCGAACAAATTTTCGAACAGGATCCAGACGTACCATTATTCTCGGAGCAGGAGCTGGAACATGCAATTCGGACCCTAAAGAATAAAAAGGCCCCGGGCCCGGACGGGATTCAAGGAGAGGTGCTGAAATTGGTCTTTCGATACGACCCCCAAATATTGCTTAATATGTACAACACATGCCTCGTGGAAGGGGTTTTTAGCACCAGGTGGAAGACAGCAAGACTAGTGTTGCTGTATAAAGGCAAGGGCGACCATGAGCTCCCATCATCGTACCGTCCGCTGTGCATGTTGGATACGGCTGGGAAAGTCCTCGAAAAACTAACTAAAGCGCGACTTACTCGCGCAATCGAAGATGCGGGAAATCTCTCGCCGAGGCAGTACGGCTTCAGGAGTGGCCTATCGACGATCGATGCCTTGAAGGAAGTGACAGAGGCGGTCAAAAGGGCAGAAGACCATAACGCATTCTCAAAGCGAATTGTCCTGCTAGTAACGTTGGACGTGAAAAATGCATTTAATTCCGTCAGGTGGCGCGACATCCTCGACGCTTTGGAACAGACGTTCAACGTCCCAATACACCTGCTAAAACTGCTAAACAGCTACTTTAAGGACCGCACACTCCTGTATGAAACGGAAGAGCGAACGGAAACAATGGCGGTAACGAGCGGAGCAGCTCAGGGCTCGATACTCGGGCCAGATCTCTGGAACATTTTTTACGACAGCTTGCTGAAGACAGACATGCCTGACGAGAGCCAGCTGGTAGGCTATGCAGACGACGTGGCAGTGATAATTGCTGCGCGCGACACAAAACAAGCGCAATTGAAACTGAACCAGGCGATGCGAAAAATAAGTAGCTGGATGGCGGCACATGGACTATCTTTAGCGCTTAATAAAACAGAAATTGCCATTTTAACAAAAAAACGAATCCATCTAGAAATTCCCATGTGGATAGGACATGAGGTGGTACAAACTAAAACGGCCATAAAATACCTTGGAATCACAGTAGACTCTAGAATGAGCTTTGCCGAGCAAATCAGAGCAACGGCGGACAAGGCATCAAGAGGCGTTACGGCTTTGAGCAGGTTAATGGCAAACACGGGCGGGCCGAAATCTAGCAAGCGGCGCTTGTTGATGTCAGCGGTACAGTCGGTCCTGCTATACGGTGCAGAAGTGTGGGCGGACTCTCTGCACAAAGAGATATACAGAAAGCGGCTCTCCCAGGTCCAGAGACGTGCAGCGATACGCATCGCCTCGGCGTACCGAACCGTGTCAGAAGCAGCCATCCTCTTGATCGCAGGCTGTATCCCGATCAAGCTATTAGCTTTGGAGCGGAAGGCAATCTTCGACAGAAAATCTGACGTTCACCGGGACGTGGCGACGGAAGAAAGGGGCCACACGATTGAGCGCTGGCAGGAAATGTGGGAAAGCGAGCCAAGTGGTAGATGGACTGCGAGGCTTATAAGGGAAATAAGCCCGTGGATCGAAAGAAGGCATGGGGAGGTAGACTACTACCTCACACAATTTCTGAGTGGGCATGGATATTTCCGTAAATACCTGTATAAAATGGAGAAGGCAACAAGTGACGAGTGCAGATACTGCCCAGGAGTTAAGGACGACGCGGAGCATATGTTCTTCGAATGCGGGAATTTTACAACAGAAAGACGCACCTTAGAGGGTGTCTTGGGAGTTTGGTCTCCGTCGACCGCAGTGGAAAAAATGATAGAATCAGAGGACACATGGAGACATGTGAAAAAGTTCGTAGAAGGAACTCTAAAATCGAAAAAGGCAGACCTTGATAGCAGCGGTATATAAAGGCTAGGTTCCACCAGGAGCAGCGACAAAAGGGGATATCTCGAAGTAATGTGTTAAACAGTCCCAGGGTATCCTAGTAGAAGGGGAGGTGTTTTTAGTCGGTAGTTTGCTTGCAAGAGTCCGACACATTGTGCGTAAATGCATTTTCACCTACCCCGCCCAAAAAAAAAAAAAAAAAAAAAAAAAAAATTATTATTATTATTATTATTATTATTATTATTATTATTATTATTATTATTATTATTATTATTATTATTATTATTATTATTATTATTATTATTATTATTATTATTATTATTATTATTATTATTATTATTATTATTATTATTATTATTATTATTATTATTATTATTATTATTATTATTATTATTATTATTATTATTATTATTATTATTATTATTATTATTATTATTATTATTATTATTATTATTATTATTATTATTATTATTATTATTATTATTATTATTATTATTATTATTATTATTATTATTATTATTATTATTATTATTATTATTATTATTATTATTATTATTATTATTATTATTATTATTATTATTATTATTATTATTATTATTATTATTATTATTATTATTATTATTATTATTATTATTATTATTATTATTATTATTATTATTATTATTATTATTATTATTATTATTATTATTATTATTATTATTATTATTATTATTATTATTATTATTATTATTATTATTATTATTATTATTATTATTATTATTATTATTATTATTATTATTATTATTATTATTATTATTATTATTATTATTATTATTATTATTATTATTATTATTATTATTATTATTATTATTATTATTATTATTATTATTATTATTATTATTATTATTATTATTATTATTATTATTATTATTATTATTATTATTATTATTATTATTATTATTATTATTATTATTATTATTATTATTATTATTATTATTATTATTATTATTATTATTATTATTATTATTATTATTATTATTATTATTATTATTATTATTATTATTATTATTATTATTATTATTATTATTATTATTATTATTATTATTATTATTATTATTATTATTATTATTATTATTATTATTATTATTATTATTATTATTATTATTATTATTATTATTATTATTATTATTATTATTATTATTATTATTATTATTATTATTATTATTATTATTATTATTATTATTATTATTATTATTATTATTATTATTATTATTATTATTATTATTATTATTATTATTATTATTATTATTATTATTATTATTATTATTATTATTATTATTATTATTATTATTATTATTATTATTATTATTATTATTATTATTATTATTATTATTATTATTATTATTATTATAATAATGCCCGTGTGGGGTTTGCTAGTTCCCCCATCGGGCGCCTCCCCAGGTGGCGGATAGGGGGCAGCCCGCCAGATATGGCAGGTACCGGGGAAATCAAATACTCGGGGTGGACCAAAAACTAGCACACCCAAGCTAAGGTGGTACTACATATGCCGACAGCTGCATGGCTAAGGGGATGCTTAGTCGTTAGTATGTGAACTCCGAATTTGGCGACATTCGGTTTAAACCCATAGCCTTCCTATGATAACGCAGAGCTCTGTCATAGGTGACCGTTTTTTCTCGTGCTACTCGTGGGAACAGAAATGTATGAAAATCAATTAATTAAAGAAAATGAGAATGGTGCTTCTCTAATAGCACCACAACAGCTAGTGGATATGTATGTTAAAACTCCAGACTTGAACAGTGTGGAGGAAAGCGCGTTTAAAAAAACCGACAGAACGCAAAGGACCCCTCCAGCCAATAAAACGGGGGAAACTTTGGCAGGTATGGAGAGCGAACAGGAAACCTTAAGGAACAGTGACAAAGGAAGCGGAGAGAGTTTCGACATCTCGGGCCGGATGTCTGAAATGGATACAAATGCAAGGCACACCTCTTCAGTACGACCTCGTATTCTGTGGAAGAGGACAGAACAGGAAGAGATGATACAAAGGTGTAAGAGCATTATTAGCAAGATGAAGGCTGCAACCGCAAGGCAAAAAAACGTCTCGAATGACATAAAATTTGGGCTAGTGGAACTTGAGGAGGCGTTCAGTGCCATCTCTCAAAATATGTCAGAGCAGCGGAAGACTGAAGCTCAATTGCTTAAAATTACCGGGCTGCAGCAAACCCCCACAACCTCCAGTACATCGAGGCAGAAAAGACCCGCAGTGAGCCCAGCAGACCAGCAGAACCAACAAGAGAAAAAGGTCAGAGAGGAGATACCACAAGCTACAGGGGAAGATACCTGGAAAAGAGTGGTGCCCAGGAAGGAGAGGAGAAGGGAAAACCTGGAGGCAGAGGCAGAGTCGGATCAGAAATCAGGGAGCACTAGGTCCACGGCTGAGCTCGTCGAGGCCACAAATAGAAAGACCAAGAAGAGGAATGGCAAGCGGCGCAGACTCAGAACCGAAGCGCTGATCATCAAACCAGCACACGGAAAATCTTACGCAGATGTCCTTGGGGAAATCCGCAGCAAAGTTAGACCTCAGGAATCTGAGACGGAGGTCCAAACTATTCGGCGTACGAGAACAGGGGATGTCCTCCTGGAGCTAGGGCCAAATAGTAAGAACACGGATGGTTTTTGTGGGGCGCTAAAAGATGCTCTAGGAGATCAGGCCAGGATCTTAAACCTTCGGCCTAGGGTATCAATCGAAATCCGCGATCTTGACGGATTTACCAGAGAACCAGAAGTAGCTGCAGCACTAAAAAAGGATATCCCAGAAGAAGAGGTAATGAAAATTAACATTTTCCCATGCCCTAGGGGGCAGCAAGTGGCAATTGTAGAAATGAGAGAGAAGTGGGCAGCCAAGCTCATCAACACTGGGAAAATTAAAATCGGATGGGTGTACTGTAGAGTGCGGGAAAGAGTGAATGTCACGCGCTGCTTTAGGTGCTGCGGGTTTGGTCATGTTGCCAAAGAGTGCAAAGGCATAGATAGAAGCAAGCTATGCTATAAATGTTTCGGAGGCGGGCACAAGGCAAGAGAGTGTACCGCCACGGGAAACTGCATGCTATGCACAGAGAAGGGGGTTGAGCAGGCGGAGCTAACCCATCCCGTAGGATCTGGTAAGTGCCAAGTATACCGCGAGGCACTGCAGGCGGCCAAGAACCGGAGATGATCCGCATTTTGCAAGGCAACTTGAACAGGAGCAAGACCGCTGACCAACTCTTGCACCAGCTGGCAATAGAGAAAGAGGCCGACCTGCTCATCCTAAGTGAGCAGTACCGGGGCAAGGATGCAACTTGCTGGTATTCCGATCTTTTGGGCACGGCCGCTATATGGATACCGAAGGGTAATGTCCATGTCAAAGAAAAGGGCACAGGAAGAGGTTTCGTCTGGGTGAAAACAGCAGAAGTAACGTACGTTAGTTGTTACTTCACCCCAAACGAAAGGATCGCTGAGTTTGGAGTTAAGCTCGACGCATTGGAGGCCGAGATCTCCGGGATGACCGGGCACCTGGTGGTAGCTGGTGATTTCAATGCGAGAGCACCCGAGTGGGGAATGCCGAACGCAGACACGAGAGGCAGACTGATCCTGGAGATGGCTGCCAGAACCGGACTCTTAATAATTAATAGTGGCTCGGCGACAACTTTTCGGCGACCGGGATGTGTTGAGACGACTCCAGATATCACTCTTGCATCGGAAGCACTAGTGCCACTTATCCACAACTGGAGGGTCATGGAGGATTACTGTGGCAGTGACCACCAGTACATTGCCTTCGAAGTGGGTAGGAGGCAGCGGAACGACTCGCAGAATAAACCTGGTAGGTGGAACCTGCAAAGGCTTGATGTCAAACGGTTTGGAGAGAAATTAAGGAGTGGCAGGCAGCAAGCGGCCGGAAGTACGACAGTAATGAACGGAAGACAAGCGACGGAAGCACTGATATCTTCCACCATGGGTGTAATAGTCTCGGCCTGTGAGGCATCCATGCCAAGAAAGAAACCCCGACACAACAAGCCGTCTGCATATTGGTGGACAGAGGAAATCGCGGGTGCACGTAGGAAATGCTTCGCACTTCGACGAGTGGCTCAACGCACCAGAGACCGATCTGTAGCCAACCGCGTATCCGAGGAATATAGGCTAGCAAAAAAGGTACTCCGGCGAAAAATTAACGAAAGCAAAGTACGCTGTTGGAAGAAGCTTATCGAGGACATCGACGAAGATCCTTGGGGACTGGGCTACAAAATAGTCACGAAAAAGTTAGGATCCCAGATACCAACACGCGTGATGGATGCCGGCACTACCGAAGTCATTGTTCGGACACTCTTTCCCAGCCATCCAGAGCGAGAAGAAATGCTAGAAAGACCAGAAGTGGAAGTCATGCCTTTCTCGGAGATAGAGCTACAGAAGGCCATCTCCTCACTAAAGAGCAAGAAGGCCCCAGGTCCAGATGGTTTACCGAACGAAGTACTGAAGATCGTCTTCCAACAAGATCCTGATTTGATGCTCTCGATGTTCAACGCCTGCTTGGTGGAGGGAGTGTTTAGCTCCAGGTGGAAGAAGGCACGGCTGGTCTTGATTAAGAAAGGTAATGGCGATCCCGAGCTCCCCTCATCCTACCGACCGTTATGTATGCTTGACACGGCAGGTAAAGTCTTGGAGAAACTAATCCGCGCAAGGCTTACCTCAGCAATCCAAGCCGGAGGAGATTTGTCACCCAGGCAGTACGGCTTCAGAGCTGGGCTTTCTACTATCGACGCAATCCGCGAAGTCACAGAAGCAGTGAGGAGGGCGGAGGATCACAACCACTTTTCGCGTCGCATCGTACTCCTGGTAACGCTGGACGTGAAAAATGCTTTCAACACGGTGAGATGGAGGGATATACTCGACGCACTGGAGCAACAATTCGATATACCACCCTATTTATTGCGGATATTAGATGACTATCTAAGGAACCGAAAGCTCATATACGAAACAGAGGAGGGACAGCGGACCATATCGATCACAGCTGGAGCAGCCCAAGGTTCGATCTTAGGTCCCGATCTATGGAACGTATTTTACGACGGCCTGTTACGAGTAGAGACACCCGACGAGACGCGCCTAGTGGGTTATGCGGACGATGTGGCAGTGCTTGTTGCTGCACGCGACACAAAACAAGCGCAACTCAGACTAAGTCAAGTAATGCGGACCATCAATGGGTGGATGGATGAGCACGGATTGGCCCTTGCTCTCAATAAAACGGAAATATGTATCCTGTCAAAGAAGAGAATGCAGCCATCACTCCCGATGTGGGTTGGTGGAGGCGTTATCCACACGAAACCCGAAGCCAAATATCTAGGAATCTATATAGATTCCAAAATGAGCTTCTTTGAGCAAATACGACGGACAGCGGACAAGGCAGCGAGGGGGGTCACAGCTTTGAGCAGGCTCATGGCCAACGTGGGTGGCTCTAGATCAAGCAGGAGGCGACTACTAATGGCGGCGGTCCATTCCGTTCTCTTATATGGGGCAGAGATTTGGGCTGACTCCCTAGAGAAGGAAGCGTACCGAAAGCGGCTATCCCAAGTGCAACGGCGCAGTGTATTGCGAGTGGCTTCGGCCTACCGTACGGTCGCAGAATCAGCTATCTTCGTCATAGCAGGGTGTATCCCCATTCACCTATTGGCTAAAGAGCGAAAGTTTATATATGAACGAAAAAGAGAGGTTGGCCGGAAAGCAGCGAGCCAAGAAGGAAGGGCTCGTACTCTGGAAGCATGGCAGAGCGCATGGGAGCGAGAAACCAATGGCAGGTGGACAGCAAAGCTAATAGAGCGGGTGAGACCCTGGCTTGAAAGGGCGCACGGAGAGGTCGGATACTACCTGACGCAGTTCCTGAGCGGCCACGGATACTTTCGATCATATCTATTTAGAATGCGGAAGGTGACGTCGGCAGAATGCCTGTACTGCCCAGGTAGCTGCGATGACGCAGAACATACGTTCTTCTTCTGCCAGGCATGGGAAGATCGCAGAGCGGCGCTGGAGATAGAAGTGGGGACATGGAGGCCTGAAACAGCTGTAGCTATCATGCTTGGAGGAGCGCATTTGTGGGAGCTTGTCTCGCAATTTGTAGAGTCGGTTTTAAAAGAGAAGAAGGGAGATCTGGACAGATTCCCGTAAGGCGGAGGTGGCTCGAAGCGAGCATAAGAAACATACTAGTCCGAAGTAATGTGAGAAACAGTTCCAGGCTAGTATAGTGGAGGGGGGAAGGTGTTTTTAGTCGGTAGGGCAGAAATGCGAGTCCGACACAATGTGCGTAAGAAGCATTTTCACCTTCCCCCCAACAAAAAAAAAAAAAAAAAAAAAAAAAAAAAAAAAAAAAAATTATTATTATTATTATTATTATTATTATTATTATTATTATTATTATTATTATTATTATTATTATTATTATTATTATTATTATTATTATTATTATTATTATTATTATTTCCGTGTGGGGTTTGCTAGTTCCCCCATCGGGCGCCTCCCCAGGTGGCGGATAGGGGGCAGCCCGCCAGATATGGCAGGTACCGGGGAAATCAAATACTCGGGGCGGACCAAAAACTAGCACACCCAAGCTAAGGTGGTACTACATATGCCGACAGCTGCATGGCTAAGGGGATGCTTAGTCGTTAGTATGTGAACTCCGAATTTGGCGACATTCGGTTTAAACCCATAGCCTTCCTATGATAATGCAGAGCTCTGTCATAGGTGACCGTTTTTTCTCGTGCTACTCGTGGGAACAGAAATGTATGAAAATCAATTAATTAAAGAAAATGAGAATGGTGCTTCTCTAATAGCACCACAACAGCTAGTGGATATGTTTGTTAAAACTCCAGACTTGAACAGTGTGGAGGAAAGCGCGTTTAAAAAAACCGACAGAACGCAAAGGACCCCTCCAGCCAATAAAACGGGGGAAACTTTGGCAGGTAAGGAGAGCGATCAGGAAACCTTAAGGAACAGTGACAAAGGAAGCGGAGAGAGTTTCGACATCTCGGGCCGGATGTCTGAAATGGATACAAATGCAAGGCACACCTCTTCAGTACGACCTCGTATTCTGTGGAAGAGGACAGAACAGGAAGAGATGATACAAAGGTGTAAGAGCATTATTAGCAAGATGAAGGCTGCAACCGCAAGGCAAAAAAACGTCTCGAATGACATAAAATTTGGGCTAGTGGAACTTGAGGAGGCGTTCAGTGCCATCTCTCAAAATATGTCAGAGCAGCGGAAGACTGAAGCTCAATTGCTTAAAATTACCGGGCTGCAGCAAACCCCCACAACCTCCAGTATATCGAGGCAGAAAAGACCCGCAGTGAGCCCAGCAGACCAGCAGAACCAACAAGAGAAAAAGGTCAGAGAGGAGATACCACAAGCTACAGGGGAAGATACCTGGAAAAGAGTGGTGCCCAGGAAGGAGAGGAGAAGGGAAAACCTGGAGGCAGAGGCAGAGTCGGATCAGAAATCAGGGAGCACTAGGTCCACGGCTGAGCTCGTCGAGGCCACAAATAGAAAGACCAAGAAGAGGAATGGCAAGCGGCGCAGACTCAGAACCGAAGCGCTGATCATCAAACCAGCACACGGAAAATCTTACGCAGATGTCCTTGGGGAAATCCGCAGCAAAGTTAGACCCCAGGAATCTGAGACGGAGGTCCAAACTATTCGGCGTACGAGAACAGGGGATGTCCTCCTGGAGCTAGGGCCAAATAGTAAGAACACGGATGGTTTTTGTGGGGCGCTAAAAGATGCTCTAGGAGATCAGGCCAGGATCTTAAACCTTCGGCCTAGGGTATCAATCGAAATCCGCGATCTTGACGGATTTACCAGAGAACCAGAAGTAGCTGCAGCACTAAAAAAGGATATCCCAGAAGAAGAGGTAATGAAAATTAACATTTTCCCATGCCCTAGGGGGCAGCAAGTGGCAATTGTAGAAATGAGAGAGAAGTGGGCAGCCAAGCTCATCAACACTGGGAAAATAAAAATCGGATGGGTGTACTGTAGAGTGCGGGAAAGAGTGAATGTCACGCGCTGCTTTAGGTGCTGCGGGTTTGGTCATGTTGCCAAAGAGTGCAAAGGCATAGATAGAAGCAAGCTATGCTATAAATGTTTCGGAGGCGGGCACAAGGCAAGAGAGTGTACCGCCACGGGAAACTGCATGCTATGCACAGAGAAGGGGGTTGAGCAGGCGGAGCTAACCCATCCCGTAGGATCTGGTAAGTGCCAAGTATACCGCGAGGCACTGCAGGCGGCCAAGAACCGGAGATGATCCGCATTTTGCAAGGCAACTTGAACAGGAGCAAGACCGCTGACCAACTCTTGCACCAGCTGGCAATAGAGAAAGAGGCCGACCTGCTCATCCTAAGTGAGCAGTACCGGGGCAAGGATGCAACTTGCTGGTATTCCGATCTTTTGGGCACGGCCGCTATATGGATACCGAAGGGAAATGTCCATGTCAAAGAAAAGGGCACAGGAAGAGGTTTCGTCTGGGTGAAAACAGCAGAAGTAACGTACGTTAGTTGTTACTTCACCCCAAACGAAAGAATCGCCGAGTTTGGAGTTAAGCTCGACGCATTGGAGGCCGAGATCTCCGGGATGACCGGGCACCTGGTGGTAGCTGGTGATTTCAATGCGAGAGCACCCGAGTGGGGAATGCCGAACGCAGACACGAGAGGCAGTCTGATCCTGGAGATGGCTGCCAGAACCGGACTCTTAATAATTAATAGTGGCTCGGCGACAACTTTTCGGCGACCGGGATGTGTTGAGACGACTCCAGATATCACTCTTGCATCGGAAGCCCTAGTGCCACTTATCCACAACTGGAGGGTCATGGAGGACTACTGTGGCAGTGACCACCAGTACATTGCCTTCGAAGTGGGTAGGAGGCAGCGGAACGACTCGCAGAATAAACCTGGTAGGTGGAACCTGCAAAGGCTTGATGTCGACCGGTTTGGAGAGAAATTAAGGAGTGGCAGGCAGCAAGCGGCCGGAAGTACGACAGTAATGAACGGAAGACAAGCGACGGAAGCACTGATATCTTCCACCATGGGTGTAATAGTCTCGGCCTGTGAGGCATCCATGCCAAGAAAGAAACCCCGGCACAACAAGCCGTCTGCATATTGGTGGACAGAGGAAATCGCGGGTGCACGTAGGAAATGCTTTGCACTTCGACGAGTGGCTCAACGCACCAGAGACCGATCTGTAGCCAGCCGCGTATCCGAGGAATATAGGCTAGCAAAAAAGCTACTCCGGCGAAAAATTAACGAAAGCAAAGTACGCTGTTGGAAGAAGCTTATCGAGGACATCGACGAAGATCCTTGGGGACTGGGCTACAAAATAGTCACGAAAAAGTTAGGATCCCAGATACCAACACGCGTGATGGATGCCGGCACTACCGAAGTCATTGTTCGGACACTCTTTCCCAGCCATCCAGAGCGAGAAGAAATGCTAGAAAGACCAGAAGTGGAAGTCATGCCTTTCTCGGAGATAGAGCTACAGAAGGCCATCTCCTCACTAAAGAGCAAGAAGGCCCCAGGTCCAGATGGTTTACCAAACGAAGTACTGAAGATCGTCTTCCAACAAGATCCTGATTTGATGCTCTCGATGTTCAACGCCTGCTTGGTGGAGGGAGTGTTTAGCTCCAGGTGGAAGAAGGCACGGCTGGTCTTGATTAAGAAAGGTAATGGCGATCCCGAGCTCCCCTCATCCTACCGACCGTTATGTATGCTTGACACGGCAGGTAAAGTCTTGGAGAAGCTAATCCGCGCAAGGCTTACCTCAGCAATCCAAGCCGGAGGAGATTTGTCACCCAGGCAGTACGGCTTCAGAGCTGGGCTCTCTACTATCGACGCAATCCGCGAAGTCACAGAAGCAGTGAGGAGGGCGGAGGATCACAACCACTTTTCGCGTCGCATCGTACTCCTGGTAACGCTGGACGTGAAAAATGCTTTCAACACGGTGAGATGGAGGGATATACTCGACGCACTGGAGCAACAATTCGATATACCACCCTATTTATTGCGGATATTAGATGACTATCTAAGGAACCGAAAGCTCATATACGAAACAGAGGAGGGACAGCGGACCATATCGATCACAGCTGGAGCAGCCCAAGGTTCGATCTTAGGTCCCGATCTATGGAACGTATTTTACGACGGCCTGTTACGAGTAGAGACACCCGACGAGACGCGCCTAGTGGGTTATGCGGACGATGTGGCAGTGCTTGTTGCTGCACGCGACACAAAACAAGCGCAACTCAGACTAAGTCAAGTAATGCGGACCATCAATGGGTGGATGGATGAGCACGGATTGGCCCTTGCTCTCAATAAAACGGAAATATGTATCCTGTCAAAGAAGAGAATGCAGCCATCACTCCCGATGTGGGTTGGTGGAAGCGTTATCCACACGAAACCCGAAGCCAAATATCTAGGAATCTATATAGATTCCAAAATGAGCTTCTTTGAGCAAATACGACGGACAGCGGACAAGGCAGCGAGGGGGGTCACAGCTTTGAGCAGGCTCATGGCCAACGTGGGTGGCCCTAGATCAAGCAGGAGGCGTCTACTAATGGCGGCGGTCCACTCCGTTCTCTTATATGGGGCAGAGATTTGGGCTGACTCCCTAGAGAAGGAAGCGTACCGAAAGCGGCTATCCCAAGTGCAACGGCGCAGTGTATTGCGAGTGGCTTCGGCCTACCGTACGGTCGCAGAATCAGCTATCTTCGTCATAGCAGGGTGTATCCCCATTCACCTATTAGCTAAAGAGCGAAAGTTTATATATGAACGAAAAAGAGAGGTTGGCCGGAAAGCAGCGAGCCAAGAAGGAAGGGCTCGTACTCTGGAAGCATGGCAGAGCGCATGGGAGCGAGAAACCAATGGCAGGTGGACAGCAAAGCTAATAGAGCGGGTGAGACCCTGGCTTGAAAGGGCGCACGGAGAGGTCGGATACTACCTGACGCAGTTCCTGAGCGGCCACGGATACTTTCGATCATATCTATTTAGAATGCGGAAGGTGACGTCGGCAGAATGCCTGTACTGCCCAGGTAGCTGCGATGACGCAGAACATACGTTCTTCTTCTGCCAGGCATGGGAAGATCGCAGAGCGGCGCTGGAGATAGAAGTGGGGACATGGAGGCCTGAAACAGCTGTAGCTATCATGCTTGGAGGAGCGCATTTGTGGGAGCTTGTCTCGCAATTTGTAGAGTCGGTTTTAAAAGAGAAGAAGGGAGATCTGGACAGATTCCCGTAAGGCGGAGGTGGCTCGAAGCGAGCATAAGAAACATACTAGTCCGAAGTAATGTGAGAAACAGTTCCAGGCTAGTATAGTGGAGGGGGGGAAGGTGTTTTTAGTCGGTAGGGCAGAAGTGCGAGTCCGACACAATGTGCGTAAGAAGCATTTTCACCTTCCCCCCAACAAAAAAAAAAAAAAAAAAAAAAAAAAAAAAAAAAAAAAAAAAAAAAAAAAAAAAAAAAAAAATTATTATTATTATTATTATTATTATTATTATTATTATTATTATTATTATTATTATTATTATTATTATTATTATTATTATTATTATTATTATTATTATTATTATTATTATTATTATTATTATTATTATTATTATTATTATTATTATTATTATTATTATTATTATTATTATTATTATTATTATTATTATTATTATTATTATTATTATTATTATTATTATTATTATTATTATTATTATTATTATTATTATTATTATTATTATTATTATTATTATTATTATTATTATTATTATTATTATTATTATTATTATTATTATTATTATTATTATTATTATTATTATTATTATTATTATTATTATTATTATTATTATTATTATTATTATTATTATTATTATTATTATTATTATTATTATTATTATTATTATTATTATTATTATTATTATTATTATTATTATTATTATTATTATTATTATTATTATTATTATTATTATTATTATTATTATTATTATTATTATTATTATTATTATTATTATTATTATTATTATTATTATTATTATTATTATTATTATTATTATTATTATTATTATTATTATTATTATTATTATTATTATTATTATTATTATTATTATTATTATTATTATTATTATTATTATTATTATTATTATTATTATTATTATTATTATTATTATTATTATTATTATTATTATTATTATTATTATTATTATTATTAATTAATAAATAATAATTAAAATGAAGGAAGCAACCAACCGGCAGCGTAACATCTCCAACGATGTGAAGAATGGCTTGGGTGAGCTGGAGGAGGCGATGGATGCCATAGCATTCCACAGGAATAAATGGCTACTGGCAGAACAAAAATCCGCAGGAGTAGAGGGTAGGCAAAAACAAGCGCCACTTACCCCATCGGTAAGGAAACAGGTGATTGAAATCATCGATATTCAGTCTACGAACACACCCAAAGGAACAGGTGGCAAACGAATTGCGTCTAGCCCTGTCCAGCCGGACTCTGTTAAACGCAAAAAAGAAGTAGAAAAAGAGAGCAATACAGAGAGCTGGACAATGGTCCAACATAAAAAACAACTGCGCAACCGCAACGGTGGAGAGAAGCAAAAGACGCCTAGGAAAAGGAAAACAAGATCAGAGGCGCTTCTGATTAAAACCACACCAGGCATGACGTACGCTCAAGTGCTCGGTGAGATACGGGGAAAAGTTAACCCCGAAACGCTGAACACTGAAATAAAATCAGTGCGCCGAACGAGGATGGGGGATGTCCTGTTAGAGCTTGGTCACGAAGCGGAAAACAAGGACGATCTATGCGAGGCGCTTAGAGGTGTCCTTGGAGACAGCACTACGGTAAGGAGTTTGGAGCCGAAAACCACGCTCGAAATCAGAGACCTCGACTGCCTAACTACGGAGGCCGAAGTAAAGGAAGCGATACAGAAGACTATACATGAAACCAAGCACGACGCCAAAGTCTACCTAACGAAAGCGAACGTAAGAGAGCAGAAACTGGCTTTCGTGGAAATTGGGAACTTAGCGGCCACAGAACTCCTTAAAATAGGACGGCTCAAGATAGGATGGGTGTACGCAAGGATAACGAGAAAAACCGTAGTTTCAAGATGCCACGCCTGTTTTGGTTACGGACACCACCAGGACATCTGCAAGGGACCAAACAGGAGGGGGCAGGGCATATGCCTTAATTGTGGCGAAGCTGGCCATTTCAAGAAGGAATGCCAGGCAGAACCCAGGTGTTTCCTCTGCGCTGATAATGGCCTAGCAGACGATCATATTAAACATACACCCGGGTCCGGAGCATGCCGAATGTTTAGGCAGGCCCGTGACAAAGCCAGGGGTAAAAACAGAAGATGAGGATTCTGCAAGGAAACCTTCACCGAAGCAAGACGGCGGACGCACTGCTAGACCAACTCAAGCTAGACACTAGTGCAGACCTCCTAATGATCAGCGAGCAATACCGAAATAGACAGGGAGTGGAATGGTACTCGGACAACCTTGGGACGGCGGCCATCTGGATCACATACCCAAACGTGTCTGAGACACACGGAAGCGAAGATGGCTTTGTATGGGCTAAAATTAAAGGTATTACCTACGTGAGCTGTTATTTAACACCAAACGAACCGATAGATGGCTTTCGAGCAAAAATTGATTGTCTGGAAGATAAGGCTCGAGAAATGGAGGGCCCGCTAATCATTGCCGGAGACCTTAATGCAAAGGCTCTGGAGTGGGGCATGCATGTAACGGACACCAGAGGGCAGTATATCCTAGCCATGTCTGACAGGCTAGGATTAACGGTGATGAATGAGGGGGGAGTTTCAACGTTCAGAAGACCTGGTTATGCCGAAACAATTCCAGACATCACTCTGGCCTCAGATGCACTGGCTCGGTACGTCATAGGGTGGCGAGTAATAGAAGATTATACCGGCAGCGACCACCAGTACTTAACGTATACTGTACAGAGGGGACCACGACGGGCCACTTGCAGTAATCAACGGGCGATAGGATATAATGTTAAGCAGCTGTCTCAACAAAATCTAACAGCAAGCGTCGAAGCTGGAAAAAATGCCGTACTGCAGGAAACTGGATCACCTGAAAAAATGGCGAGGACCACAATGCGGTTAGTGAAACAGGCATGTAACGCAGCAATGCCAAAAAAAAGTAGCTCGAGAGGTGAAAGAACTGCGGTATACTGGTGGACTACTGAAATCGCAACCCTAAGGAGACGCTGCCTGCACTTGAAACGATTAGTCACCAGGGCCAGGAGAAGAGACGGGTATGTAGCAGAACACGAGCGTGAAGATTACCGGACAGCCAGGCGGGCGCTCAAAGCTGAAATTAATAAAAGCAAGCGCCGAAAGTGGGAAGAGCTTAAGCGTGACGTGGACACGGAACCATGGGGCTTAGGGTACAAGATCGTAATGCGAAAGCTCGGTTCACAAGTACCCACCCCTATAATGGAAACGACACAAATGTGGAACATTGTCAATTCTCTTTTCCCATACCATGAAGTAAACGGCCGGCCACCCTGCCCCGACAAACCGGAAGAAATACCGCTCTTTACCACGGAAGAGCTACGTGAGGCAGCGTATTCGCTACAAAACAGAAAAGCGCCAGGACCAGATATGATTCCAGCAGAAGCCCTAAAAGTGATCGCCAGATATCATCCAGAGGTACTGCTTAAGACATATAATCACTGCCTGAGAGAAGGAGTTTTCCCAAAGGTTTGGAAAACCCAGCGCCTGGTGCTAATAAGCAAAAAGAATGGCAACCCGTCAGCGTACAGACCATTGTGCATGCTGGATACAGCGGGCAAACTGCTTGAGCGCCTTCTGAAACCAAGGCTCGCAGCGGCAATCCAGGAGGCAGGAGATTTATCCCCTAAACAATACGGTTTCCGGAAAGGACGGTCTACGGTTGGAGCTATAGATGAAGTGGTGAAAGCGTTTCATAAGGAGCAACAGGGGAATCACTTCTCAAGGAAGTTTGTGCTACTAGTGACTCTAGATGTGAAGAACGCTTTCAATTCCGCAAGGTGGCCAGATATATTGTCAGCACTAACGCACGTTTTCCGAATACCGGCCTACCTGCTGAGAATGATTCATAGTTATCTCCAAGACAGGACACTTATCTTCGAAACTGAGCAGGGGCAATGCAGAAAGGAAATAAAAGGTGGAGTTGCCCAAGGATCCATCCTTGGTCCTGATCTTTGGAACATAGTGTATGATGGAATCCTACGTATGGAGATGCCGGACGGTGTATTTATGGTGGGCTACGCGGATGACATTGCGGCAATCATAAGCACTCGTAACATGGAAGAAGCGCAACGGAAAATAAATCAGGTGATGCGGAGGTGTACGAGTTGGCTACAAGATCATGGCCTCAGCCTAGCAACTGAGAAAACGGAACTAGTACTTCTTACAAGACGCCAAGTAAATACCGAGGTAACGTTCCAAGTCAACAACCAAGAAATTATGACCAAACAAGACGTAAAATACCTCGGAATGCACTTGGACACGAAAATGACATTCTGGGAACACATAAGGCAAACAGCAGAAAAAGCAACAAAAGTCTCATTTGCGTTAAGCAGATTGATGATGAACATAGGCGGTCCTGTTGCAAGCAAGAGGAAGCTATTAATGGCCGTTACAAATTCAATCCTCCTGTATGGATGCGAAGTATGGGCCGATATCCGGTATACGGACGGTATCCGAGTCCGCTGCCCTGGTCATCGCCGGTACAATCCCCATCGACCTAATGGCACAAGAGAGGAAGGAGAACTTCGAAAATGAAAATAGCAGTACTGCTGGAAATGCAAGAAGGCGTCAAACCATACAACTATGGCAACAAAGGTGGCAAACAGAATGCCGCGGCAGATGGACGGCAATATTAATTAAAAATTTGTATGTATGGATGGATAGGAAACATGGGGAAGTAAACTACTTCCTCACCCAATTCCTGTCGGGTCACGGGTACTTCTGCATGTATCTACACACAATAGGAAAACTTGAAAATTCCTTATGCATGTATGGCGACTCTGATATCGATGATGCGCAGCATACATTCTTCGAATGTACTAAATGGAGGACAGCCAGAGAAAACCTAACCAGATGTATCGGTCACACAACACCGGATACTATAGTGGAACGTATGCTCGTAAATCTCTACAACTGGGAAAAGGTTTCTAAATACGTGGAGGAAATTTTACGGTTAAAGAAACCAGATTTGGATCAGCACGTCACAGCGGGAAACTAAGAACAGTAAATGCAGGATGTCTTAAAAGGTGGAAGTCCAAAGGACACAAAAGGCACACCGTTTCGACGTAATACGGAAAGTGGTTCCGGAGCGGGTTGTTGTGCAGGAAAATTACATATTATGTACTGTTTCGTAAAATTTTTGCATTGTAAATACAAAAGAAACAGAAATAAATGTATAATTAATAAAAAAAAAAAAAAAAAAAAAAAATTATTATTATTATTATTATTATTATTATTATTATTATTATTATTATTATTATTATTATTATTATTATTATTATTATTATTATTATTATTATTATTATTATTATTATTATTATTATTATTATTATTATTATTATTATTATTATTATTATTATTATTATTATTATTATTATTATTATTATTATTATTATTATTATTATTATTATTATTATTATTATTATTATTATTATTATTATTATTATTATTATTATTATTATTATTATTATTATTATTATTATTATTATTATTATTATTATTATTATTATTATTATTATTATTATTATTATTATTATTATTATTATTATTATTATTATTATTATTATTATTATTATTATTATTATTATTATTATTATTATTATTATTATTATTATTATTATTATTATTATTATTATTATTATTATTATTATTATTATTATTATTATTATTGATGCCATAGCATTCCACAGGAATAAATGGCTACTGGCAGAACAAAAATCCGCAGGAGTAGAGGGTAGGCAAAAACAAGCGCCACTTACCCCATCGGTAAGGAAACAGGTGATTGAAATCATCGATATTCAGTCTACGACCACACCCAAAGGAACAGGTGGCAAACGAATTGCGTCTAGCCCTGTCCAGCCGGACTCTGTTAAACGCAAAAAAGAAGTAGAAAAAGAGAGCAATACAGAGAGCTGGACAATGGTCCAACATAAAAAACAACTGCGCAACCGCAACGGTGGAGAGAAGCAAAAGACGCCTAGGAAAAGGAAAACAAGATCAGAGGCGCTTCTGATTAAAACCACACCAGGCATGACGTACGCTCAAGTGCTCGGTGAGATACGGGGAAAAGTTAACCCCGAAACGCTGAACACTGAAATAAAATCAGTGCGCCGAACGAGGATGGGGGATGTCCTGTTAGAGCTTGGTCACGAAGCGGAAAACAAGGACGATCTATGCGAGGCGCTTAGAGGTGTCCTTGGAGACAGCACTACGGTAAGGAGTTTGGAGCCGAAAACCACGCTGGAAATCAGAGACCTCGACTGCCTAACTACGGAGGCCGAAGTAAAGGAAGCGATACAGAAGACTATAAATGAAACCAAGCCCGACGCCAAAGTCTACCTAACGAAAGCGAACGTAAGAGAGCAGAAAATGGCTTTCGTGGAAATTGGGAACTTAGCGGCCACAGAACTCCTTAAAATAGGACGGCTCAAGATAGGATGGGTGTACGCAAGGATAACGAGAAAAACCGTAGTTTCAAGATGCCACGCCTGTTTTGGTTACGGACACCACCAGGACATCTGCAAGGGACCAAACAGGAGGGGGCAGGGCATATGCCTTAATTGTGGCGAAGCTGGCCATTTCAAGAAGGAATGCCAGGCAGAACCCAGGTGTTTCCTCTGCGCTGATAATGGCCTAGCAGACGATTATATTAAACATACACCCGGGTCCGGAGCATGCCGAATGTTTAGGCAGGCCCGTGACAAAGCCAGGGGTAAAAACAGAAGATGAGGATTCTGCAAGGAAACCTTCACCGAAGCAAGACGGCGGACGCACTGCTAGACCAACTCAAGCTAGACACTAGTGCAGACCTCCTAATGATCAGCGAGCAATACCGAAATAGACAGGGAGTGGAATGGTACCCGGACAACCTTGGGACGGCGGCCATCTGGATCACATACCCAAACGTGTCTGAGACACACGGAAGCGAAGATGGCTTTGTATGGGCTAAAATTAAAGGTATTACCTACGTGAGCTGTTATTTAACACCAAACGAACCGATAGATGGCTTTCGAGCAAAAATTGATTGTCTGGAAGATAAGGCTCGAGAAATGGAGGGCCCGCTAATCATTGCCGGAGACCTTAATGCAAAGGCTCTGGAGTGGGGCATGCATGTAACGGACACCAGAGGGCAGTATATCCTAGCAATGTCTGACAGGCTAGGATTAACGGTGATGAATGAGGGGGGAGTTTCAACGTTCAGAAGACCTGGTTATGCCGAAACAATTCCAGACATCACTCTGGCCTCAGATGCACTGGCTCGGTACGTCATAGGGTGGCGAGTAATAGAAGATTATACCGGCAGCGACCACCAGTACTTAACGTATACTGTACAGAGGGGACCACGACGGGCCACTTGCAGTAATCAACGGGCGATAGGATATAATGTTAAGCAGCTGTCTCAACAAAATCTAACAGCAAGCGTCGAAGCTGGAAAAAATGCCGTACTGCAGGAAACTGGATCACCTGAAAAAATGGCGAGGACCACAATGCGGTTAGTGAAACAGGCATGTAACGCAGCAATGCCGAAAAAAAGTAGCTCGAGAGGTGAAAGAACTGCGGTATACTGGTGGACTACTGAAATCGCAACCCTAAGGAGACGCTGCCTGCACTTGAAACGATTAGTCACCAGGGCCAGGAGAAGAGACGGGTATGTAGCAGAACACGAGCGTGAAGATTACCGGACAGTCAGGCGGGCGCTCAAAGCTGAAATTAATAAAAGCAAGCGCCGAAAGTGGGAAGAGCTTAAGCGTGACGTGGACACGGAACCATGGGGCTTAGGGTACAAGATCGTAATGCGAAAGCTCGGTTCACAAGTACCCACCCCTATAATGGAAACGACACAAATGTGGAACATTGTCAATTCTCTTTTTCCATACCATGAAGTAAACGGCCGGCCACCCTGCCCCGACAAACCGGAAGAAATACCGCTCTTTACCACGGAAGAGCTACGTGAGGCAGCGTATTCGCTACAAAACAGAAAAGCGCCAGGACCAGATATGATTCCAGCAGAAGCCCTAAAAGTGATCGCCAGATATCATCCAGAGGTACTGCTTAAGACATATAATCACTGCCTGAGAGAAGGAGTTTTCCCAAAGGTTTGGAAAACCCAGCGCCTGGTGCTAATAAGCAAAAAGAATGGCAACCCGTCAGCGTACAGACCATTGTGCATGCTGGATACAGCGGGCAAACTGCTTGAGCGCCTTCTGAAACCAAGGCTCGCAGCGGCAATCCAGGAGGCAGGAGATTTATCCCCTAAACAATACGGTTTCCGGAAAGGACGGTCTACGGTTGGAGCTATAGATGAAGTGGTGAAAGCGTTTCATAAGGAGCAACAGGGGAATCACTTCTCAAGGAAGTTTGTGCTACTAGTGACTCTAGATGTGAAGAACGCTTTCAATTCCGCAAGGTGGCCAGATATATTGTCAGCACTAACGCACGTTTTCCGAATACCGGCCTACCTGCTGAGAATGATTCATAGTTATCTCCAAGACAGGACACTTATCTTCGAAACTGAGCAGGGGCAATGCAGAAAGGAAATAAAAGGTGGAGTTGCCCAAGGATCCATCCTTGGTCCTGATCTTTGGAACATAGTGTATGATGGAATCCTACGTATGGAGATGCCGGACGGTGTATTTATGGTGGGCTACGCGGATGACATTGCGGCAATCATAAGCACTCGTAACATGGAAGAAGCGCAACGGAAAATAAATCAGGTGATGCGGAGGTGTACGAGTTGGCTACAAGATCATGGCCTCAGCCTAGCAACTGAGAAAACGGAACTAGTACTTCTTACAAGACGCCAAGTAAATACCGAGGTAACGTTCCAAGTCAACAACCAAGAAATTATGACCAAACAAGACGTAAAATACCTCGGAATGCACTTGGACACGAAAATGACATTCTGGGAACACATAAGGCAAACAGCAGAAAAAGCAACAAAAGTCTCATTTGCGTTAAGCAGATTGATGATGAACATAGGCGGTCCTGTTGCAAGCAAGAGGAAGCTATTAATGGCCGTTACAAATTCAATCCTCCTGTATGGATGCGAAGTATGGGCCGATATCCGGTATACGGACGGTATCCGAGTCCGCTGCCCTGGTCATCGCCGGTACAATCCCCATCGACCTAATGGCACAAGAGAGGAAGGAGAACTTCGAAAATGAAAATAGCAGTACTGCTGGAAATGCAAGAAGGCGTCAAACCATACAACTATGGCAACAAAGGTGGCAAACAGAATGCCGCGGCAGATGGACGGCAATATTAATTAAAAATTTGTATGTATGGATGGATAGGAAACATGGGGAAGTAAACTACTTCCTCACCCAATTCCTGTCGGGTCACGGGTACTTCTGCATGTATCTACACACAATAGGAAAACTTGAAAATTCCTTATGCATGTATGGCGACTCTGATATCGATGATGCGCAGCATACATTCTTCGAATGTACTAAATGGAGGACAGCCAGAGAAAACCTAACCAGATGTATCGGTCACACAACACCGGATACTATAGTGGAACGTATGCTCGTAAATCTCTACAACTGGGAAAAGGTTTCTAAATACGTGGAGGAAATTTTACGGTTAAAGAAACCAGATTTGGATCAGCACGTCACAGCGGGAAACTAAGAACAGTAAATGCAGGATGTCTTAAAAGGTGGAAGTCCAAAGGACACAAAAGGCACACCGTTTCGACGTAATACGGAAAGTGGTTCCGGAGCGGGTTGTTGTGCAGGAAAATTACATATTATGTACTGTTTCGTAAAATTTTTGCATTGTAAATACAAAAGAAACAGAAATAAATGTATAATTAATAAAAAAAAAAAAAAAAAAAAAAAAATTATTATTATTATTATTATTATTATTATTATTATTATTATTATTATTATTATTATTATTATTATTATTATTATTATTATTATTATTATTATTATTATTATTATTATTATTATTATTATTATTATTATTATTATTATTATTATTATTATTATTATTATTATTATTATTATTATTATTATTATTATTATTATTATTATTATTATTATTATTATTATTATTATTATTATTATTATTATTATTATTATTATTATTATTATTATTATTATTATTATTATTATTATTATTATTATTATTATTATTATTATTATTATTATTATTATTATTATTATTATTATTATTATTATTATTATTATTATTATTATTATTATTATTATTATTATTATTATTATTATTATTATTATTATTATTATTATTATTATTATTATTATTATTATTATTATTATTATTATTATTATTATTATTATTATTATTATTATTATTATTATTATTATTATTATTATTATTATTATTATTATTATTATTATTATTATTATTATTATTATTATTATTATTATTATTATTATTATTATTATTATTATTATTATTATTATTATTATTATTATTATTATTATTATTATTATTATGATTATTATTATTATTATTATTATTATTATTATTATTATTATTATTATTATTATTATTATTATTAACTCAAGCTAGACACTAGTGCAGACCTCCTAATGATCAGCGAGCAATACCGAAATAGACAGGGAGTGGAATGGTACTCGGACAACCTTGGGACGGCGGCCATCTGGATCACATACCCAAACGTGTCTGAGACACACGGAAGCGAAGATGGCTTTGTATGGGCTAAAATTAAAGGTATTACCTACGTGAGCTGTTATTTAACACCAAACGAACCGATAGATGGCTTTCGAGCAAAAATTGATTGTCTGGAAGATAAGGCTCGAGAAATGGAGGGCCCGCTAATCATTGCCGGAGACCTTAATGCAAAGGCTCTGGAGTGGGGCATGCATGTAACGGACACCAGAGGGCTGTATATCCTAGCCATGTCTGACAGGCTAGGATTAACGGTGATGAATGAGGGGGGAGTTTCAACGTTCAGAAGACCTGGTTATGCCGAAACAATTCCAGACATCACTCTGGCCTCAGATGCACTGGCTCGGTACGTCATAGGGTGGCGAGTAATAGAAGATTATACCGGCAGCGACCACCAGTACTTAACGTATACTGTACAGAGGGGACCACGACGGGCCACTTGCAGTAATCAACGGGCGATAGGATATAATGTTAAGCAGCTGTCTCAACAAAATCTAACAGCAAGCGTCGAAGCTGGAAAAAATGCCGTACTGCAGGAAACTGGATCACCTGAAAAAATGGCGACGACCACAATGCGGTTAGTGAAACAGGCATGTAACGCAGCAATGCCGAAAAAAAGTAGCTCGAGAGGTGAAAGAACTGCGGTATACTGGTGGACTACTGAAATCGCAACCCTAAGGAGACGCTGCCTGCACTTGAAACGATTAGTCACCAGGGCCAGAAGAAGAGACGGGTATGTAGCAGAACACGAGCGTGAAGATTACCGGACAGCCAGGCGGGCGCTCAAAGCTGAAATTAATAAAAGCAAGCGCCGAAAGTGGGAAGAGCTTAAGCGTGACGTGGACACGGAACCATGGGGCTTAGGGTACAAGATCGTAATGCGAAAGCTCGGTTCACAAGTACCCACCCCTATAATGGAAACGACACAAATGTGGAACATTGTCAATTCTCTTTTTCCATACCATGAAGTAAACGGCCGGCCACCCTGCCCCGACAAACCGGAAGAAATACCGCTCTTTACCACGGAAGAGCTACGTGAGGCAGCGTATTCGCTACAAAACAGAAAAGCGCCAGGACCAGATATGATTCCAGCAGAAGCCCTAAAAGTGATCGCCAGATATCATCCAGAGGTACTGCTTAAGACCTATAATCACTGCCTGAGAGAAGGAGTTTTCCCAAAGGTTTGGAAAACCCAGCGCCTGGTGCTAATAAGCAAAAAGAATGGCAACCCGTCAGCGTACAGACCATTGTGCATGCTGGATACAGCGGGCAAACTGCTTGAGCGCCTTCTGAAACCAAGGCTCGCAGCGGCAATCCAGGAGGCAGGAGATTTATCCCCTAAACAATACGGTTTCCGGAAAGGACGGTCTACGGTTGGAGCTATAGATGAAGTGGTGAAAGCGTTTCATAAGGAGCAACAGGGGAATCACTTCTCAAGGAAGTTTGTGCTACTAGTGACTCTAGATGTGAAGAACGCTTTCAATTCCGCAAGGTGGCCAGATATATTGTCAGCACTAACGCACGTTTTCCGAATACCGGCCTACCTGCTGAGAATGATTCATAGTTATCTCCAAGACAGGACACTTATCTTCGAAACTGAGCAGGGGCAATGCAGAAAGGAAATAAAAGGTGGAGTTGCCCAAGGATCCATCCTTGGTCCTGATCTTTGGAACATAGTGTATGATGGAATCCTACGTATGGAGATGCCGGACGGTGTATTTATGGTGGGCTACGCGGATGACATTGCGGCAATCATAAGCACTCGTAACATGGAAGAAGCGCAACGGAAAATAAATCAGGTGATGCGGAGGTGTACGAGTTGGCTACAAGATCATGGCCTCAGCCTAGCAACTGAGAAAACGGAACTAGTACTTCTTACAAGACGCCAAGTAAATACCGAGGTAACGTTCCAAGTCAACAACCAAGAAATTATGACCAAACAAGACGTAAAATACCTCGGAATGCACTTGGACACGAAAATGACATTCTGGGAACACATAAGGCAAACATCAGAAAAGGCAACAAAAGTCTCATTTGCGTTAAGCAGATTGATGATGAACATAGGCGGTCCTGTTGCAAGCAAGAGGAAGCTATTAATGGCCGTTACAAATTCAATCCTCCTGTATGGATGCGAAGTATGGGCCGATGCACTCAAGATAGGAAAATACAGGAAAAAAATGGCAACCGTTCAACGCCGTGGTGCACTCAGAATATCAAGCGCATACAGGACGGTATCCGAGTCCGCTGCCCTGGTCATCGCCGGTACAATCCCCATCGAACTAATGGCACAAGAGAGGAAGGAGAACTTCGAAAATGAAAATAGCAGTACTGCTGGAAATGCAAGAAGGCGTCAAACCATACAACTATGGCAACAAAGGTGGCAAACAGAATGCCGCGGCAGATGGACGGCAATATTAATTAAAAATTTGTATGTATGGATGGATAGGAAACATGGGGAAGTAAACTACTTCCTCACCCAATTCCTGTCGGGTCACGGGTACTTCTGCATGTATCTACACACAATAGGAAAACTCGAAAATTCCTTATGCATGTATGGCGACTCTGATATCGATGATGCGCAGCATACATTCTTCGAATGTACTAAATGGAGGACAGCCAGAGAAAACCTAACCAGATGTATCGGTCACACAACACCGGATACTATAGTGGAAAGTATGCTCGTAAATCTCTACAACTGGGAAAAGGTTTCTAAATACGTTGAGGAAATTTTACGGTTAAAGAAACCAGATTTGGATCAGCATGGTACAGCGAGAAACT
The DNA here is from genome assembly GCA_932526605.1 of Nephrotoma flavescens. Classification (NCBI taxonomy): domain Eukaryota; kingdom Metazoa; phylum Arthropoda; class Insecta; order Diptera; family Tipulidae; genus Nephrotoma; species Nephrotoma flavescens. The sequence goes on along the minus strand of OW052221.1, from coordinate 158,614,424 downwards.
AAGAACAGTAAATGCAGGATGTCTTAAAAGGTGGAAGTCCAAAGGGCACAAAAGGCACACCGTTTCGACGTAATACGGAAAGTGGTTCCGGAGCGGGTTGTTGTGCAGGAAAATTACATATTATGTACTGTTTCGAAAAATTTTTGCATTGTAAATACAAAAGAAATAGAAATAAATGTATAATAAATAAAAAAAAAAAAAAAAAAAAAAAAATTATTATTATTATTATTATTATTATTATTATTATTATTATTATTATTATTATTATTATTATTATTATTATTATTATTATTATTATTATTATTATTATTATTATTATTATTATTATTATTATTATTATTATTATTATTATTATTATTATTATTATTATTATTATTATTATTATTATTATTATTATTATTATTATTATTATTATTATTATTATTATTATTCCCGTGTGGGGTTTGCTAGTTCCCCCATCGGGCGCCTCCCCAGGTGGCGGATAGGGGACAGCCCGCCAGATATGGCAGGTACCGGGGAAATCAAATACTCGGGGCGGACCAAAAACTAGCACACCCAAGCTAAGGTGGTACTACATATGCCGATAGCTGCATGGCTAAGGGGATGCTTAGTCGTTAGTATGTGAACTCCGAATTTGGCGACATTCGGTTTAAACCCATAGCCTTCCTATGATAACGCAGAGCTCTGTCATAGGTGACCGTTTTTTCTCGTGCTACTCGTGGGAACAGAAATGAATCAAAATCAACTAATTAACGAAAATGAGAATAGTGCTTCTCTAATTGCACCACATCCGTTTGGGAGGAGTTCCATGGTGCTGAGGTCTCCGCCTCTGATAACGCCCCGACCAAACAGCGCAGCAGCTAGTGAAGGGAAACAACCCGATACCCGTACACATGATGGAACCCCGCGACAGGCCAGCACAGGCGTCACGATAGGCGAAGAAGACCTACTGGGCAGATGTATGGAAATAATCGCCAAGATGAAGACAGCTACAGGCAGGCAAAAAAATGTCTCCAACGACATTAAAACTGGCTTGGTCGAACTTGAAGAGGCGATCGACGCCATTGCTCATGACCGCGCTAGCCAGAAAAAGCAGCCGGAAAAAACAGCAACAGAGCGATGGGAGCAACCGACCGACACACCGAATACCGCTACCAGCAGCAAGCGGACCGCCTCAAGCCCGGCGGATAATAACGAAGAAAAGAGAGTGAGAGGGGACTCACCTGCGAACGGGTGGCAAACACAGGAGTCAAAGAAAGGGCGAAGGCTGCAAAAAAACATCGCGAAAGCATTCCTGGCAACTGCAACCGCAACTCCAACCGCAGCCCCAATCGCGGAAAGTCAGACCTCGAACCAGAGCCAAAGAATTCCTGCCAAAACTAGGAGACGTCGCAGAATAAGGCCTGAAGCCCTATTAATCCGACCAAAGGAGGGACAAACGTATGCGGAGGTTGTCAAAGAGATAAGGGGAAAGGTCAAGCCGGAAGACACGGAAGCGGAAATAAGAACTATAAGGCAGACCAAGGCAGGCCACGTCCTTCTAGAGCTCGGACCGAATACGAAGAATAAAGAAGGTTTCCGAGAGGCCCTAAGCGGCGTTCTAGGAGAAGGACCAACAGTGAGTAGCTTAGGTGGGGGGGTTACCCTCGAAATTAGAGACCTCGATTGCTACACCGACCAGAACGAGGTGGAAGAAGCACTCCGACGAGACATCCCCGGAATAGAGATCTCGAAAATAAATATTTTCCCGTGCCCAAGGGAACAAAAGATTGCCGTCATAGAGACGCAGGAGAGGTCGGCGGGGAGACTTCTGGACCAGGGTAGGATTAAGGTAGGATGGACGTACTGTAGAGTACGAGAAAGGGCCATCGTCGTACGATGCTACAAATGTCTTGCCTACGGACATGTCGCAAGAAGCTGTGCCGGACCGGATAGGAGCAACCTGTGCTTTAAATGCTTGGAGCCAGGGCACAAAGCGAAGACCTGTCACCGCGAGGAATACTGCGCGATCTGCAGAGATAGAGGAATAGAGGAAGCCGACCTGGCACATTTACCTGGGTCCGGAAAATGTAAAGTATACAGAGAGGCATTACAGGCGGCCAAGACCCGGCTATGTTAAACGTCGTCCAAGGCAATATGAACCGCAGTAAAACTGCTGACTGCCTCTTGCAACAAGTGGCATCTGAAAATCGAGCAGACATAATGCTGATAAGCGAACAATATCGCAACAGGAGCCCTCCGCTATGGTACCCAGACCTCTCGGGCACAGCGGCCATATGGCTTACAAACGGAAAGGTACGAGTACAAAGCCATGGAGCGGGGCGAGGCTTTGTATGGATTCAGTGCAAGGAAGCCATCTTCATCAGTTGCTACTTCACCCCTAACGAAACAATCGCAGAATTTCGGGCCAAGCTCGACGCCCTAGAAGATGTAATACGGCGCATGACGGGACAAATGGTTATCGGAGGGGACTTTAACGCGAGGGCCCTCGAGTGGGGAATGCCGCATCCCGATTCAAGAGGCAGACTAATCCTGGAAATGGCCGCTAGAGCAGACTTGTCTGTTCTAAACGTAGGCAATAGCACGACCTTCCGTCGCCCCGGATACACCGAAACCATTCCGGATGTTACCTTTGCATCGGAGAATATGGTACCCTACATCCACGACTGGGTAGTCATGGAGGACTACTGTGGAAGCGACCACCAATACATTGCCTTCGCGGTAGGGAGAGACAGGCCGCAAGTCGCACCACAAAACAAGCCGAAAAAATGGAACCTAGATAGGTTGGACGTCGATCGCTTCACAACAGAATTATCCAAAGGCATCGAAACGCGAAGGACGGGCGGAAGCATTGAACCCGAGACCCTGGTAGCAGCTACAATGGATCTCATAACAGCTGCGTGCGAAGCCTCCATGCCACACAAAACGCCGCGACACGGCAAGCAGCCCGTGTACTGGTGGAACGCAGAAATCGCAGATCTGCGAAAAAACTGTCTAGTGCTACGCCGCAGGGCTCAGCGCGCGTCAAATAGAGCAGGCACAGGCGAAATCGCGGCAGCACATAAAACCGCCAGGAGGAAGCTAAGAAGTGCCATTAACAGAAGTAAAGCCAAATGCTGGAAAAAGCTAACCGAAGACGTCGACAGAGACCCTTGGGGACTTGGCTACAAGCTAGTCACCAAAAAACTTGGCGCGCAGGCACCTACGAGCCCGATGGCAGCCACCACCATGGACGTAATAGTGCAAGCGCTTTTTCCGAGACACGCGGCGAGAACCGGACAAATCCCGGACCGAGATGCCAATGCCCCGTTGTTCTCGATACAGGAACTCGAACAAGCAGTTGGAACGCTAAAGAACAGAAAGGCCCCAGGACCTGATGGAATACCAGCGGAGGTGCTGAAAATGGTCCTGCGATACGAACCACAGCTGCTGCTAAATATGTACAACTCCTGCCTGGCGGATGGCGTGTTCAGCACAAAATGGAAAATAGCTCGGCTTGTGCTGATAAACAAAGGTAAAGGAGACCCGGAGCTCCCCCAATCATACAGACCGCTATGTATGCTGGACACCGCGGGAAAAGCGATGGAAAAGCTTATCAAGGCGAGGCTCACGAGAGCAATCGAGGACGCCGGTAATTTATCGACAAACCAGTTCGGTTTTAGAAGTGGCTTGTCGACAATCGACGTGGCAAAACAAGTTGTTGAAGCCGTACGCAGAGCAGAAGATCACAACCACTTCTCCAAACGAGTCGTACTTCTCGTTACGCTAGACGTTAGAAACGCGTTTAATTCGGTCAGGTGGGAGGATATCCTCTACGCCCTAGAGTATGAGTTCAGGATACCACAATACCTGCTTCGGATCCTCAATAATTATTTCAACGATCGCACCTTGCGATATGACACGGCAGACGGACCAAGGACCATGGCGATAACTAGCGGAGCAGCCCAGGGATCGATACTGGGACCCGACCTTTGGAACGTGTTCTACGACAGCCTCCTGCGAACACAGATGCCCGATGAGAGCCGGATGGTAGGGTACGCGGATGACGTGGCGGTGCTCATTGCCGCAAGGGACACCAAACTAGCACAGCTCAAGCTTAATATAGTAATGCGCAGGGTCAACGACTGGATGGAAAGTCATGGCCTCTCTCTCGCTTTAAGCAAAACTGAGATTGCGATATTAACAAAAAAAAGGACCCACACAGAAATACCAATGTGGGTTGGGCAGGCGCTGGTCAACACTAGACCATCAGTTAAATACCTCGGCCTAACAATCGACACAAAGCTGAGTTTCGCCGAACAGATCCGGCTGACGGCAGACAAGGCTGCAAAGGGCGTCACGGCCCTGAGCAGATTAATGGCCAAAACAACAGGCCCAAGAGCAAGCAAACGACGCTTGCTAATGTCGGCAGTACAGTCGGTCCTCCTATACGGAGCGGAAGTGTGGGCAGATTCGCTCAAGAAAGAAATATACCGAAAGCGACTTGCGCAGGTTCAAAGGCGGGCGGCCATGCGTGTCGCGGCAGCATACCGTACGGTCTCTGAGGCAGCAGTCCTCGTGATAGCCGGCTGCATACCAGTGGAGCTCCTAGCCGCGGAGCGAAAATCCATATACGACAAGAAGGCAGAGAACGGAGGAGCCAGAGCTAGAGCAGATGAGAGAAGCCGCACTATCGAACGCTGGCAGTCATCTTGGCATAATGAGACGAAAGGAAGGTGGACAGCAAGGCTCATCCCAGAAATAAGACCCTGGATGGACAGAGCACACGGCGAAGTGGACTACTACACCACGCAGTTTCTGAGTGGCCACGGCTACTACAGAAAGTACCTACACAAAATAGGTAAAATAGCGAGCGAAGAATGCCTCTATTGCCCGAGCGTCGCAGATGACGCGGAACACACGTTCTTTGTGTGTGAGAACTGGGCGCAACAGAGGAGAGTGCTGGAACGAGAAGTGGGGGGAAGCTGGTCCCCGGAAACCGCTCTGGAGAGGATGATGCACGATGAGGAAGCGTGGAAACAAACTAGGCACTTCATTACGAGTGTCCTAAAACTAAAAAAAGTGGACTTCGAAAGAAGTGACACGGAGTAGCTGCGCTCGAGAGAGAGAAAGTACAAGAAGCTGCTACGAAGTAATGTGACAAACAGTTCCGTAGCAGCTTAGAAGAAGGGGAGGTGTTTTTAGCCGGTAGTTTGCTTGCAAGAGCCCGGCACCTCGTGCGTAAATGCATTTTCACCTACCCCACCCAAAAAAAAAAAAAAAAAAAAAAAAATTATTATTATTATTATTATTATTATTATTATTATTATTATTATTATTATTATTATTATTATTATTATTATTATTATTATTATTATTATTATTATTATTATTATTATTATTATTATTATTATTATTATTATTATTATTATTATTATTATTATTATTATTATTATTATTATTATTATTATTATTATTATTATTATTATTATTATTATTATTATTATTATTATTATTATTATTATTATTATTATTATTATTATTATTATTATTATTATTATTATTATTATTATTATTATTATTATTATTATTATTATTATTATTATTATTATTATTATTATTATTATTATTATTATTATTATTATTATTATTATTATTATTATTATTATTATTATTATTATTATTATTATTATTATTATTATTATTATTATTATTATTATTATTATTATTATTATTATTATTATTATTATTATTATTATTATTATTATTATTATTATTATTATTATTATTATTATTATTATTATTATTATTATTATTATTATTATTATTATTATTATTATTATTATTATTATTATTATTATTATTATTATTATTATTATTATTATTATTATTATTATTATTATTATTATTATTATTATTATTATTATTATTATTATTATTATTATTATTATTATTATTATTATTATTATTATTATTATTATTATTATTATTATTATTATTATTATTATTATTATTATTATTATTATTATTATTATTATTATTATTATTATTATTATTATTATTATTATTATTATTATTATTATTATTATTATTATTATTATTATTATTATTATTATTATTATTATTATTATTATTATTATTATTATTATTATTATTATTATTATTATTATTATTATTATTATTATTATTATTATTATTATTATTATTATTATTATTATTATTATTATTATTATTATTATATCCACAACTGGAGGGTCATGGAGGACTACTGTGGCAGTGACCACCAGTACATTGCTTTCGAAGTGGGTAGGAGGCAGCGGAACGACTCGCAGAATAAACCTGGTAGGTGGAACCTGCAAAGGCTTGATGTCGAACGGTTTGGAGAGAAATTAAGGAGTGGCAGGCAGCAAGCGGCCGGAAGTACGACAGTAATGAACGGAAGACAAGCGACGGAAGCACTGATATCTTCCACCATGGGTGTAATAGTCTCGGCCTGTGAGGCATCCATGCCAAGAAAGAAACCCCGGCACAACAAGCCGTCTGCATATTGGTGGACAGAGGAAATCGCGGGTGCACGTAGGAAATGCTTTGCACTTCGACGAGTGGCTCAACGCACCAGAGACCGATCTGTAGCCAGCCGCGTATCCGAGGAATATAGGCTAGCAAAAAAGGTACTCCGGCGAAAAATTAACGAAAGCAAAGTACGCTGTTGGAAGAAGCTTATCGAGGACATCGACGAAGATCCTTGGGGACTGGGCTACAAAATAGTCACGAAAAAGTTAGGATCCCAGATACCAACACGCGTGATGGATGCCGGCACTACCGAAGTCATTGTTCGGACACTCTTTCCCAGCCATCCAGAGCGAGAAGAAATGCTAGAAAGACCAGAAGTGGAAGTCATGCCTTTCTCGGAGATAGAGCTACAGAAGGCCATCTCCTCACTAAAGAGCAAGAAGGCCCCAGGTCCAGATGGTTTACCGAACGAAGTACTGAAGATCGTCTTCCAACAAGATCCTGATTTGATGCTCTCGATGTTCAACGCCTGCTTGGTGGAGGGAGTGTTTAGCTCCAGGTGGAAGAAGGCACGGCTGGTCTTGATTAAGAAAGGTAATGGCGATCCCGAGCTCCCCTCATCCTACCGACCGTTATGTATGCTTGACACGGCAGGTAAAGTCTTGGAGAAGCTAATCCGCGCAAGGCTTACCTCAGCAATCCAAGCCGGAGGAGATTTGTCACCCAGGCAGTACGGCTTCAGAGCTGGGCTTTCTACTATCGACGCAATCCGCGAAGTCACAGAAGCAGTGAGGAGGGCGGAGGATCACAACCACTTTTCGCGTCGCATCGTACTCCTGGTAACGCTGGACGTGAAAAATGCTTTCAACACGGTGAGATGGAGGGATATACTCGACGCACTGGAGCAACAATTCGATATACCACCCTATTTATTGCGGATATTAGATGACTATCTAAGGAACCGAAAGCTCATATACGAAACAGAGGAGGGACAGCGGACCATATCGATCACAGCTGGAGCAGCCCAAGGTTCGATCTTAGGTCCCGATCTATGGAACGTATTTTACGACGGCCTGTTACGAGTAGAGACACCCGACGAGACGCGCCTAGTGGGTTATGCGGACGATGTGGCAGTGCTTGTTGCTGCGCGCGACACAAAACAAGCGCAACTCAGACTAAGTCAAGTAATGCGGACCATCAATGGGTGGATGGATGAGCACGGATTGGCCCTTGCTCTCAATAAAACGGAAATATGTATCCTGTCAAAGAAGAGAATGCAGCCATCACTCCCGATGTGGGTTGGTGGAAGCGTTATCCACACGAAACCCGAAGCCAAATATCTAGGAATCTATATAGATTCCAAAATGAGCTTCTTTGAGCAAATACGACGGACAGCGGACAAGGCAGCGAGGGGGGTCACAGCTTTGAGCAGGCTCATGGCCAACGTGGGCGGCCCTAGATCAAGCAGGAGGCGACTACTAATGGCGGCGGTCCACTCCGTTCTCTTATATGGGGCAGAGATTTGGGCTGACTCCCTAGAGAAGGAAGCGTACCGAAAGCGGCTATCCCAAGTGCAACGGCGCAGTGTATTGCGAGTGGCTTCGGCCTACCGTACGGTCGCAGAATCAGCTATCTTCGTCATAGCAGGGTGTATCCCCATTCACCTATTAGCTAAAGAGCGAAAGTTTATATATGAACGAAAAAGAGAGGTTGGCCGGAAAGCAGCGAGCCAAGAAGGAAGGGCTCGTACTCTGGAAGCATGGCAGAGCGCATGGGAGCGAGAAACCAATGGCAGGTGGACAGCAAAGCTAATAGAGCGGGTGAGACCCTGGCTTGAAAGGGCGCACGGAGAGGTCGGATACTACCTGACGCAGTTCCTGAGCGGCCACGGATACTTTCGATCATATCTATTTAGAATGCGGAAGGTGACGTCGGCAGAATGCCTGTACTGCCCAGGTAGCTGCGATGACGCAGAACATACGTTCTTCTTCTGCCAGGCATGGGAAGATCGCAGAGCGGCGCTGGAGGTAGAAGTGGGGACATGGAGGCCTGAAACAGCTGTAGCTATCATGCTTGGAGGAGCGCATTTGTGGGAGCTTGTCTCGCAATTTGTAGAGTCGGTTTTAAAAGAGAAGAAGGGAGATCTGGACAGATTCTCGTAAGGCGGAGGTGGCTCGAAGCGAGCATAAGAAACATACTAGTCCGAAGTAATGTGAGAAACAGTTCCAGGCTAGTATAGTGGAGGGGGGGAAGGTGTTTTTAGTCGGTAGGGCAGAAATGCGAGTCCGACACAATGTGCGTAAGAAGCATTTTCACCTTCCCCCCAACAAAAAAAAAAAAAAAAAAAAAAAAAAAAAAAAAAAAAAAAAAAAAATTATTATTATTATTATTATTATTATTATTATTATTATTATTATTATTATTATTATTATTATTATTATTATTATTATTATTATTATTATTATTATTATTATTATTATTATTATTATTATTATTATTATTATTATTATTATTATTATTATTATTATTATTATTATTATTATTATTATTATTATTATTATTATTATTATTATTATTATTATTATTATTATTATTATTATTATTATTATTATTATTATTATTATTATTATTATTATTATTATTATTGTTATTATTATTATTATTATTATTATTATTATTATTATTATTATTATTATTATTATTATTATTATTATTATTATTATTATTATTATTATTATTATTATTATTATTATTATTATTATTATTATTATTATTATTATTATTATTATTATTATTATTATTATTATTATTATTATTATTATTATTATTATTATTATTATTATTATTATTATTATTATTATTATTATTATTATTATTATTATTATTATTATTATTATTATTATTATTATTATTATTATTATTATTATTATTATTATTATTATTATTATTATTATTATTATTATTATTATTATTATTATTATTATTATTATTATTATTATTATTATTATTATTATTATTATTATTATTATTATTATTATTATTATTATTATTATTATTATTATTATTATTATTATTATTATTATTATTATTATTATTATTATTATTATTATTATTATTATTATTATTATTATTATTATTATTATTATTATTATTATTATTATTATTATTATTATTATTATTATTATTATTATTATTATTATTATTATTATTATTATTATTATTATTATTATTATTATTATTATTATTATTATTATTATTATTATTATTATTATTATTATTATTATTATTATTATTATTATTATTATTATTATTATTATTATTATTATTATTATTATTATTATTATTATTATTATTATTATTATTATTATTATTCCCGTGTGGGGTTTGCTAGTTCCCCCATCGGGCGCCTCCCCAGGTGGCGGATAGGGGGCAGCCCGTCAGATATGACAGGTACCGGGGAAATCAAATACTCGGGGCGGACCAAAAACTAGCACACCCAAGCTAAGGTGGTACTACATATGCCGACAGCTGCATGGCTAAGGGGATGCTTAGTCGTTAGTATGTGAACTCCGAATTTGGCGACATTCGGTTTAAAACCCATAGCCTTCCTATGATAACGCAGAGCTCTGTCATAGGTGACCGTTTTTTCTCGTGCTACTCGTGGGAACAGAAATGTATCAAAACATATTAACCAATGAAAATGAGAATGATGTTTCTCTAACAGCATCACAACAGTCAGCAGACTCCATCAATACGTATGTTGAAACGGTAGATCTGATCAGGCAGAAGGAGAGCGCTTTCAGAAAGAACGCAAGAATGCAGCGGACCCCTCCACCTACTAAAATGGGAGAATCCTCGGTGGCAAAAATGGTTGGCACTACAGCAGAAAACGACAGGCCAAAAGCACCGGCAAACCATGCGCAAGGTGATACAACCAAAACCATTTCAGGCTCGATCGCATACTCGAGGAAATGCGAGGACGAGGAGTTGCGGAAATGCAAGGAAATAATAATTAAAATGAAGGAAGCAACCAACCGGCAGCGTAACATCTCCAACGATGTGAAGAATGGCTTGGGTGAGCTGGAGGAGGCGATGGATGCCATAGCATTCCACAGGAATAAATGGCTACTGGCAGAACAAAAATCCGCAGGAGTAGAGGGTAGGCAAAAACAAGCGCCACTTACCCCATCGGTAAGGAAACAGGTGATTGAAATCATCGATATTCAGTCTACGACCAAAGGAACAGGTGGCAAACGAATTGCGTCTAGCCCTGTCCAGCCGGACTCTGTTAAACGCAAAAAAGAAGTAGAAAAAGAGAGCAATACAGAGAGCTGGACAATGGTCCAACATAAAAAACAACTGCGCAACCGCAGCGGTGGAGAGAAGCAAAAGACTACTAGGAAAAGGAAAACAAGATCAGAGGCGCTTCTGATTAAAACCACACCAGGCATGACGTACGCTCAAGTGCTCGGTGAGATACGGGGAAAAGTTAACCCCGAAACGCTGAACACTGAAATAAAATCAGTACGCCGAACGAGGATGGGGGATGTTCTGTTAGAGCTTGGTCACGAAGCGGAAAACAAGGACGATCTATGCGAGGCGCTTAGAGGTGTCCTTGGAGACAGCACCACGGTAAGGAGTTTGGAGCCGAAAACCACGCTCGAAATCAGAGACCTCGACTGCCTAACTACGGAGGCCGAAGTAAAGGAAGCGATACAAAAGACTATAAATGAAACCAAGCACGACGCCAAAGTCTACCTAACGAAAGCGAACGTAAGGGAGCAGAAAATGGCTTTCGTGGAAATTGGGAACTTAGCGGCCACAGAACTCCTTAAAATAGGACGGCTCAAGATAGGATGGGTGTACGCAAGGATAACGAGAAAAACCGTAGTTTCAAGATGCCACGCCTGTTTTGGTTACGGACACCACCAGGACATCTGCAAGGGACCAAACAGGAGGGGGCAGGGCATATGCCTTAATTGTGGCGAAGCTGGCCATTTCAAGAAGGAATGCCAGGCAGAACCCAGGTGTTTCCTCTGCGTTGATAATGGCCTAGCAGACGATCATATTAAACATACACCCGGGTCCGGAGCATGCCGAATGTTTAGGCAGGCCCGTGACAAAGCCAGGGGTAAAAACAGAAGATGAGGATTCTGCAAGGAAACCTTCACCGAAGCAAGACGGCGGACGCACTGCTAGACCAACTCAAGCTAGACACTAGTGCAGACCTCCTAATGATCAGCGAGCAATACCGAAATAGACAGGGAGTGGAATGGTACTCGGACAACCTTGGGACGGCGGCCATCTGGATCACATACCCAAACGTGTCTGAGACACACGGAAGCGAAGATGGCTTTGTATGGGCTAAAATTAAAGGTATTACTTACGTGAGCTGTTATTTAACACCAAACGAACCGATAGATGGCTTTCGAGCAAAAATTGATTGTCTGGAAGATAAGGCTCGAGAAATGGAGGGCCCGCTAATCATTGCCGGAGACCTTAATGCAAAGGCTCTGGAGTGGGGCATGAATGTAACGGACACCAGAGGGCAGTATATTCTAGCCATGTCTGACAGGCTAGGATTAACGGTGATGAGGGGGGAGTTTCAACGTTTAGAAGACCTGGTTATGCAGAAACAATTCCAGACATCACTCTGGCCTCAGATGCACTAGCTCGGTACGTCATAGGGTGGCGAGTAATAGAAGATTATACCGGCAGCGACCACCAGTACTTAACATATACTGTACAGAGGGGACCACGACGGGCCACTTGCAGTAATCAACGGGCGATAGGATATAACGTTAAGCAGCTGTCTCAACAAAATCTAACAGCAAGCGTCGAAGCTGGAAAAAATGCCGTACTGCAGGAAACTGGATCACCTGAAAAAATGGCGAGGACCACAATGCGGTTAGTGAAACAGGCATGTAACGCAGCAATGCCGAAAAAAAGTAGCTCGAGAGGTGAAAGAACTGCGGTATACTGGTGGACTACTGAAATCGCAACCCTAAGGAGACGCTGCCTGCACTTGAAACGATTAGTCACCAGGGCCAGGAGAAGAGACGGGTATGTAGCAGAACACGAGCGTGAAGATTACCGGACAGCCAGGCGGGCGCTCAAAGCAGAAATTAATAAAAGCAAGCGCCGAAAGTGGGAAGAGCTTAAGCGTGACGTGGACACGGAACCATGGGGCTTAGGGTACAAGATCGTAATGCGAAAGCTCGGTTCACAAGTACCCACCCCTATAATGGAAGCGACACAAATGTGGAACATTGTCAATTCTCTTTTTCCATACCATGAAGTAAACGGCCGGCCACCCTGCCCCGACAAACCGGAAGAAATACCGCTCTTTACCACGGAAGAGTTACGTGAGGCAGCGTATTCGCTACAAAACAGAAAAGCGCCAGGACCAGATATGATTCCAGCAGAAGCCCTAAAAGTGATCGCCAGATATCATCCAGAGGTACTGCTTAAGACATATAATCACTGCCTGAGAGAAGGAGTTTTCCCAAAGGTTTGGAAAACCCAGCGCCTGGTGCTAATAAGCAAAAATAATGGCAACCCGTCAGCGTACAGACCATTGTGCATGCTGGATACAGCGGGCAAACTGCTTGAGCGCCTTCTGAAACCAAGGCTCGCATCGGCAATCCAGGAGGCAGGAGATTTATCCCCTAAACAATACGGTTTCCGGAAAGGACGGTCTACGGTTGGAGCTATAGATGAAGTGGTGAAAGCGTTTCATAAGGAGCAGCAGGGGAATCACTTCTCAAGGAAGTTTGTGCTACTAGTGACTCTAGATGTGAAGAACGCTTTCAATTCCGCAAGGTGGCCAGATATATTGTCAGCACTAACGCACGTTTTCCGAATACCGGCCTACCTGCTGAGAATGATTCATAGTTATCTCCAAGACAGGACACTTATCTTCGAAACTGAGCAGGGGCAATGCAGAAAGGAAATAAAAGGTGGAGTTGCCCAAGGATCCATCCTTGGTCCTGATCTTTGGAACATAGTGTATGATGGAATCCTACGTATGGAGATGCCGGATGGTGTTTTTATGGTGGGCTACGCGGATGACATTGCGGCAATCATAAGCACTCGTAACATGGAAGAAGCGCAACGAAAAATAAATCAGGTGATGCGGAGGTGTACGAGTTGGTTACAAGATCATGGCCTCAGTCTAGCTACTGAGAAAACGGAACTAGTACTTCTTACAAGACGCCAAGTAAATACCGAGGTAACGTTCCAAGTCAACAACCAAGAAATTATGACCAAACAAGACGTAAAATACCTCGGAATGCACTTGGACACGAAAATGACATTCTGGGAACACATAAGGCAAACAGCAGAAAAGGCAACAAAAGTCTCATTTGCGCTAAGCAGACTAATGATGAACATAGGCGGTCCTGTTGCAAGCAAGAGGAAGCTGTTAATGTCCGTTACGAATTCAATCCTCCTGTATGGATGCGAAGTATGGGCCGATGCACTCAAGATAGAAAAGTACAGGAAAAAAATGGCAACCGTCCAACGCCGTGGTGCACTCAGAATATCAAGCGCATACAGGACGGTATCCGAGTCCGCTGCCCTGGTCATCGCCGGCACAATCCCCATCGACCTAATGGCACAAGAGAGGAAGAAGAACTTCGAAAATGAAAATAGCAGTACTGCTGGAAATGCAAAAAGGCGTCAAACCATACAACTATGGCAACAAAGGTGGCAAACAGAATGCCGCGGCAGATGGACGGCAATATTAATTAAAAATTTGTATGTATGGATGGATAGGAAACATGGGGAAGTAAACTACTTCCTCACCCAATTCCTGTCGGGTCACGGGTACTTCTGCATGTATCTACACACAATAGAAAAACTCGGAAATTCCTTATGCATGTATGGCGACTCTGATATCGACGATGCGCAGCATACATTCTTCGAATGTACTAAATGGAGGACAGCTAGAGAAAACCTAACCAGATGTATCGGTCACACAACACCGGATACTATAGTGGAACGTATGCTCGTAAATCTCTACAACTGGGAAAAGGTTTCTAAATACGTGGAGGAAATTTTACGGTTAAAGAAACCAGATTTGGATCAGCACGTCACAGCGGGAAACTAAGAACAGTAAATGCAGGATGTTTTAAAAGGTGGAAGTCCAAAGGACGCAAAAGGCACACCGTTTCGACGTAATACGGAAAGTGGTTCCGGAGCGGGTTGTTGTGCAGGAAAATTACATATTATGTACTGTTTCGTAAAATTTTTGCATTGTAAATACAAAAGAAACAGAAATAAATGTATAATTAATAAAAAAAAAAAAAATTATTATTATTATTATTATTATTATTATTATTATTATTATTATTATTATTATTATTATTATTATTATTATTATTATTATTATTATTATTATTATTATTATTATTATTATTATTATTATTATTATTATTATTATTATTATTATTATTATTATTATTATTATTATTATTATTATTATTATTATTATTATTATTATTATTATTATTATTATTATTATTATTATTATTATTATTATTATTATTATTATTATTATTATTATTATTATTATTATTATTATTATTATTATTATTATTATTATTATTATTATTATTATTATTATTATTATTATTATTATTATTATTATTATTATTATTATTATTATTATTATTATTATTATTATTATTATTATTATTATTATTATTGTTCAACTGAACAACTAGGGTCGACCTAGATAGAAAGCTGATTGTGCATTAATGTAATATTACTCTAGATATAATTAATAGAACTATATGTACAAGTCACTGTCATGGGAAATGCCGACTCAGCAAATGATTTTATTATGTTAATTCATTTAGGTTAGACAGAGCATTTTCTACGGTGTTTCCGGTGTACAGTACTGAATTTAAATTTGTTCATTATACTAATGTAGACACTATGTCAGCATTTTTTATAGTATATAATGTTTTATAGTGGAGTTTAATAAAGGCAGTATAATTAAGTACATCAACATTCAAGTACGTAATTATTCATTGGTCCTTCGAGCAAAACAACATCCAAGTTCGAAAAAATTAAATACAGTCCACGAAATAATTAAGTGCACATATACCATCAACTACCATCAAAGTGATTCATAAAACATCAACCAGGCGGTGACATAATGGATAACCTATGCAAGGAACAACAGCAGAGGTTCAAGGAGATACAAACCCTTTGGACCAACTACAAGAAGGATTCCATCAACAGGAAGACAAGTACATACATCGACCGCAAAATAGGACGGTTAGAGGATATGTATGAAGAATTCGTTGATACTGATGAACATATAATAAGTCAGTATAAAGACAACTTTCCAACACATGATTATTGGAAATCTCGAGAAGCAGTGGCACCACTAGTGCAAAACTTCAGAAAGGAGTTAGAAACACTTAGGAAATCACTAGCGAGAGAGACGAATACCTCATCAAGCATACCTGGGTTTAGTTCAAGTGGCGGTAACAAAACAACCGGTAACGAGAAACTAGAGCAGGCGAAGCGCTATAAAGCACAACAATTCAAAATGAGGCAATTCCACGCCATGGTACGGGATGCAAATAGTGCATTGGAAAACGAGCCTGAAAACGCCGAGTTAATGAACATCAAAATCGAAGCAATATCCTCCAAGAAGGCAGAAATCGAAAAGCTGCATGAAGAAATATACATCGAAGCAGCAGAGGATGAAGAAACTACGTTGCCTTATTTCATAGATGACTACTATGGCACAGTCATAAAACAATTCGAAA
Source organism: Nephrotoma flavescens (assembly GCA_932526605.1). NCBI lineage: Eukaryota > Metazoa > Arthropoda > Insecta > Diptera > Tipulidae > Nephrotoma > Nephrotoma flavescens. Next base: position 158,598,147 of record OW052221.1, on the reverse strand, counting down.
CCATCAAATTAAAACTAGCATCAAAAATAAGGCAAAATCAGTCAAAAAATCAGCAAGGCACAAGAAGTATGCCGAAACTACCTCGAATCCAAATTCCAACATTCGACGGCAACTTCAAAATTTGGACATCATTCATCAACACGTTCAACAATCTGGTACATGATAACAGCCATGTATCAGATTTTGAAAAATTAAGCTACTTTAAGGAAAGCTTAAAAGGTGAACCATCAACCTTAATAGGGCACCTAACATTACAAGCAGAAAACTACAAAACTGCGTACGACATCATTATGGAGCGGTACGACAATAAACGAAAAATCGTAGCCGAATATATTGATACCGTATTGAACATTCCAAAAGTTCAACTTAATGCAGCTAAGGACATTAGGAAAATGCATGATACACTAAAGGAGTGTATAGAAGCGTTGCGAAACCTGGGCTACAACATAGATGAATGGAGCACCATCCTCATTCATATTAACATCAAAAAATTGGATTACAACAGCCTGAAGCACTATGAGGAATCTCTTCATGGTAGTCGTGACTATCCCACGATGGACCAATTCTTACATCTATTAATGGAGAGAATGAATGTGCTTGAAGCCCTGCAAAGTGCAAATCACATCTCCAGCAAACAATTCAAGGTTGAGTCACACAGAAAAATTTTGGTAAATCAAGAAGGTCCGGAAAAACCAGAAGGTCCGGAAAAATCAGGTTGCAATAGCGAATGCTGTAAATACTGCGAAAAAAGGGGGCACAAGATTTTAAATTGTGTTCATTTTAAACAAATTACCCCAAACCGGAGAATAGATTTCATCAATAGGCAAAAAATGTGTACCAACTGCCTATCACACAGCTCAACAGAAGCATGTCTCAAAACAGAATCATGTTCAATATGCAACAACAAACATCATCAACTACTGCACACCTACAATAATGATGCCAAAAAGGTATCCATCAATGCAATCGATGGAAATACCACGACTCTGCTCTCAACGGCTAAAGTGATAACCAAAACCTCCACAAATACAACAGTGACGCTACGGGCATTAATCGATCTAGGATCCCAGGTATCGTTGATTACTGAAACTGCATGTAAACAGGTGGGATTACATCAGAAAAACATACAAACTAGTTTGGTCGGAATTGGAGGCAATACGAATAACACCTGTAGCTCTATGGTACAACTGGAAATTCAACCACATTTTCCATCGGTGTTTAAGCTACAAATAGAAGCATACGTTTTGCAGAAAATAACATCAGATGTGCCAGAGCAGAAAATAAAACGCAATAACGATTCTCGGTGGGAAAATATAATATTGGCGGATCCGCAATATGATTGTCCGGCTCCGATAGACATCTTGTTAGGAGCAGACGTCTATGCAGACATATCAGAATCTCAGATCATTCGAGGAAATCCAAATGCAATGAAAACAAGTTTGGGTTGGCTGATAGTAGGTCCGGCAACAACCGTTCAACCCAGGACTCTAATGGTTAACTTCAGTAGCAAGGAGGAATTAGCACAAGCTCAAGAGCTACACAAGTTTTGGGAGTTAGAAGAGGTACCGATTGAATCTCCACTGACCAAATCTGACGAACAGTGTGAAACCATTTATCGACAAACGGTTAAGCGGAATCCAAATGGACGCTACGTGGTTACCTTACCGTTCAAGGAAAATGATACCAGCATCCTTGGTGCGTCAAAACAAAGAGCCACGCAACGGTTTTTGCAAATTGAGAAAAGATTGCAAAAAAATGAAAGACTACAACAATTATATATAGAATTCATGAGAGAATATCTTCAAATGGGGCACATGACACCATCACCCGACTGCAAGGGACAATTTTACATTCCACATCATGCAATATTTAAGGATAATTCAAGGGAAAAAAAGTTTCGCGTTGTATTTGACGCTTCAATGAAGTCAACATCGGGTTGGAGCTTGAATGATACGCTGCATGTCGGAGCTGCTCTGCAAAATAATTTATGGTCACTTATTCTACGGTGGAGAATACACAAAATAGTATTCGCAGCCGACATAATCAAAATGTATCGACAAATCAAAGTAGCAAAGGAACATCAAGATTATCAAAGGATACTATGGAGGGAAACTCCAAATCAACCATTACGGGAGTACAATTTGACTACCGTTACCTATGGCACATCAGCGGCGCCGTTCTTGGCAATAAGAACACTACATCAGTTAGCAATGGATGAAGGTGAACACTGCCCACTGGCCAGGAAGGTCTTAATAGAAGACTGTTATGTCGACGACGTTCTAACCGGAGCTGATAACCTACACGATGCACTACTTCTACAAAAGCAGTTAATCACAATACTTCAAAAAGGTCAATTTCAACTGAGCAAGTGGTCGAGCAGCCACCCAAAACTATTGCAGTCCATACCAGGGTCAAATAAACTAATTGGAAACATGGAGTTGGCCGAAGATGAAACTATTAAAACGTTAGGAATCCATTGGAACCCGATATCAGACTGCTTCAGGTTCAAGGTAAACCAAATATCATCAACAACTGAACTTACCAAGAGAGAGCTAGCCTCAGAAATTGCAAGACAATTTGATCCATTAGGATGGTTGGCACCCATTACAATTACATCCAAACTTATATTACAAGATCTGTGGGCCACGGAAATAAACTGGGATGACAAAGTTCCTAAAGAAATTACAGCAAAATGGGTAAAGCTGCGAAACGAACTCGTACACCTTGAAACCCTATCCATTCCACGCTGGATAGGAACAGTATCATCAGGCACACAAAATCTATATTTACACGGGTTCTGCGATGCGTCTGAAAGGGCATATGCAGCGGTCATATACAGTCGAATCGAATTGTCAGACAATACAATCATCACACGGCTACTGACTGCCAAAACCAAGGTAGCACCTACCCGAGTTAAGCAAACTTTACCACGCCTGGAACTTTGCGGAGCACTTCTTCTGTCACGTTTAATTAGCCAAGTGGTTCAAACTCTAGAACTGCAACCGGCAAATATTTATGCATGGACGGACTCATCCATTGTGTTGGCTTGGCTACAAAAGCCAGCCACCAAATGGAAAACATTTGTCTCGAATCGGGTATCAGAAATTCAAAACAATACTAAAATCGGGGAATGGAAGCACATCACCTCAACACAAAACCCAGCGGACCATGCATCCCGTGGCATTTCATTATCAAAATTAAGTACTCTGGAACAATGGTGGACCGGACCTGAAATAATAATGGAACCGGTAGTAAATGAAACCACGAATAAGTTTGACACGAGTATCGATCTGAAACGGGCCACAACTGTTTTCCACGTACTCAATAAGGACGCGACATCTGAGAACACCATAATCAAGCTGATCGACCACAAATCAGATTATCTAAAACTCCTACGGGTTATTGCCCATCTTCTCCGATTCATTTCCAAGATCAGGAAGAAACCAACGTGTGCCGGAGAAATACGAGCAATAGAGCTACGGACAGCGTTAACCACAATCGTAAGAGCAGTTCAAAGTGTTTTCTTTGCATACGAAATATCAGCATTAAGGGATCAACAGTCAATTAAGAAGAAGAGCACCATCGCCTCCCTGACTCCGTTTATAGACATCGACGGACTTATAAGAGTAGGAGGCAGACTAAAAAATTCGGACCTACCATTCGGAGAGAAACACCCGCTAATCCTACCAGCTAAATCACACCTGACAAGCCTAGTTATCAAGTGGGCACATGCATCTACGCTTCATGGCACTAATGCATTAACGTTGGCGTTTATCCGGAAAACGTTCTGGATAATCAGGGGAGCTCAAGGAGTAAGGAATCACATTCAAAAATGCATTGTCTGTTTCCGATTTCAAAGTAGAAGGACGGAACAACTCATGGGCAATCTACCAAGAGGTCGAGTAACCCCGTCGCGGCCATTCACACACACGGGTGTCGATTATGCCGGTCCTTTGAATATACGAATTGCAAAAGGCAGAGGAAATAAGGCCTACAAGGGATACATTGCTGTCTTTGTATGTCTTTCAACAAAGGCAGTTCATCTCGAAGTGGTCTCGGATTTAACTGCAAACACCTTCCTGGCAGCATTCAAAAGATTTACATCGCGCCGAGGGAATATCGCCCACATATACAGTGATAATGGTACGAACTTCGTGAAGGCAAACAAACTTCTAATCCAAAACCAACGGCAGTGGGAGAAGATTATCCAGGATCATTTTTCAACGCAGAGCATTACGTGGCATTTTATACCTCCAAGCGGTCCACATTTCGGAGGATTATGGGAAGCGGCAGTGAAATCATTGAAACATCATCTATGCCGAGTCGTTGGAAATCAAACGTTCACATATGAGGAGTTATCCACCACGCTATGCATGATCGAAGCATGTCTCAATTCACGTCCTTTGTGTCCTATATCCAACGATGCAGATAATGTGGATCTTCTAACTTCCGGCCATTTTTTAACTGGTGACGCTTTACTGGCTCCCCCGGAGAACGATGTAGTAGATAAAAACCCCGGCATATTAACCAGATGGGAGTTAGTAAATCAAAGTCACCAACAGTTCTGGAAAAAGTGGCACCAAGAATATTTATCCCAGCTTCAACACCGCACTAAGTGGAAGATCAAACACCCAAACATAAATGTGGGGGACTTAGTACTGATAAAAGAAGATAACTTACCTCCTTTGATGTGGGCAAGGGGCCGAATCAAGGAAATTCACCCTGGTAAAGATGATCTCGTAAGAGCAGCTACGGTTTCTACTCTCAAAGGAGAAGTTAGACGTCCTACTGCAAAATTGTGTCCTCTGCCAGGCGTCGAAGATGAAAGTGAGAGCCCATCAAATGAAGATGAAAGTGAGAGCCCATCAAATGAAGATGAAAGCAAGCCAACTTTACGAAGATCATGCCGCGTACCAAAGGCCGCAGTAACGATACTCACCGTATTATCACTTTTAACTAATACGTTATTTGTTAACACTCACCCAACCAAGTTGCAGATGCATGAGTTAGAAGATGCAGGAGGCATATATTTCGATAATGTAGGAGAGGTTCAGTTACTTGCTGCACATTGGAATCTCATCATACGCTACAACTTGAAGAGTTACTGGGATGAAGTCGCAAAAGCAGAGAAAAGCCTCCAGTTACTTTCAAGAGCATGTAACAACATACAATCGATACATTGCGATATCATTGTCAAGCAACTCCAACTGCAGTTTGACAACATCAAAGAAGAAAACAAACTACTTGAAACCAAATCGAAAAGGCATCGCAAGCGAGGAGTTGGAGACACGATTGGGATCCTCTTAAGTGACACATTTGGCATCTTGTCTCAACGAGAAGCGGAACATTACGAACAGCACTTTGATTTAATCGAGCAGAATGAGCAACATCTCCTACAATTGGCAAAGAACCAAACGTCGATTATAGATAACACCATACGTTTATTTAAGCAAAATAATAATTACACGATCACTCATCTGAACAAGCTAGAAGAACATCAGTATCAAGTGGATTTGGACTTGAAACATCTTCAGGAATACAATACAAAGATGAATCAGAAAGATATTATAGTAACTGGCATTCTTCAGCTGATGTTAATATTGAAATTAATGCAAGACACACAACAGAATATTCTCGAAGTAATGCTCAACACCCAGCACAATACCCTTCATCGGTCTCTATTGAGTCCATTACGCCTTCAAGACGAAGTTAATCAGATCAGGGAACATCTGTCCCCAGTGATGTCTTTGCCGGGCAGGAAGCAAGGGGATCTATTGAAGCTGTATCAAATATTAAAAACCGAATCTCGAATTACCAGCAATAACATCATTATACGCGCTCGCATCCCGTTGGTAAAGATACATTTCTACCAATTGTTTGCACTCATATCGGTACCCATACCTACAACAAATCTTCACACTTCGATAATACCATCATCCGAATACCTGTTGGTTGATCATCACCGGGAACATTATGCACCAATCAACACAGACGCTTTTAATCAGTGCTTACCTATATCCGAGGGATTGTATGTGTGCCACATCTCACCCATTTACACAAAACATTCAACTGTGTCTCAATGTGAGATCAACCTGCTATTACGAAAACAAAACCTGCATTCCAGTTGCATCGTGCAAAGTCTTACTCCTACCAATCATTGGATACCGTTACATAAATCAAACCAATGGATTTATGTCACCAAATCAAATTCATCAAAGGTTACATTTGACTTGATTTGTGATTCACATCTCACGCCACTCAATCTTCAAGGTACTGGAAGGATCTCTATAAGCCCGGGATGTATCATTAAGGATGAAACATTGCAAATCTCCTCCATCGAAAGAGAAGTAACTAAGATCCACCTATCATTCCTGGCAACAGCCAGTATGAGTCAAATAGAGCCGTTTTTACGCAACATCAGCCATCAACATCAGGGACAGCAAAGGACGATGTCTACTACCACAGCACCTTTAACGACAATAGACACCCACGAGCTCGAAGAACAAATAGAACTTCAAAAAAATCAGGAAACCATCAATAGTCATCACATACACCATTACACGATGACTCATTTAACATTTGGGGCCGTTATCATTATCATGGTGATTGCAGTCATTCTCTGGAAACGAAGTCAACCATATCGATCAGCACCAAGTGTCCTACCACAACCGCTTCCGCGATCTTCATTGGCGCGCGCAGCATGTTCAACTGAACAACTAGGGTCGACCTAGATAGAAAGCTGATTGTGCATTAATGTAATATTACTCTAGATATAATTAATAGAACTATATGTACAAGTCACTGTCATGGGAAATGCCGACTCAGCAAATGATTTTATTATGTTAATTCATTTAGGTTAGACAGAGCATTTTCTACGGTGTTTCCGGTGTACAGTACTGAATTTAAATTGGTTCATTATACTAATGTAGACACTATGTCAGCATTTTTTATAGTATATAATGTTTTATAGTGGAGTTTAATAAAGGCAGTATAATTAAGTACATCAACATTCAAGTACGTAATTATTCAATATATATATATATATATATATATATATATATATATATATATATATATATATATATATATATATATATATATATATATATATATATATATATATATATATATATATATATATATATATATATATATATATATATATATATATATATATATATATATATATATATATATATATATATATATATATATATATATATCAGTAATTTCATTTTTGGACAACATTGAGAAATCTTCATGATTTTTGATTAATTTAATTTTCGGTGTACGAGCAGTACTAGAGAAAAGAAAAATAACTGTTAATTTATTTTATTTATATAGGGTGTAGTTAGCGCACAGGGTGATCCGAAAATTTAGCAAAAAGTGAGAAATTCATCAAATTGAGTAAAGTTCAAAGGCAAATTTTCGATATAAACAGTTAATCGATCAAAACGAAATTTTGGTGTTTATTAGAATAAATATCGAAATTATAAATTCTTATAAAATTTTAATTAAAATTAAAAGTTTTCGACCTCAAATATAACGGTAAAATATTAAAAGAGCTAATACAAAAAAAGTTATTTTTTTTTTTTTTTTTTTTTTTTGCTCAATACAAGGCTTGATTAAAGAACTATACTATACTCAAAAATTTATCTTGTGTTATTTTTGGTTTTTAAAATACACTAATTTAAGTATTGATGGTACCTCCTCCCATTCATTTCACAATTTATGATGTAATTATTTACTCGTATCCTAGAAAATAATAGCGGTAGTTTTTTATAATTTTTGTTTATAAATGCAAGGGTTAGGAGCTAAACACATATCACATACACAAAAGTTGACCAGCACCCGAATTTTGTTCGCAAAATTACTAATGAGTCACTGGAATAATGCACAAGCAACCATTCATCCGTTCGTCATTTATTACAAGGATCCTGAGAGCACTTCATTGAAACATGCAACTTTTATTATTATTTCAAGTTGTATGGAACACAATAGCATCGCAGTACATCTTTTCATAAGTAAAATGATTCATTTTATAAAGAAAGAAATAACATCGAACATCAAAAAGATTTTCTATATGTCTGACGGAGCTAGGCAACAATATAAAAATAAAAATAATTTAATTAATCTAAGTCATCATGAAGATGATTTTAGCATCGCAGCTGAGTAGCATTTTCATGCTACCAGTCATGGCAAAGGGGCATGTGATGGTGTTGGCGGGACATTCAAAAGAGGTGCCTATCGCCACAGTTTAACAAAAGGATCAATTCAAACACCACAGGAGCTATATGAATGGGCTAAATCATGGGAATCAACAATGCACTTTGAATATGCATCGGAACAAGAGTATGATGAATTCAAATTACGCTTAGAAAGCAATCGTTTCAAAAGCGCAATTACTATAAAGGGAACTCATGGTTATCATTGTTTTATACCTAAATCAAAAACAAAAATTGTAACTAAATCATTTTCAAATTCAAAAATCGTTAGTGAACATTATATTTCAAATTGAAATTATACATTAAATAATGAAGTCTTTTAATTATATTCTTTAAACCCTTATTGAATAACCTTTTTTTCCATTCTGCTTTGTTTTGATTTGAGATGGTCCTAAATTGCAATGAGGTAATATAAACTTGCCTGAAATCTAGATTCATACATTTTGAAAATTCTACTAAAAGTGTGCCATGCGAGTAGAATGGCTTATATTTAAATTGATGTATCTTAACAACAAAGAAAAACACCAGGTCAACTTTTGAGTATGTGATAGTTGCTTAGTCAAGCCTTGTATTGAGGGAAAAAAAAAGTGAAGTTAATGTTTTTTTTAGCTAATTAAATATAAATTACATCATAAATTGTGTATTGAGAGGAGGCACCATGATGCTATTATTACCAGGTGAGCTCGATCTTTCGAACACGTGTTCGTGACGTCAAACAATTCTGTTTTGTTCACAAGTTATTACTTTTTTTATTTTTTTTTGCTTGTTGTTGTAATTCCTTTATATTAGAATTGCGTGTCGTCACAAAAAAAAAGATGGCCATTTGTTTACATTTTTCGAGCTTACCTGGTAATATAAGTATCATGAGGAGGAACCATCAATACTTAAATTAGTGTATTTTAAAAACCAAAAATAACACAAGATAAATTTTTGAGTATAGTATAGTTCTTTAATCAAGCTTTGTATTGAGCAAAAAAAAAAAAAAAAAACAAAAATAACTTTTTTTGTATTAGCTCTTTTAATATTTTACCGTTATATTTGAGGTCGAAAACTTTTAATTTTAATTAAAATTTTATAAGAATTTATAATTTCGATATTTACTCTAATAAACACCAAAATTTCGTTTTGATCGATTAACTGTTTATATCGAAAATTTGCCTTTGAACTTTACTCAATTTGACGATTTTCTCACTTTTTGCTAAATTTTCAGATCGCCCTGTGCGCTAACTACACCCTATATAAAAAAAATAAATTAACAGTTATTTTTCTTTTCTCAACTACTACTCATACATCAAAAATTAAATTATTCAAAAATCATGAAGTTCATTTTTTCAAAATTTTTGCTGTTTTAAAATGAAATTACTGATATATATATATATATATATATATATATATATATATATATATATATATATATATATATATATATATATATATATATATATATATATATATATATATATATATATATATATATATATATATATATATATATATATATATATATATATATATATATATATATATATATATATATATATATATATATATATATATATATATATATATATATATATATATATATATATATATATATATATATATATATATATATATTTATATTAATATATATATATATATTTATATTAATATATATATATACACACATACACACAATTGTGCATACGGGCCGGGTTAAAGCTATATCCCTTTTGTAATTTACTAACACAATTGTGCGAATACGGCAAAAGTGCCACGTAAAAATTTTTTTTTGTGTGTGTTTTGAACCAACTTACACATGTGCGCATTATGCCCGGTTTACATGAGAAAATTGTTTTCTTTTGCAAATTTTTGCAGGTAAATAAGAAAGAATCCGCTATATAAAAATATTCAATATGCCAGAAAGAAATAAACATATATAGTAATGGCGTAATTTTTTTATAGGATCATTATTAATTTATTTTTAATGAATTAAAAAACGAAATTTACATTTTTATCTATGGCGTCTGTTTTTATAATGAATCCTCAACATTTATAAATACGAAATAATTTTTTTTCTTGTTAATTTTAAAAATGTTGCCATAAAAATACTCGGATCGAATATATTTTATTGCAACATTTTCATTTTTATGGTGATTTTTGCTCAAAAATTCTTCTGCAAAATTTTGTTGGGATATATTGCTTTTCTTGTCTCTCATGTGCAAAAAGTTAATGTTATATCTTATTCATTTTGCAGAAGAAAAATATTGGTCTTATGTAAACCGGGCATTATTTTCAAACTTATTTCGTCCGAGAAAAAACACTATAACTATACATACAAATGTGTTGGTTGTACTTCAAATCAAGCGAAATTTTTTATCAAAAACGCCATTACATACTACGTATATATTAGGGATTCAATCCGGATCAAATTAACTTAGAGTTAACTTTGGATTGAAACTGAATTATCTTTTCTAGCGTATATATTGGCGGATTATGTTGGGATCGAATCGAAACCGAGTTGAGATAAACGTCAAAAAAAAATTTCTAAATACATATTTCTATATTTATTTAAATTAAAACAAAAATAAAAATATAAATATATACATACTCAAATAAATCGTAAACAAAATAAAAATGGCGTTCTTTCATTATTAATATTTTTATAATAATTCGTTGTTGTTGTTTTTCGACTCGATTCTGTATATATTGGCGTTTATAAGGATTGAGTTAACTCGATTCTACAAATTTGGTGGATCGAATCGAGTTAACGCGAAGATGACTCGATCCCGTATATATTGAAATTTCGATCCGTGTTCAATCCGGATTGAATTCTTAATATATACGTAGTAACATACTATGTTTTATCCCACACATTTGTGTGGTTTGGACTTTAATTAAGCCATTTTTTTATTTTGTGTGGTTGAAAAAGGGATATGTCAGACAGAGAATTTCGTACGTTCCCTATAAACCAATTTTGTGATGCCTACTAATGGAAACTGGGGTTGGGGTATTGATAATTAAAATATAATTGTAGTGTCAGAAGTAGAAAATAGATTTTAATTCATTAATCTTTAATTTTCAGAGTTCTGCGTAATCGATACTAGTAAAGTGGTGAATGTTACAATTGAATTTGATCGAAATTAAATTAAATGATTTCATTTTTGAAAGTTTGTGCGAAATTTAATTAGAAACTGCTTCATATTATACTTAAAAATAATTCAATATACAGCTTTACTAAATTTACCTTTGGTATGTACAAATGGATTATTTTATACTGGTTGGTAGTTTTATCGTACCAAAAAGTAAATCAAGTTTTGCCAGTTGCCAAACAGCCAAGTTATACCGAATACCGTGGACATACACTAAAAATATCGCGATTTCTTCCAATCGCGATTGCATGTCAAACAGATAAATTTGGGCTTTGCGAAATTTACAACAACAATCCCATATATTTAATTACAAATTGGAATTGTTTTAAACCAACTTTTTTGCTGGTATAGGGTAATTCTATTCTACCGGTTCTAAATTAGTTATGTACGGTCTTACCTTGGTACCGGTTAAATCCATGCTGGAATAGAATAAATATTGTGATCAAAGTAAAACCAAAAATTGTATTTACTTATTTTTATTAGTTGGGAACAATTACATTTTGAAGTTAAACAAAACGTGAAAACACAACTAAATATATCTAATTAAATAGTAATATGACCGAATAATATTGAATATTAGTTCTCTTACTTTGGCAAAAGTTAAAACCATTCTGGAATAGAATTAATTTGAGCTCAAAGTAACAACCAAAGATATTTTTTAATTTAATTTTATTAGTTGGTAACAACTACATTTTGAATTTGAAAACAACGTAAAAATGCAACTAAATACATTCAATTAAATAGTAATCTACTAGAACATTATTGAATATTATTACAAATCGTAACTAATTGCTCGTGTTGTTTAGAAAAATGCGATGTCAAAATAACAAAAACCACTTTTATATTTTTATTGCCAACATTTAAAAATAAAAGTATTCAATAAAATTGCCCTGGTGGTGAACATTAAAACCTCAGGTAGAATAGAATAATTCTATACCAGCAGAAAAGTTTGTCTAAAATAATTCCAATTTGGAATTACATATATGGGATTGTTGTTGTAAATTTCTCAAAGTAAGACGGTAATTATTAGAAATCGTAACTAATTTACAACCGGTGGAATAGAATTATTCTATACCAGCAAAAAAGTTGGTTTAGAACAATTCCAATTTGGAATTACATATATGGGATTGTTGTTGTAAATTTATCAAAGTAAGACCGCAATTATTGTCGTCTTATTTTGGTACAAGTTAAATCCATTCTGGAATAGAATTAATTTGTGCTCAAAGTAACAACCAAAGATATTTTTTAATTTATTTTTATTAGTTGGTAACAATTACATTTTGAATTTGAAAACAACGTAAAAAAGCAACTAAATATATTCAATTAAATAGTAGTGTACTAGAACATTATTGAATATTATTACAAATCGTAACTAATTGCTCGTGTTGTTTAGAAAAATGCGATGTCAAAATAACAAAAATCACTTTTATATTTTTATTGCCAACATTTAAAAATAAAAGTATTCAATAAAATTGCTCTGGTGGTGAACATTTAAACTACGGGTAGAATATAATAATTCTATACCAGCAGAAAAGTTGGTTTAAAATAATTCCAATTTGGAATTACATATATGGGATTGTTGTTGTAAATTTCTCAAAGTAAGAGCAAATAATTTGTAACAATTGCGGTCTTACTTTGTGAAATTTACAACAACAATCCCATATATGTAATTCCAAATTGGAATTGTTTTAAACCAACTTTTTTGCTGGCATAGAATAATTCGATTTCTAATAATATTCAATATTATTCGGTCATATTACTATTTAATTAGATATATTTAGTTGTGTTTTCACGTTTTGTTTAACTTCAAAATGTAATTGTTCCCATCTAATAAAAATAAGTAAATACAATTTTTGGTTGTTACTTTGAGCACAATATTTATTCTATTCCAGCATAGATATAACCGGTACCAAAGTAATGCCCGGTTTACATGAGAAAATTGTTTTCTTCTACAAATTTTTGCAGGTAAATAAGAAAGAATCCGCTATATAAAAATATTCAATATGCCAGAAAGAAATAAACAATAGTAATGGCGTAATTTTTTTTATAGGATCATTATTAATTTTTTTTAATGAATTAAAAATCGAAATTTACATTTTTATCTATGGCGTCTGTTTTTATTATAAATCCTCAACATTTATAAATACGAAATAATTTTTTTTCTTGTTAATTTTAAGAATGTTGCCATAAAAATACTCGGATCGAATATATTTTATGGCAACATTTTCATTTTTATGGTGATTTTTGCTCAAAAATTCTTCTGCAAAATTTTGTTGGGATATATTGCTTTTCTTGTCTCTCATGTGCAAAAAGTCAATGTTATATCTTATTCATTTTGCAGAAAAAAATGTTGGTCGTATGTAAATCGGGCTTAAGACCGTAAATAATTCTAATAATTCTTTTCTACTGGCTGTAAATTAGTTACGATTTGCAAAAAATATTCAATATTATTTGGTCATATTACTATTTAATTAGATATATTTAGTTGTGTTTTCACGTTTTGTTTAAGGCCTCGATTCACGTATTTTCAAAAACACGACTTTTCGTGGTACCATAGCATAAAAACTAACCAACCGATCGCCAACATTTATGTCTTAAAATTTTAATTGAAGTTTTTTAGGAAAATTGACGGTGGCTTTTTCCATTTTTCCCTCTAGTTTTTCCGCTATGGCATTACAAAGTAAACAATATTCTCAAAAATCGAAAAAGTTTTGGTACCATTGCGACGATATCAGTCAACAAAACTTAGATTGTGATACACCAAAGACGCAGAAAAAAATCTGAGATGATTGACGGTGGCGATTTGTTAAATTAAAAATTTGCAAAATAAACAAATTCCTTTGGTAATTGTTCCAAAGACACAACCGTAAAATTTATTGATTTTATTCCTAATTAGTTTTACCAGAATACCACAGATGTAGTTAGTTTCCAGTCTTGTTTCGATGTATATTTATGTACATATGTATGCATATGGAAGATAAAAGCAAAAGGGCGTTACGATGAACGTTGTGCTGTGAAACACAGCTGTGAAACTAACAATATTTTTTAGTGGTGTGTATGAAATTGAGATAATTTTCTTTCAATCTTTAATAAATACAATAGTAAATTGTATTTGTATTTTATCTACTTATAGAGAATGAAAAGATAAGTATTTTAATGAGATATGAATACATATATATTATGTACGTAGCAATTCTGTACAGATGTGTGTACATTTGGAGTAGTATGAATGTCCTATAACAATAGTTGGTGATAACACAAAAATGATGGGATTGAAAATTTAATTATGTGTTGTTGTTGTTGATGTAGTGATTTAGAATAATAAATCCATTTATCAAAATTTTCACGCAGAATTGATTTTATTTTGTTTACCTTGAATTTACATCTCGTAATTCGCGATACATAATTTTATACAAGCAGATCTGATCGTTTGTTGGTTAAAATTACACCTCAAGCTCATGTTTTTTTCTATATATTCAAGATGTATACTAGGGTCTAATTATATAAGCAGAATAAAGGCTACCATATGAAAATTGTCTACGAGCTAAGTGCAAAATAACAAAGTTAAAAATGTGTGATCGCAAAACGGTGGTACAACAACAAGTGCATTATACTCGTACATATATTACACATTTTTAACTTTGTTATGTTGCACTTAGCTCGTAGACAATTTTCATGCGGCAGTCTTCAGTACGATTTACGATTATCGACTCAAACTAATTTTGAGTTTTTATTGAAAACAAAAAGATCAATCATTAGGATTTGTGTTTCACATTTATAACCGACAATCCAAAACACTTTAAATAACGTAATGACTTTATGTTTGTATAATAATACCCCCGATTCCAAATTTTATAAACCTATTGAATTTGACGGCGGGGATGTGTAAGGCCTCTTTATAGAACAATGACAATGGCCTACAACATGTTAACAAATCTATTACTGGGAATTAGTACAATAATTTTCGCACAGGTTAATTGTAATAGATTGACATCTAGTTACTAGTAGGAAGAAGAAAAACTGGATGAAATATTGGTGTGTGTAGCGATTGTAAAAAATTTTGTATATAAACGATCGTGCGATATCGATTTTTCTTCCTAAAGTATTTGGTAATTTTTGCTGGATGGTTGTTCGTGTTGATCGAGCAGTAAAAGATCAAAAAACGTTAAAAGTGAAAAAAAAAGAAAATTGTGATTGTGCAATAAAATAATTAAACTCTTAAAAAATTATGATTGTGCATTAAAATCTACAAAGATTTCAATTTTTGGTCATTACAGTCGTAATAAAATGATCTGCTTGTACTAGTGGCATAACCCAAGGTGTTAAATAGATAACACTTAAATCGTTAATTTTTAATTGAAACTAAGTGCTGCCAATTCTTTTGTATTTATGTTAAATGGGTGCATGACTAAGACATGCTGTTTCTAGTGTCTAATAAGAAAAAAACAAATGCAAAGTGTAATTTAAGTTCATAAATATTTATGAAACTGCCGTAAGTGAAGATTTATGAAACTGGCAATGTAAACATAATTCGTGTAACATAAAATTATAGTTTCTTCGATTATAAAAATTAAGTTCTAACTTAACTGTGCACAAGGCCAGAATATTTCATACTGTGATTGATTAATCATACTTTTGTGTTAATCGAGTATGGGTACGAGTGAAAAAAAAAAAATCAAAACCAACCTATAATTAATGTGCATCTTAATTAAATCCAGCAAGATAATAAATCGTATAACATTAATTAAAACTATAATAAGGTTAATTTAATAATATGTCCGATTCCAAAAAGATATAATAATTATAAAAATAATAAAATATCGTTAAAATTCAAACAATAAAAAACATGAAAATAAAAGAAAAACCATATTATGCTCCAGCAAAATATACGGAAGAAAATTTACATCAACATGATGGCCGCAAGAAAGTTACAAACTAACCAAGCTGTGTGAGTTAACCAATACGTGTAAACAATTTTTTTTACCTAAAATTTTAACTATTTTGCTAAAATAAACATTATTTATAAAATCATTATTATCCTTTCTAAATTATTCATTTATTTAGATATTACTTATAACATATTTATTTCATTTTCGCTAGTTTAATTTACTTAAATTATTATTTTTCTTTGTTATTTATTTAACTAATTAATTCATATGCATATTTTTGTTTCGATGCATATACTTTATTTTTGTACGCATGCGTCCGCTATTTTTTTTTTGTGCACAATAAGTAAATATTAAGTTATTAAACATTTTTGTATTAGTAATTGTAAAATTTGCGAGTTACATTAATTTGTCATTATTTTTTTAATAATTATTTTTTTTTTTTAAAAACTATGAACATTTTTGCATTTGTTTTCGTAAGTTGAGAAATTTTGATGTCATAATTAGATCAGTTCCCAATGGGAACTTAAACTGTATGTAAGTGTGGTATAGTAGGTAAGTTGGTTGCATCTCCCGTTTCCTTTTCGTTTTTCCGTTACTTTGTTTTCTATGCGGTTCAATATCATCGATTCACCAATCAACATTTAACACCCACCCCAGGCTGAGCAGCTGGAAAAATACCGCGATTGGTTGATTATGTGAATCTGTGAAGTTCTATAGCGGCATAGGTACTCTAACGGAGTGCTTGTGTTGTTACAGATGCCAGATCCAAAAAAACTATCAAACTATCAAAAAAATCAAATTAATTTGGGTTTGTAATTCTTGATTAAGTTACCGGTCATTTTGCCGTTCACAAGACGATCAAATTTTATATCCAGAATCTCTATGTATGTATATAAAAAGACGTGTGTGTTTGTAACATTAAGAACTGCTGTACCAATGTTGATAAAAATTGGTGTATATGTTGTATGGGTCATGAGAACTGTTTTTAGCTGAAAATGGTCCACCGGAAGTTGCAGCTTCCGTATGAGCATTTTCGGTCGATAAACTCAAAAACTATACTGTATGAACTGTAATAAAAATTTATATATATGTTCTATGGGTCGTGAGCCACTGGAAGTGGCAGCTTCTATGGGAGTTTTTTTCGATTTATTAATTACATTGATAAGATCGCAAATCAACATACATAGGATTAGCAATTGCTTTTTCAGGAATAGCAGGAACATTATTAGATGGCAATAGAACACCTCATTCAGTACTAAAACTCCCATTAAATATGTAAATAATTTAAACACCAACATGTAACATACCAAAAACATCAGCAAAGGTATTGCAACAATGTAAAATAATAATTTGGGACGAATGCACAATGGCACATCAAAAATCATTAGAAGCATTAGATAAAACGTTACAAGATTTATGCAACAACCAACAGATATTTGATGGTAGAACAATATAATTATCAGGTGATTTTAGACAGACACTAACATAGGTACCTGTTATAACCCGATCAACTCCAGCTGGTGAATTAAACGAATGTTTAAAACCATATAATTTCTGGAGAAACATTTAAAAATTTAAATTTAACAATATATATGCCTTTTCAATTGCAAAACGATGAATCGGCTATAACATTTCCAAAATCATTATTAGACATTGGAAATGGAAAAATTCAAATTGATTGTGCAACTGATTCATTTCCATTTCCACAAAACTTTTGTATTTTAAAAGACTAAAAAGAAAAA
Organism: Nephrotoma flavescens; assembly: GCA_932526605.1. NCBI lineage: Eukaryota > Metazoa > Arthropoda > Insecta > Diptera > Tipulidae > Nephrotoma > Nephrotoma flavescens. The sequence continues at coordinate 158,580,160 of OW052221.1, read as the reverse complement.
TTAATTGAAACCGCGTATACCCAAATATTGTACAACAATTCAAATCATAATTGGTTAAGTGATCGACCAATATTGACATCATAAAACAAGGACGTTAATGATATAAATACTGCCATTCAAAATACAAAAGGTTGGTGAAACATTTTCATAAAAACCAATTGATTGTGGTATAGATCAAGACGAAGTGGTAAACTATCCTACAGAATTTTTAAATTTATTAGATTTGCCTGGAGTACCACCACATATTCTTCAATTAAAAATTGGTGTACTATCATTTTAATACGAAATATTAACCAACCAAAACTTTGTAATGCCGACTTGCTGTTAAAAAATGAATGACATATTTAATTGGAGCAACCATATTAACTGGCAAATACAAAGGAGAAGAAGTTTTATCCCAAACATTCCGATTATAATTCCGTCAGATATGCCATTTAATTTTAAAAGAATACAATGCCACATTCGTCTAGCTTTTGATATGACCATTAACAAATCACAAGGTCAGTCACTTGAAGTTTGTGGTTTAAATTTGGAATATCCATGCTTCTGACTTTGCCAATTAGATGGTAGACGCTCACTTGTGGGAAAACCGTCATCATTATATGTGACCGCACCTGAAGGAACAACGAAATATGTTCTATACCAAAGAGCATATATATATATATATATATATATATATATATATATATATATATATATATATATATATATATATATATATATATATATATATATATATATATATATATATATATATATATATATATATCAGTGATTGAAAATAACTATTATTTTTCTATCTCTCACTCTTTTTCCACTCTTTATCAGCCGAAACAAATTTTTATATAATTTAAAAAACTTTTTCTCTTTAACTAATTTGTTTTGTACATATTAAATCTTACAGCAAAGCGTGATATTTATTTCTAAAACATAAAACGCTTGAGCGTAGAATTTTTTCCCAACGAAAAAAAATCTTCTACAAAAGAGAGATTGAAAAAAATAATATTAATTCCGCTTGAAAGACGAATATTCCCTCGAAATTTATTTACGTCTTTTCACCAAGCGATAAAAAATTATTTTAAAAATAAAAATTGGTCGAAAAAGAGTTTTATTTTTTTTTCAAAGGATAAAACTCTTTACAACAATAACAATTAATAAAACATCTATATGGAGGATATTCATAGAAATATGTAGGAAGATAAAAAAATGTGTTTGGTTGTTTTTCTAATACACAACATTGAATATGGAATTTTTGATGCACTAGGCAGGTAAAAACTATACGATAGAGGTTTGAGTTTTGTTATTTTTTAAATGCAAATCCGTATTCAAATCTTGGTATGATCTTATACGAACAATTATCGGTTATCATTGTATGGGTTAATTATTAAAACGACAATTTAATTTGAACATAATTTCTAGATTAACTTTTATTTATATACATTTTTTGAGAATATGATTTATTTTAAAGTTTAAAATTTAAACGATTGTTCAAAATATTTATTACTTTGCAGAAAAATATGTAAAGGATTTTGCTTTTTTTACTAAATAAGAACCACATATACTTGTTCACACTTGATGTTCAATTTTTATTATGTGTATAGACTTCCGAGTGTGATTTGATTGTTTCTACAAGAAAACGTTTCATATAATGTTAATAATACGTTATATAGAATGGCTGGTGATAATAATAGGTAGATTTTTCCTGGTTATATAACGTGTTAAGCAGCCAAATATTCTCCAAATTAATTTTTCATATAATTCGAATTTTAACAATTTAATTTTTTGATATCGATATTTCGGGCTAAAGGCCCATTTTCAAGATACTAAAATTAATAATAATAAAATATGTGTTACAATTTTTTATATGGTCGGATTATATAAAGCAACAACATTATAAATTTAAAATAATAAACTTACATTATGCTATAAATTTAAAATTCGGTAAATATAATTGTTTGTGTTATATTTTGTCACTAAACACAACACAATACATAATTATGGATTATCATAAAAATGTTATTTTATAAATTATTATAAAAAAAGGTTTGTTTTATATAGGTAATTTAAATAGGGTTTTTTTGTTGCGCGGGCTCAAAATTTCGTATACAATCTTAGTTGTAATTGTATATAAAATTCCATATACAATACTGCGAGAAGAGATGGTGGCGTTAAGGTATTGACAATACCATTATGATAATACATACTTGTATTCTCAATTATGAGCGTAATAAAACAAAACATATGATTGAGTTCGTTGATCTATATCAACGCCTTCTATACTACTGGCCTTTTACTACTCTCATTTTTCGCACATGACGTCAATTTAAGTCTATACCGAGACTGCGCAATAATAATTTTAGGATATTTACACTAACAAAGCAACTAGAGAAAGCAACAACAACGTCGACTTAGTGTGTCGTCATCATTTGGTGTAAGCGGCCAGTAGTTTAGAAGGCATTGTCTATATACTACAGAACATTGGTAAAACTGTAGAGGTATTATTATTATTATTATTATTATTTGTGTTTATGTATGTGTGTAATACAAAAAGTAATAATTACAATTATCCAAAAGTTAGATGGTGTTGACTTAAAGATGTTAAACAATACTTTTATTTCATGTGCAAATTATTACACACGAAGGTGTGTTTCTGAACTGTTGATAATTTTAATTATGAAGCCAAAAACAAGCTGGTGTTGTGCTTATTATTGCTTGTAATTTCTAATAGTTTTTTAAACTCATCACACAAATTATTGGTTTCGGACTTCAAGTTCACACTGCTAGGTAGGTTGGATGTAATGTGGGCTGATTCAAGGATACGTCTATTGATCATGTTCGATTCTCGGCGTATAATTTTGGTTTCATCAAATAATCGTCGATTGCAAGGGTGGTCGAACAAGTTTTACACCTTACGTTACTCTGGTGGTTTTGCATTCTCCTTTTGAGTTTGTTACTTACCGGTTTCGTCAATATATATTTTACCACATTCGCAGGGAATTTCATAAACTTCACCATGTTGTTGGTCCATAGGAATCTTATCTTTAAGTTTAGAAAATGAAAGATGATTCTTGTTGGGAATCTTATAAACAATCTTCCAGTCAATATGGTTACTAGGTATAAATATTTTCAGAATTTGTTGTAATAATTTATTAACATAATGTCAAACTATGGTGTCAAACATAATGTCAAACTAGCGATATGGTGTGGAGGAAGGGCTGGTATGCTCAATATTGTTGGTGATGGGAGGATTGTTGTCGTTTGTGTTATTGTTGGTCGTGTGTTTGGCTTTGTAAATGGCTTTGTTAATTATTTTATGCGGGTAATTATTTTTTTAATTGCCCCCGGTGGCAAAGTAGTCAGCATGCTTGCTCCAGCGACCGGAGGTTCCGGGTTCAATTCCCGGTGGTTACAAGGAAAAATTTCACTGCTGGTTTAGGATCAATGAATTAACCACTCATTATCCGGAATGAAAAAATGATTATGAAACCTCATTTGAGGCGGCCAAATCCCTTGATGGGATATAGTGCCAGAGAGAGAGAAAGAGAATTATTTTTTTGAGGATTTCATAGATGATTATTTTATTATCTTCATGGAACTCAACATTTGATAAGGCAAATACTCTATAAGCAAATGCAACCGCAAGATTGAATTTCTTGTTTGGTGGATGGGACGAAATGTAATTTAGTATGCGATCAGAGCTGGTGTTTTTTTTTGAACCAACACGTCTTGATACTACAATAGTAACGGATCAGGTTCATATCTAAAAACGGTATGGTGTTTTGTTTTTCTTCTTCAATTGTGAATCTTATGTAGTTATCGAATGAGTGGAATTTTATTAAGACATTATTGATATGATTTTTAGGGATGGCCAAGATGATGTCGTCTATATATTTCTTGATAAATTTTGGTTGGTGGTCTAATTGTGGTAAACAAGTTTCAAACAATCTTACCGCACAACTAAAAAACCCTATTTATCAAAACCACCATTTTTAATATAATGACGATCGTGCTCAAAGTCACCGGCTTAAATAAGTATTTTAAATTACCTAAACAAAAATTTAAAATTTTATATTGTAAGTTTATTAATTTTAAATTTGATGTTGTTTTTTTTTTTTTATTCATGCCATCTATTTTGGGGTCGAAGCACTCCCTGCTCTTTCGCGGTTTATTTTTTCCGTCTTACTTTACGTATCACCTGCCAAATCGAAGACGTACGGCTATATGGCCGATTTTAAGACCATCTGCACATTGCAAGCTCAATGCCAGCCTATACTGACATGGAAGATGGGTCGGTCCATGAGTTTTGCACTCCAACAGGGGGTCATGTGTTACATTTCATCCCAGATCGTAATCTGTTATGAAATTTCACTTTTGCATCCTGCCCCTATCGGGATTCGAACCCGGTACCTCCCGATCCAAATGCCAAAGCTTTAACCACTGTGCCATTTGGTCGGTTGCTTTATATACTCTGACCATATAAAAAATTGTAACACATATTTTATTATTATTAATTTTAGTATCTTGAAAATGGGCATTTAGCCCGAAATATCGATATAAAACAAATAAATTGTTAAAATTCGAATAATATGAATTTTAATTAATTTGGAGAATATTTGGCTGCTTAACACGTTATATAACCAAGCAAAATCTACCATTTCATATATTGTTTCTATTTCTCTGTGGTCAAACGAAGCGAGTCAAATTCGGAAGCTTAGGATATGATACCAAAGGGATGAGTCTCGCAAGTACAACATTAGCCAAAACTTTGTAAACAGCGTTCAGTAGAGGTATACCGCGATAGTTTTCACATTTAAGACTGTCGCCTTTTTTATGCAGCGGATATATAAGCGCCGTCTTTCAATTCTCAGGCAGTTCCTCTTGGTCCCAAATACAGGCGACGAGATCGTATAGACTTGTTGCATGAGTAGCGGGGATTCCATCGAGACCGGGTGCCTTTCCATTTTTAATCGACTAATAGCTGCGTCTACTTCCTCCGCTGTGGGATATTCGACAAAGACCTCTCCACCTGGGGGAGCTATTGCTCTAATGGGGGTCATGTCGTCATTCCGATTTAGCAGATTTTGAAAGTAGATTTGCCATACTGAGTGAACACGTTTATTCTCAACTCTCCATTCCCGTCTTTGATGGCTTTAGTTTTTGGGTGGAAGACTTTAGTGAGATTTCTGGCGTTTGCAAAACAGTCGCTTGAACTTCCTATTTCCGCTTGGAAGCTGATGTTTTCAATGCATGATTTCATATGTTCACGTTTCATTTGTCGGAGGAATTTAACCGTGGCCTTCCTAGCGCGTATATATTCTGCTTGAGCGCTTCTAGTGTTGCGAGCTAAGCATTTTTCACGAAGCTTTCGTTTATTTTCGATGACCCCACGGCATTGACCATCGAACCAGTCATTGCGGGGCCTCGGAGGTCTTCTTTCGATGGTATTTTGCGCCGCGCTGGTTATGGCTGTTTGTATAGCGTGCCAATGCTCCTGGATGTTAGGAGGAGCTTCTTCATTGTTATGGGGCCGATCTAAATAATTAGGGACAGATGATTGGTAACTCTTCAATGACGCTTGGTCTTTTAGAGCAGTAGAATACTTACAGCAAGTACTCGATAAAAGCAGCCAATGGACCAGAGATTGGAAAATGAAGCTTAACGAGCTGAAATCAGTACATGTAACATACACGATGCAGCATAAAAATAGTAACATCCATACATTTCTCAATGGAGTACAAATTCCTCAAGCTGAATTTGCTAAATATCTCTGATTACATATCGGTTCAAGATTGAACTGGAAATATCACCTTAGACAAAAAGCACAGCAAATGAAAATAAAACAGGGTGAGATGTATTGGTTAATAAGAAGACATTCTAAGCTTAGCCTGTACTGTAAACGCCTGATCTACGAATTGACAATTAAACCAATTTGGACGAATGGTATCCAACTCTGGGGCTGTACTAAACAATCAAATCGTTTAATTATTCAACGTTATCAAAACAAATTAGTACGTGCAATAATGAATGCTTACCGCTACGTAACCAACGAGGAATTGCACAAAAACCTAACGTTAAATGAATTGATGAAGTGATCCAGAAATATGACATCAAACATGAAAGAAGGTTACTGCAACATACCAACAGTGAAGCAATACTACTTCTTGACATAACA
>OW052221.1:158526586-158566586 GCA_932526605.1 Nephrotoma flavescens | reverse complement strand
CTAATACAAATGAATATAGATGACTGAAATATTTGATAGGATCGGTGTATGCTTGAGTACAGTTCGGCTTGTAGAATACTTGTATTGGTTTCGTTTGAGCTAAAAAATGACAAGAAAATATATTTCTGATAATTCCAATGTTGTGTCTGTGATTTTTCGTTGAACCAAGCTACACGAGATTTTAGATTCTGTTTTCAAACTAAGTCGCAATAGATTTTTATTGTTAATTTAAACCCTTATTTTATATTAAAACTCCATTTTTTTGTATTGATTTATTCTGTTCTCTCGAAAATAAAATTTAAACAAAAATCTACATCTCAAAAATGGCCTTAATTTTTTTTATTTTCATTTCTATTTTTTCATTTCGGATTCACTGAAAAATTTAATGTCGCAGTTAAAATGGATTTTGTAGTTAAAAGGGGAAAGAAAGGAAGGTGAAGCCGGTCTTATGAAATCGTGTGTAGCATGGCTGGTTAAACTGCGTATACGTATACGTATACGCAAAAAACAAAATATTTTTGATTTATGCGGCTATTTACAGAAACGTAGGATGAAATATCTCTTTTATGTTGTCTCTGCTACAACTACTATCCCTTTCCGGTTACACTCATTTCGTTTCACGCATTATGAGAAAAAATCGATATACAGGTTTTGTTGTCACAACGTAAATTTGGCGATGTTTATGTGAATGATGCATTTGGTAATGCACGCCGGGCTCACAAGTCAATGATGGGGAAGGATTTGACGTGCTGCCGGTCTTTTACCGAGCAAATAAATGAATTATTTTTCACGCGTTTTGGATAATCCACCGCGTCCATTTTTGGCTATTTTAGGAAGTGCTAAAGACAATATTCGACTCATTGACAATCTTTAAGATAAGGTTATTGAGATGATTATAGGAGGAGGAATGGCATTCACATTAATTGAAGTTTTAAATATCATGGGAATTGATGATTCACTATTTGATGCTGCAGGTTCAAAAATTGTGCAGCAACTCGTAGATAAGGCAAATACAAATAATGTTCGATGCCGGTCGATTTCATCACTGGCAATAATTTTGCCGCAGACACAGAAGCCCAAAAAAAATTCAAATTTTAAGTATGTATTTATTTAAAGCAAAGATATATTACCCATGGTGTTTTGTTTAGATATGCTTCTTGTTTGATGCAACTTTTCTGATTAATATCAGAATCTAGATGGGCTAAGTACTTGATGGGGTGGTCGGTTCGTTTTGGTTTGCAACTTAATTGTACACTTCTCGTATGTGTCCAAATCGCCCTACTTTTTGTAGCGCTTTACCAACAGATTTGCCAATAGATTATCCACGTTTGCGGAACGTCTCCTAACTGAGTGAGTATTTGTAGCGACCGAAATCAAACTTTAGTTTAATTTCAATCTATATCCGTTTACAATTTATTTACAGATTAATTATCCATTTCTTATCTAACCTTCCTGCACCCTACATTATATGTATTATGATTGTCATTTATTATAATACATAATACACAAATACAAAATATCCCGCGCATACAAAATACGTTGTTGCAATTCATTTTTAAATGTGTAGTACAATGCAAATAATTTCGTATTATATATCTTCTCATTGCGTCATCATATTGATAATGAATTTATTTTGTATTTACCTTTTTACTATTACCTATTTTATATATGTACTTACCCTACTGGAAGGGAATCGATGAATTCATCGATGAGTTCACCATAACTCATTCAATCAAGTCTCAAATGAACTTTATTCTGTACCCGGGACTAAAGTCATTTATATATTTAATGAAGTTTTACGTGATCTAATGAAGGATGATCATAAGTAATTTGCTGTATAACGCATTCATCGAATTCATCGACGATTTTTTGTAAACAAGTCATTGAGATAGTAATAAGGCAGTTGTTACGGAAATTCATGAAAGTAGTGTGCTATAATCTATTAAGGTGCATTTTGAATGGTTTTTTGTGATTTGTGATTAATATTTTATGTTTTAGCTACAAAATAAAACACGTCTTCACTTTGTAAGTCACTTTTAGTTCAGGTACACATATTGAATTACTTTTACTTTCTTATGTTATTAAAATAACATCCCACAATTAAACTAAAGAAATAGCTAAAGTAAATTAAAATTGTGTGTTTAATCACTTCTACATTTTTTACTAGAGTAACATGTTTATACTAGTTAAAAAAATAAATGGTTTCTCTAGTAGAAGAACATATAGAAAAATAATCGCAACATATCTTTTGACCAGAATTTCATCGAGAAGTTCACTTATGTTGTCATCAATTGCTTGACTCACAAAAAATTCAGTCACATACAATCAAATAAAATTTGAAGATGTTTCAATACTAAATCAAAATATTATGTAATTCGTATGTTTGTGAGAGTTTTTGCGTTACTGTGTTTGAGGCTTGATGAACATTGTCCGGTAGGGTAATAATTGTAATGCTAGTAATATTCAATGGTATGGGTTACTCTTTTTAGTGGGAGATAAATTTGTATATAAGAATATAATTGTACTGTTCGATTTTTGGCTTAAAAAATCAATTAAGACACAGAGTTGAGATTGTGAAGCGAAAGGTGTGTCTAAAATTAATGAATAAATTGGTATCACAAAAGATTGTAACAAGGTGTTTAGTTTTATTGACTTTTGCGTGACTGATAATAAGTGTGGTGGTACGAGATACCTTAGTGATTTATACCTAGCGTGTCGCTATACATATATATTCACATAGTGAAAACAAACATAGTTGGTTGCTAAATTAAATTAACCCATCGCAGAAATAAACAAAGCAACAACTATATATTATAGACTGATAACATGCGGGAGGCATTTCTGACTATTTCCTCGTTGCACGAAACCAATACATTGGTGCTTGACTCCGTCAAAATTGTCAATTTCATTCGACAGTTATGTATTTCGGATAACTAAACAATATTCATAATTAGAGCCCGGATCTTCATGCAAATGTATGATTTTGCATATAATTGCATATTTCTCCCTTGTTTGCATATAACTACATATTTCTGGGTTTTATGTAAATTTTGCTTATTTAATACGAAAATCCGAACGAATTCCGTGTTGGTTGTTAATCATTTTCTATGTATTTGTATAAGGTATAATTAAATAATAATTTGCTTGATGGGTATCTGTCAAGTAAAAGTATTGCCACATACACACCTAATCAGCCTTTCCACACCATAGACATAATACTATATATATATATATACATATACCAGTAATGTGCTTTTTCTCCATATAAAATCGTCTATTTCATGCTTGGGCAGTTACGACGAGATTCATATATATAACTCTATTTATATCTGTCTTTGATTTCTATATCAACAACATAAAGCTTTTGTTTCTGGTTGTTTATCTTTCAAAATAGAATTATTTGAAAATTTTATGCAATTTATGATGAAATTTGTGTGTTGAATAAAATTTGTGATCAAATTTGTGTGTTTCTAAATTTGTGAGTTATTAAAATAAATGTATCGGAAAAAAATTATTTGTTGTGGATGATATGAATTATGCACAATAGATTCCGCCAGTCCCGTATCGAAAACGTTTTCAATTATATATGTCGTAACAAAATGGCGCATTTTTTCAGTATTTTAAATATTTTAATTATAAAATATGTATAATTATAATTAAATGAGATTCTAGGGTTAATTAATTATATTGATAATTGTTAAACAGTGAATAGTTCGGTTTTATGAATTATATGGAATAGTTGAATAGCTTTTTCGAAATAATTTTGTTGTATAAATTCGATTAAATATTTTGTGTAAGACTCATTAACCAGTTGTGGTTTAAAAAAATATTATAAAATTCTTGAATGTTGATAATTATTATAGAAAAAATTCTAATTCTACAAGTAATTAACTTCATTCATATTCGTTTAAAAATTCTTAATACAGTACTGATTATTTTTTGACTCTCTCTTTTTTCCTTTGAAATTTACTCACTTGACATTTAATTATTACTAGTATATATAATATGTATTATTAATGTCTTTGTTCCACATCATTACACACAATTTGCGTTTAGACGTAAAATCTCAAACTGTTGACACAAATTGCAACTTGTGTTTGTATGCTTAAACTTAATTTTATTTCATATGTTGCTTTGGGACAAAACGTATAGACCACTTTTCTGTTACGTCAAAATAACACCTGGACAGTCGAACGATTTTTGTATTTTATTCGTAAATATTAATTCAATAAAATTGCCATTAATATTTAAGGATCTATTTGTCATTAATAGCATAAGAATCTTTCAGATGACTCTTTGGAAACGGTTTTTTTTGGCTCATTTATTTGAAAGTGTGATGGAACAAATGTAGAAATTTGGGAGTTGTCATAGGGATAGGAATCTTCAGTAGTTGAATGTTTGAAAACGTTGTGGTTTTTTTGTAATGTCGATAGGAGAAGGTACAGGAGAATTTAAGGGTGAGGCTGAAGTTTTACGGCTTCGGTATTTATATATAACTTCTGTAGCAAAACTTGGCGTAATCTGTGGAAATAGTTGGCTTGGCTAGACAAAGTTATGCTCTTCTGAAATTTGAGTTCCAAAATTTCCAATTGTAGTATTTTTAATTTCCGACATTTTTAAATTTTCTGAGATTTTCGAGTTTCGGCTTCAACAGTCAAATTTCAAATAATAGCGAAAAACAAAAAATGCGAAACAAAATATTTGTATGGCTTTTTCATTGTGTTAGTGAGTAACAAATCGTTCCGCAATAAAAAATTTTGAGGAAAAAATGCAAATCGATGCAACACAAATATCCCCACTCCAAAATAAGTTTATAGGCGAAGAGGTAAGAGACGAGAAAAATATATCATGTAGTGCATACACGTAGGCCCAATTACAGACGATCCGTGCGTAAATTTATTTTGCATCGCCACATACAAGAAACAAATACAGACGGTTTTTACAATAACAATTCTGAATGTTTATACCGCCATCTCTATTCAAAGTGTTAAAGTGGAAAATTGTAATCATACGTTGCAGCTAGTATACGAAGCAGCTAATTCATTTTAAAATTAAATAAGTTTACCATTCCATATGCATGATGAGCTTTTAATAAAAATATTAAATTAATAAAAAATAAATTTTTCTTTGAAATTTTTGACATTTGTTTTGAAGTATCAACGAAAAACACAACAGAGTTTTCGTTTTAAATCGTTTAAAATTTTTTGATGAGTTCGGAAAACGTTTTTAGATTTTTGTGCGTTCGTTCACGTGTAAAATTATACCATTCAGAGCAAAGATCGTTTCTAGAAACGGCTAAATAGAAAATTGATTATTTTTCAATTAAAATTATTAAATAATTGCAAATTTATTATTTTAGCTACAAACTTGAGATATTTTACATATTATCTCATTGATTTGAGTTAAAAATATGCTCTAATTAATTCGTAAATAATTCGTAAAGAGTTGAGGAAGGCACAAAGGGGGTCTTGGAGACTCTTCTGTTGTAGAATGGAGGAAGTCTCTGAGACTTCTCGCCTTACGAAAATTCTATCTACCAACCCAACCAGTACTAGTTACTTAATTAGGCCGGACGGGTTATGAACAGCTTCAAGTGCGGAATCATTGGAGCTTCTCATTGAGACCCATTTTCCGGGAAGCATTGATGACTCGATGGAGCCTGAAGCTCATCGAGGAACAGCTTTAACAGGTGTGGATGGCATCGTGGACAGGAAACGAATCCTGTGGGCGCTAAACGGTTTTAAGCCTTATAAATCGGCGGGCCCGGATCGGATTATACCAGCAGAGATCCAAAGAAACTCTGCAGTTATCCTCCCCTGGATGGAGGTTATCTTCAGAGGATGTCTGCAATTGGTCTATATTCCCAGGAAATGGACGGAGGTCAGAGTGGTTTTTATCCCGAAATCGGGAAAAAGCTCACAGGCTTATCCAAAGGACCTGAGGCCTATAACTCTATCATCCTTTATGTTGAAAACCTTGGAAAGATTGATAGACGTACTTATTCGAACAAAAGTTGAGCCAAGGAATTGGGCAATGTCGCAGCATGCGTACTGTAAGGGAAAGTCGGTGGACACAGCTCTGCACGATCTAGTACGCATGATTGAGAAGTCAATTTACTCGCAAGAGTATTGTATGGTAGCATTTCTCGACATTGAGGGTGCCTTTAATAATGTAAAAACGGAGGCGATCATGGAAGGATTGTCATTTCTGAAGGTGGATTATCCTATAAGTAGGTTGATAAATCAGATGCTGGTAAGCAGGATTATTATCTCGGAACTGGGAGAGTCCGCCATTAGAAGGCGGGTGGTTAGAGGAACTCCGCAGGGAGGAGTAATGTCCCCCTTTCTTTGGAGTGCAGTGGTGAATGGATTGCTGTTGGAACTGGAGAAAAAGGGTATAGGGGTTGTAGCGTATGCAGATGATGTAGCAATAGCTGTCTCAGGCAAATATCTGGATACGATTAGGGATGTTATGCAGAATGCACTCCTGATCGTTACGAAATGGGCCAGCAAATGTGGATTATGGATCAACCCCTCCAAGACAGAGCTGGTACTATTGGTACTATTTACTAAGAAATATAAAATTCCGGTAGTTAGCCCTCCTACCGTGAACGGCACTAGACTAGCTTTTGCTGACAGAGCGAGATTTTTGGGCATAATCTTGGACAGTAAGCTCAGCTGGAAGCCTAACATTGTAGAAAGGGTGAATAAGGCTAATGTAGCCATTTACTCGTGTAGAAACGCCATAGGGAAGAAATGGGGTTTGAAACCAGAGCTGGTACACTAGCTCTATACCGCAGTGGTAAGGCCTGTGCTGATGTACGGGGTGGGCATGTGGTGGCCACCTCTGGAAAAGGTAACCTATATATGGATGTTAGAGAAGGTGCAAAGAACGGCCTGTATGCTTATAAGCGGGGCGCTTAGGACAACACCTACACGCGCTTTAGAGGTTATGTTCCATCTTATTCCAATCGAATTTTTTGGTAAGCAGATGGCAGCCAATGTGGCTACAAGGCTCTCGGCTGTCTCTCAGTGGAAGTGTCTTCAGGCGGGACACTCGACGATAGTTAGATCACTAGGGGAAGAACTGGTGAATCTAGATTATATTAAACCAACGTTGTGCTTCGATATAGGTTTCCGGATCATCTGTCCTTCTAGGGAATCCTGGAGGAACGGATCAATACTGGATAACGAGGCACTGCAATTTTTCACGGACGGCTCTAAGCTAGACGGCAAAGTAGGAGCCGGAGTCTTCTGTGAGAAGCTTAATGTTAATATTTCTGTTCGTCTCCCTGACTACTGCAGCGTGTACCAGGCTGAAGTGGTGGCGATAGGGGAAGTCGTGACATGGTTGAAGCATAACGTGGTATCTGTTAGGGATATCGCGATTTATGTGGACAGTCAAGCGGCACTCAGGTCACTAGAGGCGGTTTCTCTGAAGTCACGGGTTGCGCTGGATTGCCGATCATCTCTTAATGAGATGAGCGAGTATTTCAGTATCCAGATAATCTGGGTCCCTGGTCACTCGGACGTCACGGGAAACTGCAGGGCAGACGAACTAGCTAGGTACGGTACGACTCTCCAGATGCAACCGGAAAGGGCAGGTCTGGGGAGGCCTATAGCAGCGCTCAAATTGACGCTCAGTAAAAAGGCAATCGCCTTGACAGATGAGAGGTGGACCAACACTCTCACGTGCAGGGTTTGGCCAAAACTGGACCTGCGGCGCTCCAAGGCACTTATATCCCTGGGAAAACGAGATTTAGGATTGGTCGAAGGGATACTGACAGGACACTGCCTTTTTGGGGAACATGCGAGAAGGCTGGGTCTAGAGACGAATGACTTTTGTAGAAGTTGTATGGACGAAGAGGAGGAAGAGACGTTAGTTCACTTCCTATGCTCGTGTCCAGCACTATCATACAAAAGACATAGGTACTTGGGTGTGTACAACATGGACAGCCTTTCTGAACTCGCGGACTTTGGGGTGCGAGATATTTTACGCTACATCAGTAGCTCTGGTTGGTTTCAGCGGGAGTAAGGGGAGATTGGATCCTGTGGTATCACAATGGGCCATTATTGGCCTAAGTGTGCGATAGCAGCCACTCTAACCTAACCTAACCTAATTCGTAAATGCGAAATCTGTTTTTAGATGTCGTCCGTAGAAATGTGTATGTGGCATCGCCTTTAAACCAATTTTTTTTTTTATGGTGTAAAGTTGTTTTTGTGTGAGTGGTGAGAAATTTGTTTCTGATTTAAAGTATTCAATTTTAATATGCCGAAAGAAAACACAGCTAGCTGGTTAAATAGATTAGCGCGAAATATTGGAGATGGTGCCTTGAAGAGCGATGGCAAAGTTTTACTTTGTACGTTGTGCAACAAAAAACTAGGATGAAATACGAAATATCAGATTGAACAACACCTGAAAACGAATCTCCACGAAGAAAAAATAAAAAAATCAACTAGTAAACAAGAACTGATAGTACACACAGTAGAGGCCGGCAATAAGAAATCCGAGTTTAATTTAATTAATACTTAATAATAATTTTAATTATATTATTGCTTAATTATGTGAAGCTCTTTTGTCTGCGGATATTTCTTTTTGGAAAATTGAAAACCCTACTTTTCGAAAATTTCTTCAAGATTATACGGGTAATGTATTCCCGCACGAGTCAACGCTGCGGAAAAATTATCTTCCCACAGCATATGAAAATTTCATGAACAAAATAATATATTAGACTAAAAATAAGAAAATATGGTTTTCAATTGATGAAACGACCGACGTATTGAGACGATACGTAGCAAATGTGGTTGTTGGAACATTAGACGAAGCTACTTTTGGGAACCAACCATTCATATTAAATGTTAAGCAATTAGAAAAATCGAATTCGACCACAATTGCGCAATGTTTCGACGAATCGATTAATATTTTAGGTTAGGACACAAACAATTATAAAAGTTAGATTTTTGTGTAGTTTAGAAGGCATTGGTATATCACAGCCAATCTATTTATTTCGACTGTACGTGTATGTATTGCATTATCAACATTTAGGTGTATATATGAAAAGTACTTTATAGATTTTCGGCTTTTTTATAGACAAATATTATTTTCTATGACATTCACATTGTTTGAGACCTTTCGGGCCACCAAAAAATGAGGTCATTTACTTACAATACTCTACTAAAAAGAAGTAGAAAATTCACTCCCCCCATTAACCTCAAGGGTATTTGTGTGTACAGAGCCACACAACCCTTTACAAAAATGAGAACTTCCTCAAGTTTCCTCTTGGCAGTTTGGTTTCGTACCGATAAAAGTTGGTCTACTCATCAGGTTGCAACGACCAAACTGCAAAAATTTACCTCTTGCTTCACACCTATAGTATGAAACAAGAACATTTCGATTTAGCGAAATTTCTTAATTTATTTAGTGTGGGCTAATACACACATATAAAATGAGAAATTCCAAGAGTTTTCTGATTTGGTGATATAATTCGCTAAATCGAAATGTTCTTGTTTCATACTATAGGTGTTACTATAGGTGTGTTGCGCATAATTTGCGGGTTGCCATAAATTTTATCTAAAAGCTGAAAAACTACAATTGTCATTAGCTTCAACTTTTGTTGGTACAGAGATACTATTGTTAACAACATATGTACAGTGAAACCTGTTAAGTTGGACACTTTTTTAAGTTGGCCAACTGGCTAAATTGGACGAATTTGTGTTGCACCAACTGACTAAGTTGGACGATTTTGTCTTGTATTTTTAATTATTCTCAAACAAAAAATCTATCGCGTGGACGCCCTAAAGCTGTTAATTTAGATTTTTGTATAGAACCTTTTCTAGTTGGACACCTTTATAAGTTGGCTATTTTTTACGGTACCGTGAGTGTCCAACTTAGTTTCCACTGTATATGCAAAACCGTTTTACAAAATGACAGCTTTTTCGAGTTATTCGCTATTGAAATCTTGATATTTTACTTTACGTCATTAAATTTTGTGGTGCAAAGTTACAGAACAAAACTTCCGTTTATAGAGCTGAGTTACATTTTATGAATAGCATTTTAGTACATATCGGAATTTTACAGTTACAAAGCTTACATAAAGTTTGTGAATTGGGCCTAAAAATTTCAGGAAAATTCCAATAAAACATTCATTTTTTTTTGTCTTAGGAAGCACTTTTTGATTGCAAATACCATTGTTAACCATTAAACATATTAAACCTTTATCCTTCCTCTAGTAGACTAGAATTGTGTTGTCTTAGGCCTTACGATCGTTAGGTGACGGCAACCGGATCGTCTCGTCCTAAAAATAATAGAATAAAAAAATGCCTTTCCTATCCTTCCTATTGTTATGTGTAAACAGACTGTAGTAATAGTTCCGGCGTTATCCGGGACACTTCTCCAGTACTACAGTCCAATCAATCAATCAATTTAAACACTGTCACAGTATTTAACACTTATTGCGCAAAACTAGAATCACAATAGCTATAGAGGAGGATCAAAAACCAAGAGAATTCACAGCCAACTATAAAGGATGCGAAGTAGCGGTACAACTGCAAAGGTTAAAAAATAAAACACGCCAATCGACTCAAAACAGTAATGTTAGAAGAGAAAGGATTCCAACTACAACTAGAGTGCCGACACAACCAGAGCCCATAGGGCCAGTGAGGAGATCCTACTCACAGATAACGCAACAGAATACTATTAAAGAAAATCCACTAGAAAGGATATTTCGAAGTATAGAAACGATAAATGCACGCCTAGCAAAACAAGAACCTGGTCTAGAAGATATATATAAGCGGCTAGATAGACAAGAAGCTACGAATGAGCTTACATCAATGCTATACTAATCAAATGAATAGATCACGCGAATGGATTACCACAGCATGTTCCAGAGCTAGAAATTTTTCTAAACTTAGAAAAAATAGATATATGACTTGTCTCGAAAACTCATTTAACAGAAACTTCATTTATTAAAATACGTGACTATATATGCTACCATGCTATTCATCTAGGAGGAAACGCTAGAGGCCTACCCTAACTGTTAAAAATAATATTAAACATTACGAAGTGCTCGGCATTGAGGAAGAAATTATGCAAGTTAAAACCATAAAAGTTGAATCAATCAATAATAGGGAACTCAGTATCTCTTCTATTTACTGTCCTCCACGCCATCAATTAAAAAAAGAAGACTACAGTCGACTTTTTAAATCATTAGGACCAAATTTTATCACAGGCGATGATTTTAATGCAAAGAATACATATTGGGGATCTAGACTGACAACCTCTAAAGGGAAAGAGTTATTTAATGCAGCTCGCGAGAACAACTGTGAATTCTTCTCTGGCGACAAACCAACATATTGGCCTGCTGACATACATAAAATTCCAGATCTTCTTGACTTCTTTGTAACAAAAGGAGTTTTAGCGGACTACACATGCATTGAAAATAGTGAAGGACTATCATCTGACCACTCACCTGTGATCATGACGCTGAGTACAATGATAATAAAAAAAGATAATTCACCTAAGCTAACAAACAATAAAACCAATTGGGATCTATTCAAGAAATTAGTAGAAGATTGAAGAAATCTCGGCGAACCAATTAGAACGAAGGTGCAGCTGGAAGATGAACTAGAAATATTTAATAACAATATCCAACAAGCGGCTTGGGAAAGTTCACCGATTTCTCATACCAACGCAACAATGAAACATAACTATCCTCTTGAAGTCAGAGAGCTACTCAAAAAGAAACGGAAAGGTCGCAAAATCTGGCAGAACTCTCGTGCACCGCAACACAAAACTATTCTAAATTTTTTGTGCAACAAGTTAAAACAACTAATAAAGGAAATAAAGGACGAAAGCATAACTAAGCGACTACGAGGTCTTTCTGAACTAAAGGATGATGATTACTCGCTTTGGAAAGCAACAAAGGGAATAAAAAGATCCAAAATGCATGTGCCGCCTATCAAATGCGATGACGGATCATGGGCTAAAAGTGACAAACAGAAAGTCTCTCTATTTGCTGCTTATTTAGAAGAGACTTTTCAACCGTTGCCGAGACAAACAGCAAATGAAAATACAACAGTCGTAAACAAAGCAGATGACCTTGACATAAGGCATGTGACTTTATTGGAGCTTAAAACTGAAATCAATAGTAATTTAAGTATCAGAAAAGCTCCAGGTTATGATTTAATAACTGGACAAATCGTGAAAGCCATTCCCGAGAAAGGTTTGCGTAAATTAAATCAAATAATTAATGCAGCTTTCAGACTGAAATATGTTCCACGACAATGGAAGGTGGCCGAAGTAATAATGATTCCTAAACCAGGTAAACCAGGAAACGATAAAAAATCATAAAGACCGATATCACTACTTCCAGTCATATCAAAAATATTTTAAAAGCTGTTGCTGAAAAGACTCAAACCTATAATAGAAGAGAGATGCCTAATTCCACCACACCAATTTGGGTTTAGATAAAATCACTCTACAGTTGAACAAGTTCACAGAATAACGGATGTCATTGAGGATGCACTCGAGAATAAGAAAATATGCTCCAGTATTTTCTTAGATGTAGCTCAAGCTTACGACAAAGTTTGGCACCAAGGGCTTGAATTTAAACTGCATCGAGACCTGCCTAAGCAATTTTATCAAATTCTTAAATCGTACATAGCTGATCGACACTTTAGAGTCAAATTTGAAAATGAGTACTCTGAAATAAAAAGAATATCAGCAGGTATACCACAAGGTAGCGTACTTGGGCCTATTCTGTTTATTCTTTATACGAGAGACTTACCGATTATTGAAGGTACTACAGTAGCAACATTTGCAGACAATACAGCTATTCTAGCAGTTGGAAGAGATATTTCAGAAGCAACAAGCAAACTTCAAAGTGCAGTTAACACGGTGAGCAACTGGACTAAAAATGGCGCATCTCATTAAATGAAGCCAAATCAGTACACGTCAACTTTACAAATTAAAATGTAAACTGTATTCCCGTGGTCCTCAACTCAAACCAAATTCCATATGCAAATACAGCTAAATACCTTGGCATGACCCTCGAACACATCAAGAAGAAAAGAAAGATGGAAAGAACACATCAAGAAGAAAAAAGAAGAGTTAAACATTAAAATATAGAAAAATGTACTGGCTCATGGGTAGAAATTCTGAGCTCTCAATACACAACAAATTGCTTTTATACAGGCAAATGCTAAAACCAGTATGGACCTATGGTATCCAACTTTGGGGTTGTGCCAAGAAGACCAATGTACAAATGATACGATGCTTCCAATGAATGCCCCATGGTACATTAGGAATGACAACCTCCATAGAGACTTGAAGATGGAATACGTCACCGATGAAATAAAGAACAAAGCAAGGAAACACGTACAGCGCTTATCTCTACACGAAAATGCAGATATCCGTCGTATGTTGGACACCACTAGCGGAGTGAGGAGACTCCAAAGGCAGGAGCTGGGCTGTTTGGTTTAGAATAAGAAAGTATTATAAAATGAGTAATCAATAGGTTACTCATCTTAATCCGAGAACTTAATTTAAGAAAGATAAATTACTAAATGATCTCTGAATCAGTTGTAATATTGTATAAATAAATAAAAAAATAAAAAAATCTAAAACAGATTATATTAGAGAAACGCTACATTTATAGGACAATTACAGATGGGGGCGCGTGGCAAAGTGACCTAATGCGACAAAAACTACACAATCCATATCAAGCAACCATTGCTTGCGTCAGTACGAATTTCGGTGACCGCAAAGTAATTGTAAAAATAGAAGAAAACGAAATTATCAAAAATTTTATGAGAAAAACTGACTAAAATATCAGTGTTGCCATATATTTTGAGATCAAATGCGTTCAGATAAATAATATGTTTCGACTTTATTGAAATAATTACAACCCAATTAAATTTTAAGAACTAGGCTTCGTAAAATTTAATTTATTCAAAAATACTATCTACATACTTTTCATGACGCAATCACTTGCATGTTTAAGATGCTCGGTGCCATTTGCATCATGCAAAAATAATTTAATCAATAGAACAAACAAATTATGATGATGTGTTGTTATTTTCTTTTTTACAGTTTTAATAAATTTATTTGTTTATAAGAAAGAATAATATTTTTAAACGAGAAACGATTCGTATTACAATGTACTGAAATACAAATACATATAATGTTATACTTTTGCTGCTATACAATGCTATACAAATATATGTACATTACATTAAACTGAATTAGTGAAAGTAGCATTTTATATTTTTGCTTTATACGAGTATGTATTTGTAAAAATACGAGTTTTTAATTCACACTGCTACAATAATTTTATATGCTTATGTTATTAAATCCCACTGTCAATAAATACAACTGCATAAATACATTTTTGGGGTCAAGTATCACTGATTTTAAAATAAAATGAATTTTAATCAATGTGTAAATGTATTGTAAATCGCACAAAATATGCATTGTATTATCGTATGTTCTAACTCTACCCTACTAAAATTCACACAATGAACTTAGAATTTCAAAAATATAGGCGTACGGGTATGTTATTTTAATTCATATAATTAAAATATTAACGTTATAATTGTGGCCTTGAACTAAATTGAAAATTATGTTAAAAATGTGCGATGTATATTTTTTTAAATGTACATATAAGATATTTGGTGACATACCGAACTGAGAAACCCAACTCGATCGGAACTTTTTGCGGATAGACCTTAATAAAAAAATTAATAATTGGGCATTCTTAGCATTACAAATTGCATTTGGCACGAGTTATCAATTCTGGTGATCTAGCGGCTAAAGAGGTAGTATTGGGTTGCTACGTTTGATCTCTAGTCACTTCTTTTTAACCTTCACTTTGTAAATTTATTGTATGTTTAAATAATTTATTTAAACCTCTATCTATTTTGAGCCCCAAAAAATTTCAATTTGAATAAATTTTGTAGAATTGGGATTATTTATTCTGTTTTTATACGGATTAGCCGTTTTCAAATTTTTATACAGGCAGAAAGACACCGCAATATAATTTCCAAAACATAACATAATACTTTCGACTACATATAATGAACTGTTTGTTGACCACAAAAGAGTATCCAAAAAAAAGCAAAATACAATGTAAACATTTATAGAATAACAATCTACACGAATATACGGAAACATCTAATAATCAGAATTATCTCTGAAAACTTTAATCCAGCTATCGATCAGCTTTCTGTGCTATTATTTGTTACCGAGAGTTTTACGTACAAGGGTTGCCTTTGTACATAAAACTCTCATAACACCTAGAAGTCGGGATTGAGCAACCCTCAATCCCGACGTCTCCTTCATAAAGTTTGACATTTTGGACGGTTTATTTACTCAGAACGTCTTTTTTACCTTCCGCTATTTTTTTGTTATAGTGATTTCAAAATTTAATTTCTGTACATAAATGGAACTAAACTTTTTTACAACTTTCGACGTGGGTTAATTCAACAACAGTACATTGAGGAACTTGATTCGGCTTTCGGCGATAAAGCACTGCCAAGGATCATTGTTTATCGATGGCTTACAGAATTCAATCGTGGCCACGGTTCTCTTACGCAGAATATCTTGGATCTATGCGTAAGACCCGAAACCAAACAGCAGTCGACAACAAGTACACACTTAACTGATATTTTATTAAAAATTTGGATTAATTCTGTTGTTTTCCGTTTCTTCATTTCCGCTTTATCTTAATATCATCCCTTTATAGTAATAAAGCAGTTCAAATCTAACAATTCTCTGATGTTGTTTATCAATTATGCAAATATTTTTTTTAAATTTAATAATAATTTTGTTTTTGTTTTATGTGACTTGTAAGTTTTATTTAGTGATGACTCACACTCACTTTCTCTCTCTCTCTCTCAAGTATATAGCAATAATTTCAACCTGCTTAGTGAAATAAAATGAGTGCAAAAATATCGACGAAAAGTGTTGCTGCATCTGCAAAGGCGATGGCGAAAATTTTTTGTATGTAAATGGTTTGTATGTGACAAAGTAGCGCATTACGTATATGGTGGGATAAAATCCTAACACTCTATAAGAATGCTATTGTGACCGTTAAACAACAAAGCAGCTTTATAAGCAGAACCACTATAACCGAACCCGCTGCCGATGTATTAATAAATCAATGGATCGAATCTGTCCAACACTGAACGCCCTTTCACACGTTTAGAAAAACAGCCAACATCTGCGCTAAATCAGCCCGAGTTATATACCAGCTAGAAGTTTTAATAGAAACTGCAAACATTGAAAAATCCAACCGCTTGCTCAAAAAAGTCCAACAACTGAAACTACATAGCCTCAATCAAATGCAAATCTATTAGATACTGATCATATTGCTATTGAACCACCGAATGATACAACATGCCATCATGATCTCTCTTACAGTTGTAAGACCTCGACGATGAACATCCACAAATCAGTTATTGACGCACATATTTAAAACCTTTGTTGACAAAAAATTCCTACAAAATAATCTGAATTCGACCAGGCTCTTACCTAAAGTGAAAATAATTACGTATCGTACCATATAAGTATTGAAGCCGCAGCATTTGACGTTGTGATAAGTAGCGCATTACGTATGTGCAGGGATAAAATCCAAATCAGTAACACTCTTTTAGAATGCCATTGTAAACGTTAAACAACAAACCAGCTTTATAAACAGAACCACTATAACCGAACCCGCTGTGATGTATTAATAAATCAATGGATCGAAACTATCCAACACTGAACGCCCTTCCACACGTTCAGAAAAAAGCCAACATCTTTGCTAAATCAGCCCGGGTTACCTATACCAGCTAGAAGAGTTTTAATAGAAACTGCAAACATTGAAAAAACCCAACCGCTTGGTCAAAATAGTCCAACAACTGAAACTACATAGCCTCATTCAAATGCAAATCTATTAGACACTGATCATATTGCTATTGAACCACCGAACAATACATGTCATCATGATCTCTCTTACAGTTGTAAAACGTCGACGATAAATATTTGTAAGTGACATCCACAAGTCAGTTATTGACACACAATTAAAAATCTTTGTTGACAAAAAAAATCCTGAAAAATAATCTGAATGACACCAGGATACCTAAAGTGAAAAATGGCGGTGCAAACAATTAAGTTGTATTTACACTATTGTTTTCGAAGTAGCTTTCTGGGTCATTTTCAGCTTATCGTGAAACAACAACAAAAACTTACTGATCGTTTTCGATTGTATCCCTATGCTCCATATTTGTTTGGAGGTCAAAGTGTCAAAAGCTGTTTGTGAAAATTAGAGTCCTACTACTCTAATTAAACGAATAATTAAATGAAGTGGTAAAAATTGTTAATTTCAGCTATTATTATATCGTTTATAGTGATTTATTTTTGTTTTTTATAGAATATTTATGAAATTCATCATCCAGCCCGCGATAAGGAATTTTTACTTGAATTAAGCTGGGTGGACGAATCGACTAATGGCTTGCATGTAATTCTTGATCCCAGCCCAGCGATGCTTTATACATGGAAGCAACACAGAGTGGCGTCAAACTAGTAACGATGATCGAGATGACGGGGAAGATGATGAATAAGATTTTAAAATTTACTACGCTGTTTACTAATTGCTAGGTTATGTCGAAACTACAGTATGATTTGTCAGCGTCTCAATTTTCCCCCCGATGCTCGTGTATTTCAAGTCGATTTATGCTGCTAAAGCGGTCTAAAATAGTGGAATCGCTATACCTGTACGTGGAGAGGATGGAGTGATGTTCACAGTTGGGAAAATTGTCAAAGTTATATGAATCAATTCATTTACGCGAATTTTTACAATTGGCGATGGATGGTACTGGTCTGGTAAGTTTGTTGTAGTTAAGATAAATTCCAAAGATAATTTAATTTTTTATATTAGACTAGCCGGGGTTATGACCGATGGCCGTGCTTTAGTCGACGTTGCTAGGCAAGAAGCAGCAAATCATCGTATGTTCTTCAATAAACAAATTCCTTGTTGAATGATAGTTTATTCAATTTTGTTCGACTTTCCGGTGCTTCTGTTATGTCATCATCGTCGCCGGCTTAAGGAACTGAGCTGAGCTCTATATTATATGCTCGAACCTTCGGGTTTCTCATGCAAATATTACGGATATGCAATTGGCAAAGCTAAGCCAACCGCTAAAAATAACTTTGAGTCATTAATTGAAATTAACACATTACACAAATTAACACATCATTAATTGAAATTCATGATCCAGCCCGCGATAAGGAATTTTTACTTGAATTAAGCTGGATGGGCGAATTGATTAATGGTGACTACAGTATGATTTGTCAGCGTCTCAATTTTCCCCCGATGCTCGTGTGTTTCAAGTTGATTATGCTGCTAAAGCTGTCGAGAATAGTGGAATCGACATAGATCTACGTGGACAGAATGGAGTGGTGTTCGCAGTTGAGAAAACGCAGTTGTACAGTCAAACTTACATGAATCAAATTTTATTTTATATTGCTTTTTTATAAACCTTTCCTATTTATGCAAATTTCCTAATCGCTTTAAATGTAGATCCGTTTGATTCGTTGCAAATACAGACTTTCAGTCCATATTTGTAACAAATCGAATGGATCTACATTTAAAGCGATTAGGGAAAATCATCGAAATATGGGATCGGCATTACATGTTTTATAAATATTTTAAATAAATGATTTTTTAAATAAAAACTTTATCTATCTCCTCCAAATATTACCATGCTTCATAGCTAAATCAGTTGTACGATCAAATCTGAAAAAATGTGTTCTATTTCCCGCTATAATTCCGCTATTTATATTTTGAATATTTTGACACTTGGACATACAAAATAAATATCGATGTCGATAAGTTTAATTAATTTTTTATTTTTACAAAAGTACCAAAAACAATTAAATATGTATATTAAAATGAATTTTATTTATTTAATATATCAATTTATATTAAAAATAGCAATAAAAATAAAAAAATTAAAGATATATTTGAAAAATCGATAAGTATCGCTATTTCCAACTAATTTTTTTACTATGAACCGCGGAACAAAAACCGAAAGTTATGTAAAAAAGTATTTTTTATGTATTCTTTATGTAAAAAAGATGTAGGCACTACATCTTTTTTTGATTTCGAACGTTGTTTTGGGCCCAGTAAGCTTTATAATATTGATAAGATTTTATATGGGGAAAACAACAACAAAAACTAAAAACTGAAAACAACCTCGAAAACAAAGCTCGAAAACAATAGTATAAATGCAGCATTACGTATCGTACCATATAAGTGTTAAAACGTACGACTGGCCCCCCGGTTAGATTAATTCGAGTTTCAAAACGTAACTAGTTTTTCGAGTTTCCAGAATATTCCCCAGAAAACGTAGATACCTTTACAACATGTAACAAATAGGTCAACTAAAAGCAGTGGAATATTTAAAACGAGATAAGATGAATGTGATGTTAATGGCGGAACACAGTTTTGTAGCTAGAAATATACACGCCAAAATTAATGATATCGAAATTCAAACAATTAATATTGTGCCATCACCAAAAGCTACATTAAAAACCATCAAATTCAAGCTGGCCCCACAAATCGACTCGAAACTATTTATGCTACGATTTCTTAAAACTAATACCATCTAAAAGTTTCAAATGTGCTGAGCAAGTAACAACATGGATAACAGGTGAGTGCATCTAATTCGTATTTCCTTATAAGTGTCTCTTTGCTGGATAAATGTCAATTAAAAGAATTTTCCCGAAAACAAAGACATGTTTCATATAAGGTTTAATGAGGCCTCACTAAAATCTGTGAGAATCTCAGTGGACTATATATGCTTAATAAACACATTTTTATTAATCACTTGTTTTTTGTTCCGCAGAATATATATTCTGCGGAACAAAAAACAAGTGATTAATAAAAATGTGTTTATTAAGTATAAGTGTGTTTCGCCAAGTGCCTACGGCAAATAGCGTTAAAAGTATATGACTATATATGACTAAAGTATGTATGTATGACTAATGGCGATGAATTACTACACATTAATTAAATACATTTACATAACCATCAGTTTCAGAAGATTCACTTGGTGCTGGGCATATAATGTAATAAATTAATATTTAGTACAGGAGAAGATAATTACTGGTCGGCGATTGAACGTCGTAGAGGAAAGACGTGTTTTTTGTCTCTCCTCTAAATAAATAAAAAATTTAAATGTGTTTTAATTAACTAATTAATTAAATAATATATAGCTATGTGTTCATAGATAAATAAATAATAATATTAATAAAATTTTGTGTAATTTAATAAGTAAAGTGTAAAGTTTACGTATTGTACAGTTAAATTAATTCATATATGGTGCGCGTGCAATGGAGTAGGATATGTACATAACAATTTTTGTTTATATGTATGTATTTTGATACCGTTGCTTGAATCAATGCCTTCTAAACTACTGGCCGCTTACACCAAATGATGACGACACGCTAAGTCGACGTTGTTGTTGCTTTCTCTAGTTGCTTTGTTAGTGTAAATATCCTAAAATTATTATTGCGCAGTCTCGGTATAGACTTAAATTGACGTCATGTGCGAAAAATGAGAGTAGTAAAAGGCCAGTAGTATAGAAGGCATTGCTTGAATGCACTTTAAGGTCCAAACAGAATAGATCCGTTCCAGTCCGTTCATTTCGTTTCCGCTCCATCCGTTTGATTTCCTAAAACACAACATATCCGTTCCGCTTGTCAAAAATTGATATTAATTATAAATCATATTTTGGAAATTGTAATTTGTGGGAGATTATTAGAAGAGATTGTAGCGGCCTGTTTCTTCAATTACAAGAAACACCGCACAATATACTTAATCACAAACGCTAAATGCAACAAAATACAGCATCATGCTTCTAGCACAGCAATAGGTGGAGTCTTACAGCAATTGAATAAAGGCACTTGGGAACCTCTTGGATTTTTCTCCAAGAAATTATCAGATGCCG
Organism: Nephrotoma flavescens; assembly: GCA_932526605.1. Classification (NCBI taxonomy): domain Eukaryota; kingdom Metazoa; phylum Arthropoda; class Insecta; order Diptera; family Tipulidae; genus Nephrotoma; species Nephrotoma flavescens. The sequence goes on along the minus strand of OW052221.1, from coordinate 158,545,599 downwards.
AAAGAAAATATTCGGCATTTGACCGCGAATTGCTTGCAATTTTCCAAGCAATTAAGCACTTTCGCAATTTTGTCGAGGGTCGGGAATTCACTATTTTCACCGACCACAAACCGCTTACTAGAGCAATTACCTCTAAAGCGGAGCGAAACCCACGGCAAGCACGCCACTTAGATTATGTCTCTCAGTTTACGACAAACATACAGCACATACAAGGCAAAGACAATGTGGTCGCCGAAACACTTTCTCGGACTTCTGACCACGAACTTGCCTCCGTAGCAACTCGCTACGACATTACAACAATCGCAAAAGCACAAGCTAGCGATCAAGAACTACATAAGTTACTCTCTAGTTCTTCAAATCGGCGCACTTCCAAGTTTATTGTGAAATATCTACAGGCAATAATCGCCCGTACATTCCAGAGGCATTACGTCGAACTATTTTCGACACTCTGCATAATATTTCACATCCAAGTGTACGAGCAACTCGTAAACTTGTCACTGCAAAATACTTTTGGCCTAGTATGAACAAAGACGTAACCCAATGGGCGAAATCTTGTTTATCCTGCCAAAAATGTAAAGTGCAACGTCACACCAAATCACCTTACGGGAATTTCCAAATTCCACCAGGTAGATTTGAGCACATCCATATAGATATTGTTGGACCACTTCCACCATCTAATGGATTTTCATACATATTAACTTGCGTTGATCGTTTTACGCGGTGGCCTGAAGCCTACCGCATAAAGGACATCTCCGCAACAACAATAGCAAAAAAGCTCGTCGAAAACTATATCTCTAGATTCGGCGTTCCGGCCAACATAACGACCGACCAAGGCACACAGTTCGAATCAAAACTATTCGCTGAGCTTATGCAACTCTTAGGCTCACAACGAATACGAACAATTGCCTATCACCCACAAGCAAACGGTATGGTTGAGCGCTTTCACCGCCAACTAAAAATAGCTCTAAAAGCTCGTGCAAATACCGTCAACTGGAGTTCAGAAATCCCAATCATATTGTTGGGAATCCGAGCAACATTCAAAGATGACCTAAAATGTACACCAGCAGAACTGGTGTACGGTCAGACGATCAAATTACCTGGAGAATTCTTTGTGGGACATCCACTTACATCCCAGGTAACCACTGACACAGTGATTGATCAATTGCGCTCCACGATGAACAAGCTCATCCCAACGGACACGCGCAAAACCAATCAAAGCGACATATTCGTACCAAAGTCACTGCAAGCTTGTGACTACGTTTTCGTACGAATAGACAAAGTTCGCACTGGCCTCACACCACCATATGAAGGCCCATACAAAGTGATACCACGACTTCGTAAGCACTTTGTTTTGCAAATTCGAGACAAGCAACAATCTGTCTCTATTGATAGACTCAAACCAGTCTATGGAATACTGAGTTCACCCGATCAAATATCGGGACTGAAGAAAACTGTCCGCATTTTTGGCTAACACAAACTTCACTCAACTCAAACAATAAACTCCAATTAAGTGCCAACCACAATCGCTGGTGGACATCAAAACCATATATTTCATATGACGATCATACATCTCAACCAATGATACATTTACTATCATCAAACAATTTTCGCTGGTAAACAAATTACATCACCGCTACTATTAGAATGATCATACATCATTATAATAGTACAATTCCCAAAACTCCATCCACAAACGCTGGAGGACACAAAAACCCACAAAAGGAGGGACCTTTTCACTGAGGAGGGAGTGATGTAGCGGCCTGTTTCTTCAATTACAAGAAACACCGCACCATATACTTAATCACAAACGGACAATTCTCCGTAGACTGAATTATTTATCAACGGACAATTCTCCGTATAAATAAGCATATTCCATAAGAATATGCAACAACAGTCTCCATACAAAATCGGTACATACAACAAATCAATTTTGTACACATTACAAAATTATCAACTTCCATTATCATACCGATTTGCACATCAATCAAAATCGTTACCAATATTCAATTATCATTGAAACGAACGATATTGCAATTGTCGCATAGATGCCACCATCATTTGTGTGATAACCAAGACACAGAATATTTAAATTAAACGATGGTTCGGTAGTTATTAAAATCTTATTATAGATGAACCCCATCATCATTAAATGATTGTGATAACCGAAGACACAATTATTTAATACCACTTAACATGATGGCGGGCAGTTAGAACAAAAGCAAATTTAACATTGCAATACCGTTCATAGGCGTACGTAAGTCTATAATACAAACAAATTGGTAACCAGCTGAAACCAGATTTGGTGAATGCATTTTAGATTTTTATTACCTTGTTTACCAAAAAGCGAAAGCTCTGGATCAATCCAATTTTTATTGCATCCAGATGGCCTTAAAAATTTTGTATAAAAGTTATACAAAATTTTGAAAACTTTCTTATTCAGTTTTGGAATTTTGAAGGTGCAGCAGCTTGTTGATCGATCCAACATAAAATTAAAATATTTTTTATAATAAAATTTTTTGATTAATTTTTAAAATTAAAATTAAATTTTGTTTTTTTATTTATTGTTATTTTATTATTATTATTGATTTACCAAGTGCTTCACATTTTGCATCTTCACTTCAGCAACAACACAACATTTACGTTATAAGATTAATTGAATTAAAACAATTTAGTACGTCTTTTATTGCAAAAACTTCTCGTTTAAGATTTTTTCTGATATGTCAAATACTATGTGAGGTTATATCGTCCGGGTTTAGTGTCCGCTCCGTTTTTTTCTCCTCCGTTCATTGTGTTCATATTTTCGTTTTTTTCATATAAATTGACAGTTCTCATAAAATGTAGCGGACGGAACGGATACATCTTGTTTGAACCTTTATACATTTTGTATGTAATTCTTCAATATGTAGGACTTTTTTTATTCCAAAGGATGCAAAAAGCCTTTATTCCACAATGAAACATATCTTTTCAGTAAAAAATACTGAGAAACCGAAAAGAGGAGAGTATACATATTAAAATTACGTTAGAGTGACAAAGACAACAAATGTTGCCATAAAAAGTATTGAGTTTCATACTTTTTATGGCAACATTTTCCCCAGTAAATTTTACTGAAATTTTTTTTAGATTTGTTTTGGTACGTGGCGAAATTATATTTTTATCTCGCTCTTTTTTACTGAAAAAATATGTTTCATATGTTTCATTGTGGAATAAAGGCTTAAGATAAGTGTTAGCTTAAGTAATTTTTTATTTTTCATTGTTTTAACACATATTTTAATAGATCGGACATTAATACATATTTTTACTAATAAATTTTAAATCACATTTTCGCGTTATTTTAGCGGAAAAAATAGCAAAAAAAATTTGATGTACATCAAAAAATAGAAATGTAGGATTTTTACTTCCATTTTAACTACCACTTTCACATATTTATATACATATAATACGTCAATCGTAAATATTGTCAAAATGTCAAACGCGTCATTTGAAATTTTTTCAAAATGGTTTGATATTGTTTTCGGCATCCCTTTTGGGTTTAGGCACACTACGATAAAAACACATCAAATTTTTTTCGTGTTCTTTTTAACTATCGGAAATTTGATTTACATCAAAAACGTAAAAGAATTCGCTATTAGTATTCTCATCTAGTAGGTTGTTCGAGTATTTGTTTTGTTTTTGCACTCGCTAACATTTTTTGTTGTTGCTTTTGCTCGACGATTATTTTTTGTTTTTTCTGCTTTGGTAATTTTGAATTCTATCTTTTAGTTTTGTAAACTTCATTTTGTATTACATAATTATGATATATTATGTATTTATTATATATTTGATTTTGTGCCTGCATATGTGGAATTGCGGATGTTTTGCTGTAAGAAGAGACACAAAAAAACACGATCGAGTTATAAATATTTGTTGTTGTTTTCCTACCAAATTCGCTATTCATAGGCTGATTCGCTATTCATAGGCTGCAAGCCGCACTAGGGTAACTTTAATCTGGTATTTTTTTCGTTTCTTTCCCCTCAAAAAATTGCGGCGCAGATAAAACCGATTTTATTGGTAAAGGGGAAAGAAACGAAAGGTGTACCAGATAAAAGTTACCCTAGTGTGGATATGCACATACACATTTATTTTGATTTTGTCAATTATTTCAATATTTTTTTGTGTTTTCGCCTATTTTGTGAGTGTGTAAAAATATGTACAGATTTAATTTAAAAGTAGATTTTGCATTGGGTTTTTGTGTGATTAATACACAGTGGCGGCGAGGATATGGTGGAACTATATTGTAATAAATTTCCTTTGGTACTAGAGTACTTTGAATGGGCTTCGTTCATTATGAGTAGCAGGTCGGATCACAAACCGTAGATGGTTGTTCATTGAACATTATGTTTCTCAACTTACAGGAGGTTGACTTCATATAATATGATCTACTATATTTCCAAGGTGTTTTTGGCTATTTTAAATTGTTTTGTTTAGGATTTGATGTAGTTATCAATTGTTAATAATGTATTTAAATTTGCAGATTTACATTTGAAGATTACCGTCAATTTCCCAAAAGCGGAATCATTTTTGAAATTTTAGGGTGATCGGTCGTACGCTAAAATTTTTGAGCGGTACGTGTGTGATTTGTCATAAATTAATCATGGCTTTGTAAAGCATGGGTTTTGTTGATTGGTGATGTTGATGGGGGATCACTTAGGGGATAGATAGTAGAGGTTTCACAGAGAGAGGATTCGAGCCGTTTATTGGAATCGTTTCGGAAATAACTCTTGTGTTGCAGTTTTTTTAGTTCTTTATTCTAAAAGAACGAGTGTCGAGGTTACCTTCGACAGTTTAATTCGGAGATTGGCTAATTTTAAGTAATATACCATCAACCAAGTATTCACCGTTTGAGTAATAAATTAATATATTTTTATTTAATTAGCAATTTAGAGTTATCTCCGAGGTTTATGAGGTGTATATATTAATTAAGCTAATTTAATAAGTTATAATTTGATTTTATTGATTACAGAAGATCTTTGAAGTAGTAGTACTTTCTAATTAAAATAAAATTTTAATTCAAAACTCAGAACAGCAGACAAGATTAGAATCATAATGACTATTGATTTACTAATGAATTTTATTTTTTAGCGGATATATGATTTTTTGAAAGTACAGATAGATAACTTGGAAGCTACAGAGTAAATTTGAAATGCAGTTAAATATTGCTGTACTTAGATAGTTTTTTTTGGGGATATGACATTAATTTAATTATTTTGTAGGTTGTTCGGGAGGGAGACTGTGAATTGGTAAAGGTTTTGGTTAGCTTGTTATAGGTTATAGGTTTTATGATTTATAATTTATTTAATACCTTCGTACATTTATTGATATATACAATAGTTGACGACCATAGCTTGTTTCGAATGCCTTATTTTAATATTTACTAACTCATTTAAATCAAGCGTTGAAATATCGACTGGGTTATATGGTTATCAAGGATCCTACACTTGTGCTAGCTACTTATTATTAATTCTGACATCTTATAGATTCCTAAATACTTTAATGTTTTATTTAATTCGGGTTTAATTTGTTTAGGTAATGGGGATTCTAAAATTGAGCCAAACATTCATTATTGATATATGTCGTTACAGATTCCAGATTAGCCGTTTTTGGAGCCAGAATTGGGTTGGTCATTGTTTTTTATTATTTTGATAAATAAAAATATTTGTACTAACTTAGCTTAGCTAAGATAGTTGAAGATAGAAAAGCTGTGCGTTCCTTTCCTGCTTTTATATTACAATATTTGGTGATTTCTGGATGCGATTTATTTTATTTTGATTTAATTTGTTGTAAGAGAACCACATTAATTTAGTTAGTACTAATCATTACATTAGATTAATTTTATTTAATTATATCGTACGGTTCTAAATAATTAATCTTTAAGTCATAATAATGACGTTTTATTTCAGGAAGTTTACTATTAAGAGAGCAACTTAATTAATTATAAATCTCTTTTAGGATGCTGATTGTTGAATATTAATTGCCAAAAAAAATCAAAAATAATTGTGCTGTCTTGTGCTAACCGCGTTACATTATATTTTTAACTAACAATTGACTAACTATTGACTACTTAGGTGTCTGTAACCGGGTCGATTCGGTCATATTTAACATACCTATTGTTCAATGTAAAAAGGTGTATGACGGGCCCGGCGTCATCCGGGAGTCTCGCTAAATTGTCTGGTCATACATTGCAATTAATCAATCAATCAATCAGCACAGGAGAAGATAATTACTGAAAAATAACTGTCCAGAAAATATTTTGCTCTATTTAGGTAAATTTATATCTTCCAAGTGCGTAGTACATATGTTTTAAAATTTACTTAAATTTTCAGAAGTTTAGGAGAATTTAAACTATCAAATATTTATGATTTTTAGGAATTGAAAACTAGGAATTGTATTAGGTTTTTCTGAGTTATGCCTGTTGCTTTTGTAGATTCAGGTTAACTCGCACATCTTCAAACTTTCGAGGCTGTCACTATTAAGAAAGAATTAAGAAAAGTTGATTTAAGAGGGGGGCGAAGTCCGGGATTCATACCTCCTCGCCGGTGCTCCCTGGGTAACGCTAAATGAATCAGGCGGTGTAGTGGAGACGAGCAGACTAAATCCTGTTTATAGTCATGGACACTACATGTCAGGGCGGGTTATTGGCGCCCTAAAACCAATACCAAACCAGCGTCTGTTCTCCGTGTTAGGAGCGGCTGAAGCGGGCGTCTGTCTTGTATCAAGCGGCTCGCTATATAAATGTGTTCATGGTAGGACTGGATGCCTTAAGATTCTCACCAGTACGTGACCCACACACGTAACAAGCGGGTTGAGCGGCAGGCCAACAACCTTCCCTCATAAAAACCATTTAAGTTATGAACCCTAAACAAAGGCCTCGGATTACCATATCGGATTCATTACCAACTCGACCTCGGAAATTGTACACGGACAACGCTTTAAAAATGGGAACATGGAACGTGCTTAGCCTCTTAAGACCTGGAGATCTCCAGAACCTTTCGAACCAAGCAAAGAGTTACACATTAGACGTACTTGCACTACAAGAGCTTAGATGGTCGGGGAGTGGGATCCATGACACCACCAATGGTTACACTCTTCATTACGGCGGCCATCAGAACGGAGGAGAATTTGGAGTTGGCTTCCTCATCCATCGGCGCGTGAAGCACCATATCATCGATTTCCGCCCGATCAACATGCGGATGTGCACGGTCAGACTTCGCACTAAGAAATTTAACATCACGATCGTTAATGTGCATGCACCCACCGAAGATAAATCGGATGACATCCAAGATTTATTCTTTGTCGAGCTGGAGGAAGTCATCAATAACATACCGCACCACGACATTAAAATCATCGTGGGCGACTTTAATGCAAAAATCGGTAGGAGTGCAGAAAATACATCGCACATCGGTCCTAACAGTCTGTACAACTTAGTAGAACTTTATTAATGTACAACTTAGTTGTATCAAGTACGTTTTTCCCGCATAAGAGAATCCACAAAGTAACGTGGAGATCGAATGATGGAAGAACGGAAAACCAAATTGATCACGTCATGGTGTCTAAGAGACACTCGACCAGTATATCTGACGTTAGATCCTACAGGGGTGCAGATATGGACAGCGATCATATGCTTGTCATATTTAAATATAAGTGCAAACTGTCATCAACGTTCAACAGACAAGCACAAAAAACCGTTCGATGGAATGTGAATGCTCTAAAAGACCAAGCGTCACTGCAGAGTTACCAATCAGCTGTCACTAACTATCTAGAGCGGCCTAGCAACAACGAAGAAGCTCCTTCTAACATCCAGGAGCAGTGGCACACAATACAGTCAGCCATTACCACCGCGGCGCAAAACACTATCGGAAGAAGACCTCCGAGACCCCGCAATGATTGGTTCGATGATCAATGTCGCCTGATCGTCGCAAATAAACAAAAGCTTCGAGAAAAATGGTTGGCTCGCAACACTAGAAGCACACATGCAGAATATCTCCGCGCCAGGAAAGCCACGACTAAATACCTTCGTCAAAAGAAACGCGATCATATGAGATTATGCATCGAAAACATCAGCTTCCAAGCGGAAGTAGGAAATTCAAGGGACTGTTTTGCTAATGCCAAGAATCTCACTAAAGACTTCCACCCAAGAAGTACAGCCATCAAAGACGGGAATGGAGAATTGAGAACAAACGTGGCTGATGTTCTCTCAGTATGGCAAACCTACTTTCAAAATCTACTAAATCGGAATGACGACGTGACCCCCATTAGAGCAATAGCTCCTCCAGGTGATGAGGTCTTCGTCGAATATCCCACAGTAGAGGAAGTAGACCCGCAGAATTAATAAAACTCGGAGGCACTACTCTTGCAACAAGTCTACACGATCTCATCGTCTGTATTTGGGGCCAAGAAGAGCTGCCGGGGAATTGGAAGACCGCGCTCATATGTCCGTTGCATAAAAAAGGCGACCGTCTTAAATGTGAAAACTATCGTGGTATAGCTCTATTGAACACTGCTTACAAAGTGTTGGCTAATGTTGTACTTGCCAGACTCATCCCTTTCGCCGAAAACATCATTGGCGATTATCAGTGTGGTTTCCGTCCCAACCGATCGACCACTGACCAGAGTTTCACCATGAGGATGATCCTGGAAAAATGTTGGGAGTACAACATAACCATACATCAATTATATATAGACTTCCGTCAGGCATATGACAGTATAAACCGCGATAACCTTTGGGCCGCGCTCATATGCCTAGGAATTCCAGAGAAACTCGTTTCTCTGTGCAAATTAACAACGTCTGGGTCTGTATGTAGAATTGTAATCGAAGGAACTGTGTCAGACTCCTTTGAAATAACATCTGGTGTTCGACAGGGAGATACACTCGCGCCTGTGCTGTTCAATTTGGCGCTTGAGTACGTAGTGAGGAAAAGCAACATCGAAACTTCGCGCTGTATATTTAATAAATCAGGCCAAATTCTTGGATATGCAGATGATATCGTGCTTCTTGGCCGAAGACCTAGCGATATCAAAGACAGTTTCGTGCCGCTCAATCGCTGCGCAAGAAGACTTGGTTTGAAGGTGAACAGTAGCAAAACCAAATTTGTATCAACACCCAGGAACATCCCCATGGCAAATCTCGGAATTAGCGACCACAATTTTGATCGCGTTGAAAATTTCAAATACCTCGGGTCAGTTATAACATCATCAAATGACATGCAGGCAGAAATAAAAGCCCGAATAGCTGCCGCACATCGAGTTCTCTACGCCCAATCAAAATTATTGCGATCTAGAAATCTATCGCAGTCGTGCAAGCTCGCACTTTATAAAGCACTAATAAGACCTGTGCTGGCTTTCGGAAGCGAGAGCTGGACCATGACCACTAATGATTGTAGATTGTTATCAACTTTCGAAAGGAAGGTCATTCGCTCCATCTTTGGTCCAATTAAAGTCGCGAACAATGAATATCGGATTCGCATGAACCACGAGATAAAGCAAATACTTGGAGATTGCGATATTATCGGATTCATCAAATCCAATCGAGTGAGATGGCTTGGCCACGTTGCAAGGTCCCCACAACAACGGATGACCAATAAAGGGTTCCATCAACAACCAGCCGGTGTGCGTCGTAGAGGAAGACCCCGACTGCGCTGGCGTGACGACGTCGAACAAGATCTACAGGCACTAGGATGTCGAAACTGGAGGTCGAGAGCGATGGACCGAGACGGCTGGAGGACCATAGTGCGGGCGGCAAAATCCCTTCATGGGATGTGAAGCTAGATAGAGAGAGAGAGAGAGTGATTTAAGAAAAGTGTTTTTTCTCAATTTAAATAAGTGTTTAACATTAGTTAACCGGAATTTTAATTTTGAGGAAGTTTTTTTTTGCTTTTTTCTCTTTCATATGCATTTTTTAATTCATTTTCAAATTTGCAATTCTTTTTTGCACATTTTCATTAATGAAAGCATTAGTTGTAAATTTTGCATGGGTTTAATTTTCATATTACAGAAAAAGCCCGATTATCCGGCATACAATTAACCGGAACACTCAGTTAACCGGAATTTTAGTTTTATGATTTTTTTTGGTTTCTTCTCTCTTTCGTATTCATTTTTCAATTCGTTTTGAAAATTGCAATTGTTTTTTGCACATTTTCATTAATGAAAGCATTAGTTGAAAATCGAATGGTTTTAATTTTCATGTTACAGTAAAAGTCCGATTATCCGGCATCCAATTAATCGGAACACTCACATAACCGGAATTTTAATTTTTAGGAATTTCAATAACGTAACCACGGGAGTCCGGGAATGCACATTTCCTCCGATTTGTACATACTATTTTTTCTCCGATCGGACTTTAAAACGAATATAAACCCAAAATATTTTTTAGTATTATTCAATAATTATCATATTAAGAAATCAAAACAAAGTAAAAAATCGAAAATAACATAAAATTATTGCTTAGTTAGCTACGACATCATAAGACATAAATACATTTTTTTTTTCAAAAGTATAATGAAATATATTCCCGGCAGGGCCAGAAAAAATATTCTCGTACTATTATTACTTGTTGCTTAGCAACAAATACAACATACTGGAATCATGAGCTTTTCGTTTCGAAAAAACAACGGAAAGATACACTTTTTCCTACGATCGTTGAAAAACGTATTTTAAATCAATTTGAAAATGAATTAAGACAAATTTTCTAAAAAATGAAATAAAAAAAAACTAGTGGAGTTTTTTGGTGACAAAATTCAAAACAAAGTAGTCTACAAGCACAACCCTGCAGAATGAATTTTGAGGGGGGAATAATGAACTAAAAATGATAATTTGATATTCCTGTTTGTTATATGAACGTTTTATATGAAATTATTTTCATGCTTGTGATATATACTAAAATAAATAAATATTATTAAAATATGTATACATATAATAAAAAAACGACTATTATTTGAATGGAATATGATGGTAAGTTAAATTTTATTTTATTAAAATTCTTTGAACTTTTTAATAAATAAGATAAATGTTTTATTTTCCCCCACAGACTTCCCGTCGGCAACGAATAACAAACCAGCAAAAAACCGAAGTTATCGAACGTGTTGCTGCTGAATATGATGTTATCTGATACTCCTGCCTATATTTCATACTCAGTTTTCGTTGTCCGTGCCAGTAATCATTCGCGATATGAGAATTATGCGTCTCTATAAAAACAGTAAGTTTATTTGTTTATTAATATACGTTTACAACAAAATTCGGGTTCTAGTGTTCATATGTCAATAATATTTTTGGTAGTTAAAGCTGTATTTTTTTGCTTTTTGCGGTTCGCAAAAATGAACACATTTGTTTGAACTTCACTATTTTTCCTAGCAAGTTACAAATCACAACAGTAAAAATATTTATGTTGATCACTGTTAATGTTTTATTATTTTAATTCTTCTTTAATTTATAATTAATATTTACATTTTATAAAAAACTGTTTGATGACGAAAATAGTAAGATATATAATGACGATAAACATTTTTAACACAAACGTCAAAACAATTTTTTTATATTTGGTGAAAACGATATGTAAGATATTGTGCTCTTTTTCATTCGCATCTATATACTACGTGACATAATTCATCCATAATCATTCAATTCATTCATGGTCGAAGCTACAACAATTTCTTTAAATCAAACTTTTTATCACCAATGGTGATAAAACACCACAAAATGGCCACCCAGGTATACTGTAATTGTGTGAGTAGTTGAATGGGTATTGGTGTGTGCGTCGTGAATGAAAAGGAGGGTATTAAATGATTGAAGGGACATTAAATCCTCTGAATAATTAACACTTTGTTTCTTTAACTAAATAAATAAAAAAAAAAATATACAGATGCAGAACAGAAAAACGTTTTTTTATAAAAATGATTTTGTTCAACATTCCATCACTATGGATGGAGGTTGGGTCTAGCACCATAATACTTCAAAACAAAAGTCTAAGGAGTCGTGTGAACCCGATACTACGGCTCCGAAAAGAGTTAGGGTCCAGAAATCGGCCAAGAAGGTAATAGCAGCAGTTTTCTTGGGATGTAAAAGGAATTTTGTTTGTGCATTATCTCCAAACTGGTGAAACAATAAACTTAGATTATTATTGTAAGCTTTTGGACCAGCTGGAAAAAAAAATTCGTGAGGAAGGATCTGGTTTATAGAACGAACAAAAAAAATTCATCAGCTCATAAAAACCGTCGCGAAAATCAGTGAATTAAAGTACGGATTGTTAGCCATCCTATTGTTTAGCCATCCTATTTGCCAGATTATTTCCTATTATGTATCCATCCTATTTGCCAGATTTAGCCCCCTCTGATTTCTGGTTATAAATTGCCACTCCTGCTGATGTAACATTTTTACGGTTAAATATCGCAATACAAACAAAATTCGGGATGTCAACATTTGCATCGTCATTTGACCAGGTTTCTAATAGAAACAAAATATTGCTTGAATCAATTACGGGATCGCTCAAGTCCGTGTTTTCTGAGACTTTGGCAATTGAAAGTAACCATGGAAAACTGTTTTCTGTCATTCATGAAATCAAGAATCGTTCTTCCTATTGTTGACAATATATTCAACGATAAACGATAAAATCTATTATCATTGTCTTTTGGCACTATGTACAGTCTTTCAATCCTGGTAACTCGTGATAGAGCAACATATAGTAATGGTAGAGAATGAGTCCTTTGATATTCATAAAGAACTTCATTGAATGTTCCACCTTGGGATTTATGAATTGTCATGGCACATCCTGATACTAAAGGAAAATGATTTCGTTTTGCGTTTATTGTTTTGTCATTATTCATGGCAATGGTAGATGTTCATTTGACTTTCGTTCGCCTCGCTCGATTACACTTTTCGTAACGCATTCACCAGCTTACTCCCCAAGTCAAGCGTGCGTAAAGAAGTTTTACTTCAAAAACAACGAAAAACTACGCTCGAAAACATTCATGTAAATGGGATTATTGTAACAAAAATTCTTACCCCAAGATCCAAAATCTAGCCTTTTGTTGCTTTAATCACTTTATCTTCACCCACGAATTCTAACGATGAGAAATGCATAACTAACCGAAAATATATTATTAGTAAATCTAATTTACCTGATGAAACCGAATTGACTGATTCGCTTCTTGATGGATGATTAATATTCCCAGCAAGCGATGGTAAAACTGTATTTTGAGGTGCACTACAACCACTTGTTACATCATTATTTCCATTATTTATAATTCCATTATGACTATTAAATGTTGCTTCTTCGTATGACCACAACTCGAGTTCTCCGTATTCAGGTGATCCAAGCGAAGTAGGAGATATTGCAATATTTGGTGACATAACTAAGCCAGCTGACGATGATGTTACTTCCGATGAACTTTCCTCAAGAATACGCAAAGCAAAACCTCCATTATTAGACCAACGTCGTTTCATCATTATTCTTTCACTTTTGTAATTTTTAAATTCTGATAACAATTTCAAATTAAATTTAGTGTTTCTTATCTTTCCACTTTTCTAAGACAGTAGAGGTTATTTTGAATAGTTATGTATATTATTTAAAATGTTTTAAGATGTATCAAACATCCTACAGAATTTCAAATTTTTGTTAAAAATTTTATCGTGTGTAAATGAAACATAAGTAAATCGAAAGAGCACATGTTTTAACTATAAGTATACCTTCAGTTATCAAAACTAAAATAAAACATGTTCTGGTTTAAGAATCAACAATAATGAATTATTTTTTGATTATTATATATCTACATACATACATATTTATTTGTTGCACCTTGTGGAACCGGATTATAATTAATGTAACAAACTGTTGATGTACAACTATCTAGCAATTTTGGTGTTCTAAAACGCTAGACGCGTGAATAAAACATAGATTGATTAATTCCTTCATTTTCTAATTATTATTATAATTCCTATATGATTGTTAAATTGAATGAAAATTATGTTTGCTGGAAAATGGGATTTAAACTGCAAAACCTTGTTATATATCTTGGTTTAACTTGAACAATATAATGTTAACAATTAGAGAAGATTTGTGTAGATTTGTTAAAATTATGATTATCACATTACTTCTAATTTGTTTTCATACCATTTTTATATTTAAAATTGTCGGCCAGTTTACATCATAAGTGGTGTAAACCTCGTCTATAATACTTTACTTTTTATTGTTGACAAGTATAATTTTTATTTGTTTAATATCACAAATGGAAATGTATACCTAAACAAAAAATATTTTTCCCGGTCATTTGAAAGGGATAGCTAGCTATTATACTTTTTAATGCTGCGTTTTTGTAAACAATCAAGTAGTGTCGCTATTGCTCTTTTCAAATTTGTCCAATTTAAAATTAAAAATTTAATTTTTTTTTAATTAAAAAATTTAGATTCTATGTAGGTATAACGGAATGGAATCTATGTAGGTATAACGAAAAAAATCCACCATAAAAGTTGTATGGTTTTCTTGTAATATCGTTGTTTTTGATAAAAAATTTCGCTTGATTTGAAGTACAACCAACACAATAGACCATTTTCCTCAAACGTCAAAATAACATTATGACAGTTGAACGTGTATGGCAAACCATTAAAATAAAATTCTATTTTTTTATTTTATTCGTGATTCTCACAATGGTATTAAAATTTAACAGCACAATAGTTTGTAGTTATGTTTTAAACATTAAACTTTAATAGTTGTGCCATAAACTTTAAAAATTACAAATAAATTTTAGTTTGTTCTGGTTTGCCATACAGCGTCAGCTGTCAAATTTTTTTGAGGAAAATGGTCTATTGTATGTATATTTATAGTGTTTTTTTCGGATAAATTTGAAAGGAATGCGCAAATGTGACAAAAATAAATTTTTGACATGGTACTTTTGCCGTACTCGCTTACTTCCAATTTGTTTTCATACCATTTTTATATTTAAAATTGTCGGCCAGTTTACATCATAAGTGGTGTAAACCTAGTCTATAATACTTTACTTTTTATTGTTGACAAGTATAATTTTTTTTTTTTAATATCACAAATGGAAATGTATACCTAAACAAAAAATGTTTTTCCCGGTCATTTGAAAGGGATAGCTATTATACTTTTTAATAGCTGCATTTTTTTGAAAACAATCAAGTAGTGTCGCGATAGCTCTGTTCAAATTTGTCCAATTTCATTCAAAATAACATTATGAAAGTTGAACATGTATGGCAAACCATTAAAATAAAATTCTATTTTTTTATTTTATTCATAAATTCTCACAATGCTATTAAAATTTAACAGTTCAATTGTTTGTGGTTATGTTTTAAACATTAAACTTTAATAGTTGTGTCATAAACTTTAAAAATTACAAATATATTTTAGTTTGTTCTGGTTTGCCATACAGCGTCAGCTGTCAAAATTTTTTGAGGAAAATGGTCTATTTTATGTATATTTATAGTGTTTTTTTTCGGACAGTTTGAAAGGAATGCGAAAATGTGTAAGTTGGTTCAAAACTCATACAAAAATAAATTTTTGACAAGGTACTTTGGCCGTGCTCGCACAATTGTAAATCACAAAAGGGATATAGTTCTGAACTACTGTTAGTATACAGAACAATGATATTACAAGAAAACCATACAACTTTTATGATGGATTTTTTTGGTGATACATAGATTCCTATTAAATCTAAATTATTTAATTAAAAAAAATTAAATTTTTAATTTTAAGTTGAACAAATTTAAAAATAGCTAGCGCGAACTCTACTCGATTGCTTAGAGCAAGAACTAACTACTCGATTGTTTTCAAAAAAACGCAGCTAATAGCTACTTTAATAGCTATTATTACGTGATAAAGTATTAAAGTATTTTAGTTTGAGTTTACACAGTGCACCTAGAATACTACAGGCCACACTGCTTTACAAATTTTGCTATATGACGTCAATTTATGTCGTCAGTTTTCTCTTTGGCTATCATAGGCAGCACTAAAATTAAAAAGATTGTTTTGATTTTTTTTGTGTTTGCTGTCATATTGATCAGAAAAAAATTGTAAACAAACAAGAAAAATATTTTAATAATATACATATTTTAAAATTTAATTGAAAACTATTGGTAAAAGTATTAATTCATAATATTATTCTACAATTATGCATTTTAAAATGTGTTAAATATGTAAACACGTGTACACATCTCCTATAATTTACGAGAAGACATACCTTCTTTTAGCACACGTATAAAATAATTTTATTTTCTGTTTGTTTTCGTTTTTTCATTTTATGAACATAACTGCTATCTACAGTTCAAAGAAAAAACTGCTATCTACAGTTCAAAGACATAAATTTAATGACATAGCAAGCAGTGTGGCCTGTAGTATTCTAGGTGCACTGGTTTACACCAACATACTTTTTTGCTACATACTTTTACGCTACTGGTGTAAACGGGGTATGGATATATTTGAATTGTTACAGAAGTTATTCAGATTGTATAAATGTCAAGTGAATATGATTATACTAATAAAACGGGGTACCGAATTAAAAAAGTTTTTTAAAAATGAATTAAAAAAGTTGATTTTTGTATGAATATCTGCGACTTATTTTAATTCATATTTTTAACATAAAATTATGAATTAAAAAAAGCGATTTAGAAAAATGAGAAAACTCAAAACTGAATTAACAAAGGCTTATGCTATTTCATTTTTAAAACACCTACCTTAGTTCATTTTCAAAATGAATTAAAAAAGGCACATTTTATTTCATTTTAGTTTTAAATAAAAATGAATTTAAATGTAATATAATATATTATTTGTTTTCTATAGATTTCTATTTTTATAATTGTTGCCTCGTTTATTTATTATTTAATATTTAATTAATTTTAGTTAAATATCTTCATTAATGAAAATAAGATATTCTAATGTCTGATTTTCAGGAATGAAAATGTCTCTGGAAATCAACAGTTTTATTTGCTTTTTCATTAATGAAAATACAAATCAATAAATTTTCCAAATTTTTACGTGCCAAATTTAAATTAAAATTCCAAAAAAATTTACATTAATGAAAATAATAGTTGCATGGATTTACATTGCCTTAGAGATTATTAATGATTCAAAAAATTTAAATGTAAGGATCGGAAGGATTCAGTAAAGAAAATTATTTCGCATTTCGTAATTCCTAACAGTTTAAATATATATTTATTTTACAAAAAATATTTTAATTCATGTATAAAACGAAATAAAAAACGCTTATACTATTTCATTTTAAAAATGAATTAAGAAATGCCTTTTTAAATTCATTTTATTCAACTTTTTTATTTCTTTTTCAACTCTGACTTTAGTTCATTTTTAAAATGAATTAAAAACACTTATTTTAATTCAGAAAAAAAACTTTTTTAACTCAGACTTTTTTAATTCATGTAGCCTAATAAAACATACTACATAAGTACGAGGTTGTCTGAAAAATAACTGCTCAAAAAGTAAAACAAATCATTGCTGTGTTGCCAAATTTATTGTTCAAAGAGTGTTACCTACAACAAAATGAAAATATTAAATAATTTAAGGAGTGTCCTTGGGAATAATTATTTGTTTGTGTTATTCGAATACAAACAAAGAAAATTTTACAATACATACGAGTAAATGAAAAAATTCTCTTGGTAGTTGTAACAAACAAAATGTAGACACGACTGTTGTCTCAGTTCCTCACTGAGTAAAATTTACATTAAAGAATCAAAGCCAACAGCAATATCATGTTGTTGATTTTTGTAATAATACGAGTCTTATACATACACATTAAATGTATGTATGCATTTATGCATGAGTGATGTTGAAAATTATTCATTCGCATAATTAAGCGGTCACAAAAGATATTTAGTTTGTAATAAATAATCACAAAATTAGAAAAATAACTACATCTTCAAAATAAAGTACAAAGAACCAAAAAAGAAATATGACTTTATAAAGAATGAAATGCAGATAATTCTAAAAATATACACGCGTCAGCATATGTACAGCGATAATTGGTAAATTTGTCCGCATACTAGTAGTATTTAGCGTGCATGTATGTATGTATGTATGGATGTATAATAATATATATATATATATATATATATATATATATATATATATATATATATATATATATATATATATATATATATATATATATATATATATATATATATATATATATATATATATATATATATATATATATATATATATATATATATATATATATATATATATATATATATATATATATATATATATATATATATATATATATATATATATATATATATATATATATATATATATATATATATATATATATATATTTTTATTTTTTTAATTCACTATGTGTCATGTACCATCATTAATAAACATTTCACTAAATTCTCACTTTACTTTTACAGAAAAATAACCACAAATAAAAATAATCCCGTTTTTCATTATTTTCTATAGCAGGCAAACAGTAAAATTATTGAAGGTTTTTAACTTTGTTATAAAACAATACATAAAACAATTACTTTATTTTACCGCATTCAGTAATGGACAAACACAAACTACATGAAAAAATTAAAACCATTAATAAAACGCTTCAATAAAAAAAACACTAATTCTATCGATCTCCCTCATGCTCATTGATATTAAAATACAAAAATAAAATATACGATATACGATTACGAATTTTACGGTATAATTTTTGTTTTCTTCGTGTTTGTCTCGCAGTCTCGTATTCTCGTCTCATTCTCATATCTTGTTTATGTTTTCGTTTGTGTATGTGGATTGTATTTGTGGACGTAATTGACTAAAAATAATAAAATGAACCGAAGAAAAATTATTATACAGTGAATCCTAAGTATTATACAGTGAACCCTAAGTACACTCAAGACAAGAGACTAAATTTTACCACAGACAAATCACAAATTGTGATGTGTTTGTGATTTTACCAAGGGGGGTTCCAACACTCGTGTTTGTCTCGCAGTCTCGTGTCATATCAGTCATATCTTGTTTA
>OW052221.1:158480703-158526386 GCA_932526605.1 Nephrotoma flavescens | reverse complement strand
ATATATATATATATATATATATATATATATATATATATATATATATATATATATATATATATATATATATATATATTATATATATATATATATATATATATATATATATATATATATATATATATATATATATATATATATATATATATATATATATATATATATATATATATATATATATATACACCCCGATTACGCTAGTCGTGTCATTTGTCGTTTCAAGTGACTCTTTTACTATGAAACCATAGTCGCCTGCCTTGCCAACATATCTAATATGTTTATTATCGTAGTCACTTCAAACGACAATCGGTGTATTTTATGTTTTTTCGAGTCACCTAAAAATTTCACATGACTCGAAATGACAGTTTTTTATTGTTTTATTCGTCTCAAGTCACTTATTGGCATAGCAACTGGCTAATTTCCATACAAATAGCAAATTTTTATTGTCACTTGAAACGACAATCGACTCGACTAGCGTAATCGGGGTGATATATATATATTAGAAAAAAATTATATCTAGTTTTTTTTTCGCTAAAATCTGCGCATGGTTCCTATACAGATTTCATTATACATAATTTAAAATTTGATTTTTTATTTTGTTTAGTGTGGGTATTGAAGCGACTGTTTGGTGGAATAATTTTTTTGAAATCAAGAAATAAACATTTTTTTATATTTTTTATTTTTTTATAATGTGCCATTTTTCACAGTAATATTCAGATTTAATGTGCATTTATTAATGAATTAAACATATGGACTATTTTCCTTCTAAGTAACAATTTTATTTCTAATAAATAAAACAAGGAACGGTAAAACTTGAAAAAAATACATGATTTGTATTTTTTTGTTGTTTACAAGACAGTGTTACTTCTTAAATAATTTAAGTCGATTTTTTTATATTTAGTAAATTAATATTTTATTTTTGAAATTAATGAAATTTAAAATAAATTTACTTATAAAATAATACAATTAATAATAAAATTAATTTATTAATTTGTTTTAAAAATTAACATATAAAATTAATTGTTGAATAATGACACTCCGCAGCTCAAAAGCAGACGTTCTGAACGTCCGTTCATTCTGAAATTAAAAAGATCGTTAAGAATAGCTCCCTTATTTAGATGTTTCCAGCCAAACACGTACTTATTCATGTCGCACGGCGTATCACTAATTTTGTATTCCCTAAAGATTATCATAATTTTAACGGGGCCGTCCAGCCTTTTGTATATCACATAAAAATTTTCATTTACAACGGGTGCGTCCTCATTGAGTATAAACTCATTTTGTGTATTATCCCAGTACGGATTATCGTAATCAAATAAAATTTCCGAGTTATTCGATACCATCATATTTAGAAAAGCTCGATTCGAACTATTCATTCGCTTAAATTGGATTTTCACATCACAGCACTCAAATTTTAAACTTAAAAACTTATTAATTAGATTTATTATTGAGTACAACTACAAATTTATAAAATATTTTTGTTAAATTTAACTAATTTATTATTTATTTCTTAATTTATTTTAAACGTCAAAATGATTCACTTGAAGTTAGTAAAAGTTGTTGTACTAAAATGTTCCTTTCAAAATTTCCCTGTATTTTATCGCGGTCTCGAACACAAGATTTCAAAAACACGCAGCAGTAATGTGTTGAGAAAAGGAAATAACCACCACAACAATTAAACCGATTTGCCCGGATCGCGTTATTATGATTTTTTCATCATAAAAATTACACAAACGCGAACAAAAGAAAAACGCAAATCCAAAGACATAATTATGTATTATCGTTGATTGAATACATATAGATAATACCACTGCAAATTACAACAACAATTTTAATTTTTTCTTGCTTCTAACACATTGTAAAAGAAGAGCACAACTCATTTCATGTAGGTTTAAGAAGAACAAAGATAGGCTCAATTAATTCAAAACTGCTAGAATGGACTAAAACATATTTTTGATTTATTATTTACCCACACCTCTAGGAATTTAACCAAAAAAAAATTGAATGAAATGTGTTTTCCTCTCTCTCAACTGAATATATGCAAATATGACAAAAATAAATAGACAATAATAATGAAATTGCATTTATGTTCGTTTCATCATTCTGTTTTCATTTTTTCAGTCGTATTCCAACCATGTGAGTGGAGGTTGTATATGACGTTTTCACAGATTTTACAGATATTGCGATGGGAATATTTTTTCATTTGCACTGCAACATAATTTTTTTTTGTTTTTATTTTTTGTTGATATTTTTCGAAACAAGATTTCAAAATAATATTTTTTTATGTAATAAAAAGTTGATACAATACAAATGCAATTTTTATATACAATACAAATGCAACTTTTATATGGGAAAAAACAACAACAATTATATTTTTTCGGTTTTTATGTTGCTAGAAAGGAAAACCACTCTCGCACAACTATACCTCTATCTATATGTGACTAGTAGAGACATTAACCAAACCTAGCGGCAGAATTTCCAGTAGTAATATCTATATGTATTCAATCAACGGTATTATGCACTGTGTACGTATTCGATTAATTTTTCTTCACTCATTTTAACCCTTTTAACCCCCCATTTTAACACTCACTCACAATCACACATTCAAACTCACTCACACACACACACACACACACACACACTCACACACACTCACACTCACTTACACTCACTCACTTACACTCACTACACTCACACTCGCTCACTCACACACACACACTCACTCACACTCACTCACTCACACACTCACTCACTAACTCACACTCACACTCGCTCACACTCACACACTCACTCACCCACTCACACTCACACTAACTCACTCACACACACACTCACACACACTCACTCACACACTCCCTCACACACTCACTCGCATACTAACTCACACATTCACTTACACACTCACACACTCACTTACATCACTTACTCAAACACTCTCACTCACACTCACTCACTCTCACTCACTCCTCACTCACTCTCACTCATTCACTCCCACTCACTCACTCACTCTCACTCACTCTCACTCACTCTCACTCACTCACTCTCACTCACTCACTCTCACTCACTCACTCTCACTCATTCACTCTCACTCATTCACTCTCACTCACTCACTCTCACTCACTCACTCTTACTCACTTTTACTCACTCACTCTTACTCACTTTTACTCACTCACTATTACTCACTCACTCTTACTCACTCACTCTTACTGACTCACTCTTACTCACTCACTCTCACTTACTCACTCATTGTCACTCACTCTCATTCACTCACTCACTCACTTTCACTCACACTCTCACTAACGCACTCTCACTCACTCTCACTCACTCACTTACTCTCTCACTCACTCAGTCACTCTCACTCACTCTCACTCACTCACTCTCACTCACTCTCTCTCATTCACTCACTCACTCACTCTCGCTCATTCACTCTCACTCACTCATTCACTCACTCTCCCTCACTCACTCTCACCCACTAACTCAATCTCACTCATTCACTCACTCTCACTCACTGTCACTCACTCACTGTCACTCACTCACTCTCTCTCTCACTCACTCACTCATTCACTCAATAAGCCCGGGGGCTAACTACAAAAAAATGGAGGTGTAGTATGTTGCGGCCAACGCCAAGGTTTCTTTCGCCACGCATGTATATATAGACCTCGAATACACACTCTTGTTTTGTAAACCGAAATAATTAACTTACTGCCCTTTCATCAACTTATGGGACAATGCAATCTTTGCATTAATGTTGAAAAATTTAGAATTTACAAAAAAACAAAGAATAAAAGATTCAAATAAATTTAAACATGTAATTTTCCACCAGGATTGGCCTTCTTGCATTTCTGAAATTTAAGCAGAAGTAATGATTTTTGAATATACAAGACAGTTTTACCAAAAAAGTGCATTATTGTTGCGCTTGAAGACGACTGTTCGAGTGCGAACTTTTGTGCGGATATTTAGAATCACACTTTTCCAATAATCAAATTACGCCCATAAAAGATGAAATATTTTTAACTTTAAGAAAAATATTCGTAGACGATCAATCTAATCATAAAAAAAAATAAAATTGTAAGCTACATTGTGCTCAATAAATCGTTAGAAAAGTGTGATTCTAAATATTCGCACAAAAGTTCGCACTCGAACAGTCGCCTTGAAGGAAGAAATTATTTTTTCTTTCTGCGCACCAATAATACCAGCTAATATTCGCTTTGATAGTCTTTATTTAGGCCTAATGCCAATATTTGGGCCTTACCAGCCGACATGTGCGTTGTTGGTTGCTTTCAACGACTTTCACTAGCTGCAGCCCACTCAGCTGATTCACGTTTTTATTTCGGAATATACAGTTTAAACCCAGTAAAATAAACTAATTAATTTTTTATATTATTATCACGTCACTCAATAAGCCCGGGGGCTAACTACAAAAAAATGGAGGGGTAGTATAGTATGTTGCGGCCAACGCCAAGCTTTCTTTCGCCACGCATGTGTACATAGGCCTCGAATACACACTCTTGTTTTGTAAAACGAAATAATTAACTTACTGCCCTTTCATCAACTTATGGGACAATGCAATCTTTGCATTGATGTTGAAAAATTTAGCATTTACAAAAAACGACAAAGAATAAAAGATTCAAATAAATTTAAACATGTAATTTTCCACCAGGATTGGCCTTCTTGATTTTCTGAAATTTAAGGAGAAGTATTGATTTTTGAATATACAAGACAGCTTTACCAAAAAAAAGTGCGTTATTGTTGCGCTTGAAGGAAGAAATTATTTTTTTCGCAATTTCTTCCTTCAAGCGCACCAATAACACCAGCTAATATTCACTTTTGATGGTCTTAGGCCTAATGCCAATATTTGAGCCTTACCAGCCGACATGTGCGTTGTTGGTTGCTTTCAATGACTTTCACTAGTTGCAGTCCACTCAGCTGCCTTACGTTTTTATTTCGGAGTATAGTGCCGGATTCATGTTACACAGCTCTAAACAGTGCTCGGTGGTCTAATGTGAGCAAATACAGCACCCACTTTGAACACAAATTTCTCATTTACAAATTTCATGTAAAAAGAGTATAGAGCATTCTGATATCTTCATAGTGTTATCTATCTCACGCAACTTTACTTCACGGTCTTCTAAAACGATTGTGTGCTGGAATAACTGTCAAAGTCGGGCGGCCGTTCGACTTCATAGGTCTTTGTGCGGCCTCGTTTAGCAAACCAACGTTCGATGTTGCTTTTGGTGGAGCAAAGTTATAACATTTGCTGATCTGTACTTGACGGTCTTTTTCTCATCAAAACCGGTATTTAAACAATACAAGATTGTTTTTTTCGTTGTTTTGAAAATAACAAAAATAATGCTACTGAAACTCTAAGAGTACCTTTATGGTTGCGTTCGTTCGTTCGTTCATTCATTCAAACAATTTTTTTCGACCAATCATCTCTTGTGAAAAAATGCAGGACTGGGATTTTGCACACAGCGAGTCGCCTTTTTTGAGCGACTTCTAGCTAAAAGCGAGTAAAAGCGATTATGCACTATGCGAGTAGACACTCGCTCTCGCTTTTATTTCCGGCCATGTATATTGCATGGTGAGAAGAAAGGCGACAAGATTTTTGGGTTATATTTTCATACTAAATGTCAAGAATTATAAACTTTGTTTGAATTGGATATCGGTAAGATAATACATACTACCAATATATATTTTTATTTATTTTTTATTTTGTCATTTTTATATTTTCCAGCATTTACATACATATCTTCTTTAGACACATTCACATATCTTCTTGTCGGTATTGCGGTATGATACGTACGGGTTGGAAAATATCCCTCGATACTATTAACTAAATTAGTTAATAAACCTTTTGGAAATCGATATAGTTCCTGGAATCTTTAGATTAAATATTACGTTATTTAAATATATAAATAAAATTTATAAAATTAATTATTAACTCTACATTCTATCATCGATGTCAAAAGGATTTAAATCATTCTTAAAACGAGACCGGATAATTCTCTAATTTTTCAAAAACTTATCAGAAACTTTTTTTCTTTATCAAAAACAATAGCAATGGGTAATTGTCCATTGTTCACTCGTATACATTATTTTATTTTATTAAAATATTAATAAAATTTAAAAAAAAAAATCAACACAGCACCAAACTACAAAACGACAAATAATTTTAAACACAAAATGACATTTTGACAGCTAAATCCATAGTTGCTCAATTTTCTCGCCTTTCACTTTTGTCGATTTGTGCATAATCGCTAGAAAACTGTCGGACAAAACTAAAAGGCGAGAAATCAAACGTAAACTCGCTTCTCGCCCTTTGTGCAAAATCCCACTCCAGAAGAAAAAACTCGTCATTTTGTGCAATGTGTCTGGGCGAAAAAAATTGCCAGACTGAACGAACGCAACCATAAAGGCGCCCTAACTTGTAAACTAATGGTCAGATTGTCATACAGTTTTGACACACATCGTTTGAAGGGTGGTACTATCTAGAAATCTCATTCATTCGTTCATTCAAATCCAAACTTCTAATTCTTTATGTAAATTGAATTCGTGGTGACTCAAGTAAATGATAATACGAGTGTCATGAGCTCATCATATGTGTTACTTATTTATAGTTATTTCAATCACAAAGGTTATTAAAAAAATATTTTAATTCGTAAACTAATTGTTCAATTCAACATTATTTTCAAATAAATAGTTTAGAATTTCAGTATTTTCCCCGGGAAATTTAGGTTTTGCCGTGAACAGGAGAAACCAAAAATAACAAAAACCCTTTAATTACATGTATTTTTAAAGCAGTATGCAATTTAATAGCTAGTATCTATAACTTTTATTTTACGTACAATTCTACTTAATATGTACGAAAATTTATAGTATCAATGTTGAATTTAGCATTTAAAATAAAACCTATTCTTAAGATACATACATAAATTCAATAAATTCCAAAACGTTTAAAAGAAATAGTCCAAAATATTAATACAAAATATTTAATATTGTAAACAATGTTTAATATTTGTTGTATACAAATTAATTAGAGTTTTTGTTTTGTTATGAAATTTATGTTGTTATGGTAATAATGGATTTCTGTAGCGCTAGATACCATTAGAAATGAAAGAATAAGGTCAATAAACTTCTTCTATTTACTAAGATATTTTGAACCGCTTTCCTGTTTCTAATTTTTGTGTGATGAAAATAACATTTTAGCTCGAACAATAAAATTTTTGATTTTATTATTTATACAGTCTGGTTTTATGATGCAAATCTAATACGTGGTAGTTCCTTGATATATTCTCAGAAATAAATCGATTACATGGGCTGGATATTATATTCCCAAGTGTGGCTTTACGTCATTCACCTTTCATTACAAAATTTTTTATTCTAGACCTAAGGATATCTTTTACTTCCATGGTTGAGATTAGTGATTTCAATCCCGGACCGGTTTACCAATCACGGGATTGATTTATTTTAAATCTCGGGATCCCGGGATGGAGTTATTTTAAATTTCGTGATCCCGGAATTAAAGCTTCATACAAATCAACAAAACAAAACAATATACGTGTTTTAGATAATTCAGTTTCCTAAAAAATAATTTTTATTCAAAAAATTTAAATCCGTATTAAAAAAAAATTAAAATTAATATTAAATAAAGAAAAACAAATTACTTGTCACAGCTTAGGTAAGGCGGAAAACACATAATCTTAAACATCATCTTACACATTATTCTTAAAATATGACTTTAAAAAAAAATATTCCTAATCATCCCTCAAAGATTTTCATTCCCTTACCAACTATAGTTTCTAGTTTTTTTTTGGAGTAGAACTACTCCTTGGTCGGTTTCTAATAGTATTAAACTTTAATTAATACTATTATTGAGTTGTTATATTAAATATTTTAGTTTTTTAATGGTTATTAACTCTGATATTACAAAAATAATTTATTTTTGCTTGAGCTTTCGACACCCTTTCGATGTCATTTTCAAAAGCAATATAAAACGAAAAAAATATTTTTATAAAAACAAAAAGCCGGTATAGCAAATTCTAAAATACAAGGTTTACATATATCTTGTTCACGTGGGCCGTAGTGTAGTGTAGTGTATTATGTCACCACGTGAACAGAGAAAAAACAGTACCGAAGTGTATTATCAACTACGGTCAAAATGCTGTAGTGTAGTGTAGTGTATTTGCAACTACGCACTACGTGAACTCTTGGCGTAGTGTAGTGTACTTAGTTTTGATAGTTGTTGCTTGTTATGATTTTGAATTCAAAATCATTCGGTTTTTCGAGTTCGTTGTGTACTTAATATTTTACTTTTTCGCAAAGAAACCAGAACACGCTAACGCCAAACACAATCGTCAATATACAAATTAAAAAAAAACATTGAGAAATGTCAAACATTCTTAGTACAATATTTTCAACAACAGGGGCGTACTGGTAGAGTTACTACACTACACTTCCAGGTGAACGGTCATATAAGTGCTGTAATCATAACTACCCTACACTACGGACCACATGAACAAGATAATAGAAAAACGGCTATCTCAGACACTTTCAAACACTAATTTTGATAATCAATTTTAGGAAGTGCACTCCATAGACAAACTCGTTGAAAAAGGTTTACAAATAAATTTAAATTTCATGTATAAATAAGACAAAAAACAACAGATACGTATGTTTTTTTTTAATTGTTTATTTCGTAAACAGTAAAGAATTACACTAAATTTAATTAGTATTTCAACAAAGCAAAAAATTAAGATATTTCTAATATTAATTCAGTTAAAAAAAATACTCCAAATTGCTTAAATATTCGTATAGGAACACTTCAAATTTTTCAAAAAAAGCTACACAATAATAAAGAAAAATTTAAATTAATATTTTGTATGATGCCCTTGTTGTTTAATGACTTCAAATATGCGCTCTGCTCTGGCATTGAATTTGACATGTTTTTTAAAGTTTCTGCCTCAATTTCGCCCCAACAGCCCTTAATGCATTGCCTTAAGTCAATAGCCGTTTTAAATTGCTGACCATTTGCTTCAACCTTCGCTGCAAGGATGCCTCATAAATTCTCCATCGATTACAGTCGGGACTACATGCAGGTCAATCAAGAACATTTATTTGTTTTTGACAAAGCCACATTGATTGCTTTGATACATGAATGAAAGCTTTTTTTGTTAAAAATCAAATCATTGTCGTTGTAGTCCACAAGAAAAGTTATCAAATCGGTTTCTAACAGTTCATTGTACATGTCTGAATTCATTTAGGGGTAATAAAGGAAGTTCGTAGCTTCCCGCTATAGTGAAAAGCTCCCCACACCATTACTGTACCTCCACCGAAATTTCTTTTAGACCGTAATATATTTTCATCACGGATATCGTGCCAGTAGCAAGAGTACAGGCCTGGGGCCGTCTTGGTTGAATTTTTTCTCATCCGAGAAAATCACTTTTTGCCATTTATCTTTCCAATGCATGTGTCGCTTGGCCAACAGTAGCCGCGTTTCAATATGTTTGTAGGAAAAATTAGTGTTACTTTGCAATTTTGACCATTTAATATTTTTTAGCGTTAGAGTGTTAAGAGCAATATGTTGTTTTGTAACAGGTAAACCCAATTTTGCTTTAATTTGATTAGCGGGTAACTTGTTACGGGTTGCTTTCTTTCTTATTTTGTCAATTTGAAATTTGGGTAACTTACTATTTCCTTTTTTAGACCACAACTTCAAGCTTTTTTTAGGAGCTCGTAGACCACAGTTGATGATCGACCAATTCTAGTACCAGATTGACGCATGGTAAATCCTTGTTCTTTAAAAATTCTGATGGAGATTTTTTCTTCATCATTTAAGAACTTTCCCTTTGGCATCACTATAATAAAATATTATTACAATAAAAGTAATATACTTACTGAATAAGATAGAGTATCAAATATTTAAAACAAATATATATTTATTAAGTGCCGAAACACGTTTTTGTCAGCTGTCCTTATACGAATGTTTAACTAAATTACTCTAAATTTTATTAAATGATTTTTCTTTCTTCCAACAAAGTACTGTTAGTTGATCCCTGTTAACGAACATAATATTCGGACACAAGGTGACAATACAGTATACTTTTGGTTTTAATAGTGGACATAATTTTTGTCCTAATCATAAATTTTTGAACGAGTTTAATTTTTATACGAATATTTATCACTGTATTTCGCGTATAGTTTTTTAAATATTTAGAAATATTCTCTAGTAACTTATGTTTTTGTCAAATCTTTGTCAAAAAACAGTTTTCACTTGTTGAACTTATATACATACTTTTCTTTAATTAATTTCTTTTAATTTATTTGTTGAATTTTATATAACAGTTTATGTTTTTTCGTTTAGACGCTAACTTAACAACTAGTTACAGTAATTTACGGGTCCAGGTCAAAATTGCATATTTTAAAATGACATTTTTAAAAATGACATTTCTCAAAACTGCATATTTCAAAACTGCATAAGGTACAAAACGGCATAAGGTACAAAATTGCATTTTTCAAACTGCATATTTCAAAACGGGATAAGTTACAAAACGGCATAAGGTACAAAATAGCATTTTTCAAAACTGCATATTTAAAACTGCATAAGGTACAAAACGGTATGAGGTACCAAATTGCATTTTTCAAAACTGCATATTTCAAAACGGCATAAGGTACGAAAGCATTTCTATTTTACAAAATGGCATTTTTTAAAACAGCATTTTTCATAATTGCATGATTAAAAACGACATAGGTACAAAACGGCATTTTTCAAAACGGCATTTCTTAAAACGACATTTTTTAAAAAGACATTTTTCAAAACGGCATTTTTCAAAATTTCATTTTTCGAAACGACATAGGTAGAAAAATTTAGGTGAAGGAGAATATTATAGGCATACTAAATCTTCAAATAATTTCTAATTTCCATGAAGGCCCTGTCTTATAACATACCTATACTAAACCTAAACATGTGAAATTAAATCTTACTCGATTAAGAAATAGTCAAGTTCCTTTTCATTTGACTTTATCCTAGAATTTAATCCAAGAATCGTTCACAAATGTTCAAAAATTTCATTCATCTCAAATTTCATCGTGTAATAAATAACCGTACCTGTTGGTCATATTCCAGAAATTAACGAAAAGATAATTCTAGATTCATAATCGATTAAAATATTTCATTGTCTTGTGCAGTTTTAAAAATATCGTTTTGAAAAATGCAGTTTTGTACCTATGCAGTTTTGAAATACGCAGTTTTAAAAAATGCTATTTTGGAAAATGCCGTTTTGAAAAATGCCGTTTTGTACCTATGCCGTTTTGAAACATGCAGTTTTAAAAAATGCCATTCTGAAAAATGTCGTTTTGATATATGTCGTTTAGAAAAATGCCGTTTTGAAAAATGCTGTTTTAACCCTAATGTCGTTTTGAAATATGCAGTTTTGAAAAATGCAATTATGTACCTTATGCCGTTTCGTACCTTATGCCGTTTTGAAATATGCAGTTTTGAAAAATGCTGTTTTGTACCATATGCCGTTTCGTACCTTATGCCGTTTTGAAATATGCAGTTTTGAAAAATTCAATTGTGTATCTTATGCAGTTTTTAAAATGCCGTTTTGAGAAATGAAATTATAAAATATGCAGTTATGAACGGATCCCGTAATTTACTTATAGCAAGTTCATTCGGAATTACAACAAAAAGTTACCCGATTTTTATGTAAATGAACACGAAAAATATTATCCGACTTTTGTAGTAGTATTGGTGAAAAGAAAGACAAAAAATTGTGTATTTTTAAAAATGTCAGCAAAGCAAAGTACTTAACATAATATTAAAATTTTCAATGGTGTCTTCCGTATTTCAATTTTAATAATTCATTTATAACTCAATATCAATAATTTTTAATTAATAATATAAAAAATTATATAATTTCGCACAAAAAAGGAATATTGAGTTTGCTAAATAACAAATCGAATGTATGAATGAGTGATAAATTGATGAAATGTTTTGTAAGTGCCCGTAACAATCCGTTTCAATTTCGGCATTTGCAGTTGTGTCACAATTTGGCGGATTTACGTAGTCCCGAGCCCAAAGGTCATGTTAGCTTCTACTCCCGATATTGAAAGTGGATACGCACATGATTTGTTTGTACAATGGGCTTCAAATTCTAACAACAGCATTATTCTAACGAATCGTACGAGCCTGGGACTTTGGCTTACGATTTAATAGAAAACGGTGGGAATGGGCATAAAATTATAAAATTATTATAAAATAAAATATGTAAATATTTCATTTTTCATAAAAAAAAGACAAAAGTGGAAACAAAATTTAATTCTGTCTTGTCCGATCTAGCCAATATTTATTGCTCTACCCTTAACTCTTCAGCTTATTGTGGTAAGGGATTACAATTGGCGCCGTGCATCGGTGTGATCATTTTACGGTGGCTAGCTAAATTCATTTGTACCAGCTGGTCGCCTATATCTGCACCTTTCGAATCCATTAGTAGTGCGTCCAAATCGCTTAAATTATTGCTGTAATATTCATTCAAAAGTTAAATGGAGATAATTGAGTGATTTAAACAAACGATCTACTCACATGACTACAGCCGTCAAACGCTTATTTAAAATTAAGTTTTCAAGCACATCTAATTTACGTTTATGACTATCCTGTTTTACTGTAGTATTAGCGATGTGGCACAGAATCGCTTGAAGTGGTAAGTGATCGCATCAGCTGTCCCATTTCCGAATTTTATTTAATGTAATAAATCTACAATTACCCAACATTTTAGCACACAAGATATTTTGAAGATACGTCGCACAAAATTACAAATTGTTCTTACAATTTTAATACATCTATGAAAAATTAAAATTTATTCGAAATTGAAGTGAATCTATGAAAAATTAAAATTTATTCGCGGTGTCTGTTTTGATAATTATGTGTGACGTTTACTTTTGTATATATGTATGCGTACAAATCTGACAAAAAATCGGGATTTTTTAAAGTTACACCGAGTAACTTTTCCGGGTAAGATTTTTTTTGTAAATGAACGTGTAATGTCAAAATGTTACCCTGACAGCTCAACCCGTGTAAGTTTTTTTACCCTGACAGCTAAACCCGGGTAAGTTTTTTTTGCCTGACATTTCGAACGAACTTACTATTAATCTATACCGTTGATCTGAGATAAAAAAAAAGCTGGCTTTTTTTTACCAACTTTTGCTCAAAAAATTTGTCTACGTTTGTCTATCGCACATCCTTTAAAAAAATGTCATAACACAAAAAACAGTTTTGTGATAAATGCATTTTAAATTGCTATACTTGATTATTTATTTTATAAAGCTAATAATGAATAATCTCAGCATCATCACAGTAGCGTTAGAAATTAAAAAAAAATTAAAATGCATTTATCTCAAGACTGTTTTTTTGTGTTGACAATTTTTAAGAGGATGTGCGATATGTTTTCTGCTGTTTTGTATTTTTTGTTTCCAATTTCTGCTCTTTTTACGATTAGATGGGGCTTTACTTTAATTTAATCGAATAAACGTATGTCTGGGGATTACAAATACACAATATTCGGTTTTATACACACATCAATTTATAAATTATAAAATAATTTATAGCCCAACAGTTGTAACAAAATAAAATTTTTGGTTCTCATCCTAATGCCCGGTTTACATGAGAAAATTGTTTTCTTCTACAAATTTTTGCAGGTAAATAAGAAAGAATCCGCTATATAAAAATATTCAATATGCCAGAAATAAATAAACATATATAGTAATTTTTTATAGGATCATTATTAATTTATTTTTAATGTAATGCGAAATTTACATTTTTATCTATGTCGTCTCTTTTTATTATGAATCCTCAACATTTATAAATACGAAATAATTTTTTTCTTGTTAATTTTAAAAATGTTGCCATAAAAATACTGGGATCGAATATATTTTATGGCAACATTTTCATTTTTATGGTGATTTGTGCTCAAAAATTCTTCTGCAAAATTTTGTTGGGATATATTGCTTTTCTTGTCTCTCATGTGCAAAAAGTCAATGTTATATCTTATTCATTTTGCAGAAGAAAAATGTTGGTCGTATGTAAACCGGGCTTAATTGTTTCACTTAAATGCATCCCGCATATTTATTTCATTTATTTTATATAATTACTCTAAATTAAATTATTTAAGGCGATAACCTAACGAATTCATTCGAAAAATGTCAAAAATAAACAACAACAACAAACATTTGAGCAAAATTTTTGCTCATACTTCCGGTTATTTTGTTACTATGTTGGTACGATAATTAGATTATTTGCTCAAAAGATGGAAAAATTTCAACTAAACCGAGATCAATTGGGCGGGACTTAGATGAATATAAAGATTTGATTGGCTAAAGAGTTGGATCAAAAATAAGCCCGTTCCGTGAACTAAGCATGAACGTTTTATTTATAAATAAAATAATTAAAAATTCTTACACGTCGAAAATTTGTGAAGTATCCGAATGTTGGCGTCCAAGAAAAAATATAGAAAATTCACAGTGAAAATAGAGGATTCGCTCGAAACGCGATATTTCGAAACGAGGGGGTGTTTTCTGCGAATGAAAGCATCAAAAATTATGAATCGGTACAAATCGGTTCAGTTTTTTTGTTGCTTTAAAGCAATTTTATTTGAAGCATATTTGCATTGCATTTACAAATTTTAAATTATAAATGGAAATGAATCTAGAAATGTCATATTCAAGAAAATTAACACCCCTATTCCCCTAGTCGCATCACTTCAAGTGACGTGACTACTCATCTTCGTGGTTACTAGATCAATAAGTCAAAACTTACAAATTAATTGTTCAATAAGGTCGTTCTGGCTGTTTTTTAAATCTTAGTATGCTGCTTTATAAATATTTCCTTGCGACTGCTATCACTCCAATTGACAATTTCTATCACTTGAAATTTCGACGTGACAAATAAATGAAAAAAATTTCAAACTAATGAAGCTAACTAAGGTTTAAAAAAATTTTATTGAGAGTTTTGCACAAAATTATTTAGTAAATTTTGATTTTAAAATCTAGTAACCAGGAAGATCCATGAAGTGATACGTCTAAGGGAATTGAACTGTAAATGGCGCACGTCGCACTAACACAAACACACATACCACTACTATATACATACTTGCGGTTATTCGTCAACTTGTCGAATTTTGGAAAAAATCGACCCCGATATATGACAAAACGAGATATGGTACAAAATATATAAATATATATAAGGAGTATACTATACAATTTAATATTAGTGTGTGTAATTTTTCTATGGTTATATTTGTTTGTTTTCTGCGAATGCAAGCGTCAAAAATTATGAATCGGTACAAATCGCTTCAGTTTTTTTTAAAGCTTATGTCCTTTCGTCGTCACAATTTTCTGTCATCTCGCCAAGTATTTGAGTGGTGAGTTAACACGTTCGCGGAAGTGACTGCTATAACGGTCATATAATTTTTTAGATTTTTAACACATTTGCGCAAACAACATTTATTTTTTAAGGAATAAATCGACATCTTTTTCAATTCTCACAATACATTTCTTTCCGCGACGAAATATCATTGCAATTACAAAAGTTATCAAATGTGTTCCTGAGTAGCACACACATTTAGAAAGTGTGCGTCGATGTCTTAAGAAAAACAAAAAAATTTAACTACACATATTTTAATTTTTTTTTAATGCGATGTCGAATGAATGTTTTGTTTTCGCAGAAACACAGAATTAGAAATTATTTTAAAGCTAAAATTAAATAATTAAATAAATTTAATTTTATTTGAAGCATATTTGCATTGCATTTACAAATTTTAAATTATAAATGGAAATGAATCTAGAAATGTCAAATCCAAGAAAATTAAATGGCGCACATTGCACTAACTCAGATACACATACCGCTACTATATACTTGCGGTTATTTCGTCAACTTGTCGAATTTTGGAAAAAATTGACCCCATGGTACAAAACGCGTTATTTCAAAACGCGAAATGGTTCAAAACGCGATATGTTTCGAAATGCAATATTTTGAAACGCGATATTTCAAAACGCGATATGGTACACAATGCGATATGGTACAAAATACGGAATTTCAAAACGTGATATTTCAAAACTTAATAATCAAACCTGCAATTTTGATGTACAAATCTATAATATTTTTACAGTTTAATACCGCAACAACCATGGGAGACATCTAATTTAGTTGTGTTGCACATATTGCGTATTCACCTATTAGACGGGAGATTCAAATTGAAAATTTAAAAATAAATACATAATTGTATTCTACCATAATACATCTACCTAGTAGTGAAATTACTATCGATGATTTTTTTACCAGTTAAAATATATGTATGAGCCATGCTACACACGATTTCAGCTTCTGGTTTCAAACTAAGTCGCAATATTTTATTCTGTTCTCTCAAAAATAAGATTTAAACAAAAATCCCGATCTCAAAAATGGCCTCTAATTTTTTTGTTTTCATTTGCGACATAAAATTGTTGTCCTTGCATCCGAAATGGAAAAATAGAAATGAAATTAAAAAAAAAATAAGGCCATTTTTGAGATGTAGATTTTTGTTTAAATTTTATTTTCGAGAGAACAGAATAAAACAATACAAAAAAATTTGGTGTTTAATATAAAATAAGGGTTTAAATTAACAATAAAAATCTATTACGACTTAGATGGAAACCAACCGGACAAGTGGTGCAGTGGGTTAAGCTTCGGCACTTGGACCGGGAGGTACTGGGTTCGAATCCCATCAGAGGCTAGATGCAAATCGAATTTTCATTATCGATTACAATCGGTGATGTTAATAAACACAACTATGACCCTCTGATGGAGTGCAGAATTCAGCGCCGACCCACCGTCCATGTCAATGTACAGGTTGACATGGAGCTTGCAATGTGCAGGTGGTATACTGTAGTTGTGTGAGTAGGTGAATAGGTGAATGGGTTAATGATGTAGCATGAATGCGTGGTATCACAATGGGCCAAAAATGGCCTAAGTGTCAACCACTGAAACCTAACCTAGATGGAAACCAGAACCTGAAATCTCGTGTAGCTTGGTTCGCACATTTGCGGCTGTATGTCCTCGATAACTTCACGAACTCCATCTTTAAGGTTTTCAATCAATTGTGGAGCATTGGCATAGACCTTATCTTTCACGTGGCCCCAAAGAAAAAAGTCTAAAGGTGTTTAATCACAAGATCTCGGTGGTCAATTGTGATCACCTCTTCGATAAATAACACGGTCAGGAAACTTTTCTTGCAAAATTGCGATTGTTTCGTTGCTTGTGTGGCACGATGCGCCGTCTTACTGAAAATAAACGTCGTCCACAAAAAATCATTAATCATAGCTCGGTAGCGCAATCCACAATCCATTAACAGTTGCACCAGCCTTATTTTCAATTAAGTAAGGTTCAACCACACCGCCAGACCGAAACCGCACCAAACAGTGGTACGTTGAGGATGGAGAACCAGTGGTACGTTGAGGAACAATCATTCTTGGATTTTCTGAGCCACAAATGCGGCAATTCCGCTTATTAATGTAGCCTCCGGGGTGAAAATGGGCCTCATCACTGAACATGATTTTTTGATGAAAATCCGGATCATTTTGATGCATTTTAAGGACCCATTCAGCAAAGATACGACGTTTATGGCGATCGACCGGCTTGAGTTCTTGTGTTAACTGAACTTTAAAAGTCTTAAGACCTAAGTTTTTATACAAAACATGGTGTAATGTTGTCTGTGGAATGTCTATTCCACTGCAGCAGCAATATTCTCAGTTGTTTTTGAGCGACGCACACGGTTTCGATTCTTCACATCACTAACTTGTCCCGACAGCTCAAATTTTTCACCAGTTTCACTATTGCCGGCCAAGAAGGTGCTTCACGACGACCCAAAGGTGCTTTAGTTTTTGCGAACTGTGACTGGAAACTTTTCACCATTTTTGTAGTGAATTTTAACAATTTCAGTACGTTGTTGAAGCGTGTATCGTATCATTGTAACTTAATAAACACATTTTATTAAACACTTGTTTTATATTTCGCAGAATTAGATTTTTGACTATTTTAATTAAAAAATTCGTTCAAAAAGTTTAAAAAATCACTCGATCGATTTCGACTTGTAAGGTCATCATCAGGAGTATCTACTGATTTGTAAAAGTAAAAATTAGTTATATATAGCAGAAAAAAGGCAAAAATTAAACAAAAGAAAGGGACAAAAATAAGCAATAAAAAGCAATAAAAATTAGTCTATTGATCGCGCAGGTGTGCGATTAGTCAAAATAAGCAATAAAAAGCAATACAAGTTAATCAAATTGATTGCGCAGGTGTGCGATTAGTCATCGGCTGAGTAACAAAATTCAAGGTATATTGAAGTACATTTAATTACCCAAGGTATTAGTCAAATTATAGAAAAGGGCGGGTCTGTAATTGGTGAGAAACGAATTTCTCTCTGTTCGTTAAGGATATTTTGGTTAAGAAATATTGATTTTCGAATTTCGTAAGACTCTAAGGTATCTAAACGTCTGCCTTTAGGTTGTATATGTAATATGTCTAAATTGTTCAAGCTAGCTGTATGATTTTCTAAAGTTAAGTGGTTATGGAAAGTTGATTGATTGCAACCAGATAAATGTTCTTTAGCTCTAACTCCAAAATTACGCCCAGTCTGACCCTTTCTTTTGTTTAATTTTTGCCTTTTTTCTGCTATATTTAACTAATTTTTTACTTTTACAAATCAGTAGATACTCCTGATGATGACCTAACAAGTCGAAACCGATCGAGTGATTTTTTAAACTTTTTGAACGAATTTTTTAATTAAAATAGTCAAAAATCTAATTCTGCGAAATATAAAACAAGTGTTTAATAAAATGTGTTTATTAAGTATTAGTGTGTTTCGCCAAGTGCCTACGGCAAATAGCGTAAAAAGTATCATTTTTAGTAATGGCGTAGTTTTTACTTGTCAAATGTCAAAAGGTGACAGTTTCAAAATTGACAGTTGCCCAAATAGCAGGCTATTCAAAATGAAACCTCTTATTGGAAAACCCTTTATTTATTCCTCGATGACAGTTGTGAGTAGTTAATTTAGAAAAGGCAAAAACCTTAAGTTTATAAGTACTTGCGGTGGTCGATTGGAAAGCAACTATTGAAATAAAGAATATAAATATAAGCAATTTTTACTGTTCCTTTCTTTTTTGTTTCTATTGTTATTGTTCCAAATTCAACAGTAAGAACTGTTAAGTTCATTTTATTGACCATATTCGAGAATGTTAAATCCAACTTTGATCCAACACACTGGATTTGACTAAACGATTAAGCATATACATATCCTCCTATAAATATTGCGTTTCTTATTTGCAAAGTTTTTAAAGTAGAGCTGTTATAAAGCATCAATCTAATAAAGTTTTAAGGACAAAGCCGTAATATTATGGTTGAAAATGTGGGAAAACTGGAAATGGACGAACATATAAATAACATACGACGCGTTAAAAACACCCAATCGCAAGTTTTTTACTGGTTACCACGAGGAATCGAACCCGAGGCCCCAGAATAACAGAGCAAACACTACCTACTAATCTAACGAGGACGACAAGTAAACTAATAAACTCGCATTATTTTTCCTTGAATGTGCGATTTCACCTTGTTTTGTTCTCTATATCTACAGAGAAGGAACCGTATCTCTTGTAGTTTTTAACTTACAAAATGAAATATTATAAATAGGAAACTAAACCAGAACAAAAAATTAAACAAACTCATTCCTTAAATATTAAAACCTTAACAATCAACTCTTTAGGTACTATAAATCGTAAGATTTAGATAAATCTAACAAAACTGTTATTATAGAAAAAATCACTTTAATAATTGCTCAATATCAGACTATATAAAATTGTTCGGTGGTAATTGATCCGTGGAAGACTGGATTGGTTATTAAAGGTATTTTTTCTATACTAACATTTTTGTTATACATATGTATTTATCTAAATCTTACGGAAATTCTGGCTCGGATGATGTAAGTCAGCATATACTCAAACCAACAGAATAACTGAATAGTTTTTATAGAAATATAACAATTCACTACAACGTTAACATTTACAAAATCAATCGTACATTTTGTATTTTCAGGTCGTGATGATTTATCACCATCAAGTAGCATAAATGGGTATTCTATAGATGGCACTGAACCTAAAAGGCCCAAGAAAGGGCCGACACCGCGTCAGCAAGAGGAATTATGTCTAGTATGTGGTGATCGGGCATCAGGGTATCATTATAATGCTCTTACTTGTGAAGGTTGTAAAGGATTTTTTAGAAGGAGCGTCACCAAAAATGCTGTATATTGTTGTAAATTTGGTCACGAATGTGAGATGGATATGTATATGAGGCGTAAATGTCAAGAATGTCGATTAAAAAAATGTTTGGCTGTCGGGATGCGGCCGGAATGTGTAGTACCAGAAAACCAATGTGCAATTAAAAGGAAAGAGAAAAAGGCTCAAAAGGAACGTGATAAACATACCATTGTTCAAACAGCTGTACCCGTCAATACAAGTGACCCACTAAAAACAGAAGTTTTACCAAAACTAATGAAATGTGAACCGCCACCTCAGGAATGTACGGTTAATGTATGTAATTGTTTTGTATAAGTTGATAGTGTTATTTTACTAACAATTTCAAAATTTATTTTTCAACAGCAATTACTGCCTCAAAAATTACTAGAAGAAAACCGACAAAGGAACATACCACAACTGACGGCAAATCAGATGGCGGTAATATTCAAATTAATATGGTATCAAGATGGTTATGAACAGCCATCAGAAGAGGATCTTAAGCGTATTATGATTGGTTCACCAAATGAAGAGGAAGATCAACATGATATACATTTCCGACACATAACAGAAATTACAATTTTAACAGTTCAATTAATTGTTGAATTTGCTAAAGGTTTGCCAGCATTTACAAAAATACCTCAGGAAGATCAAATAACTTTACTAAAGGTTAAATAATATATTTTTAAATTTCTAAATTTATATATATATAAATTTTATTCTTTCTTTACAAAGGCCTGTTCTAGCGAAGTCATGATGTTACGAATGGCACGTCGATACGATGCTGACTCCGATTCAATACTATTCGCAAATAATCGAACATACACTCGTGATTCATACATAATGGCGGGCATGGCTGAAACTATTGAAGATTTATTACATTTTTGTCGTCAAATGTATAGAATGGCTGTTGATAATGTAGAATACGCATTACTAACTGCTATAGTTATATTTTCGGATCGACCTGGCTTAGAACAAGCAGATTTAGTTGAAGCGGTTCAAAGTTATTATATAGATACATTGAAAGTGTATATATTAAATCGGCATGGCGGTGATCCAAAATCATCTGTGTTATTTGCTAAATTACTTTCTATATTAACAGAATTGCGAACATTAGGTAATCAAAATTCAGAAATGTGTTTTTCATTGAAACTGAAAAATAGAAAACTACCGAGATTTTTGGAAGAAATTTGGGATGTTAATGATGTTCCTCCACTAGTTACACCATTCCAATCACATTCACATATTCATGGAAACGGTACATCGACATCAACGGCATTAATGATGCAACAAGAAATAGTGGTAGTACGAAATAGTGGTAATGTTAGCGGTAATGGCCCCGGTGGGGGAGATGACTAAAATAATCTAATTACATTGTACATACATGTATATAAATCAGTTGTGGAGTGGACAATGGCAGGTGTACAGAGATAAACACGACAATTGTTTGAAGAGAACATAAGGCGGTAAAACGTGTTAGAAGTGCTTTGAATTATTTTGTGCTCTTCGAATTTTGCAATAAGTTTTTTATGCGTTTTCCAAAACTTCCCAAATATAACTGGCTTATTATATAATCAACAACCAAGGATTTTAGATTAGTAAAATTGGCAGTGACTGATTGACGCAATATTTTCAAAGTTTTATTAGGTAATAATATCTGTATATTTGTGGTGAACATTGAAATCGATATAAATAATAATTAAAACATAATCTCTTCTATAAGGAATTTTCTTAAATAAAAAAATAAAATATGCATTTCAATTAAAAATTTAATTTTTATTTTTTTATAATTAATTAAACCACTGCACACTTTTAAAATAAAATTCTCTGGTAGTTTAAAGTTATGTCACGTTTTTTATACGATGTTGCTTGAAATTCCAAATGACGTGACTACGTCTCCCGTCTCCAACGGTTGAAAAATAAACCACGTGAATCCACGTTATCCGTCTTTAATGTGTTAATTGATCAAATCATTAATAATTGAGAAATATGGATTTAATAATATGCTAGAAATCCATGACTGTCTAAAATACCCCTAAATATTTTACGGGAACTAAAATTGTTGAGAGTATTATTTAGTGAGTATTACAACCTATCCTAATTTCAACTTCTGAGAAGATGTGTTTATATTGTTACCGGTGTACATAATTATCAATTTCGTCGAAAAATTTAATAAATTTTTAAAAATTATTCACTTTTACCGATGATTATGAACACCTAATCATATGAGCAAAGTCTTGATTGCCGGAATTAAATAGTAAATCATTTGCGATGTACTAACAAAAATAATTATAATAGATATCCGTTTTCCGGCGCGTGATCACAATTGTGCGTGTACGAATGAGAATCATGTCAAAAATTTATTTTTATGTAAATTGGACCAACATACACATTTGTCCATACTACTTAATCGGTTTCGCCCGAAAAATAACACTATAACTATAACAATAATAAAATAATTAATCACGTCGATTCTAGAACTCGCCGGATTTACTGCGGCGGGAGTCCAAACTCCATATAAAAAAAATTAAAGTCATGAATTTCGATCAAGGTTGCATGTAGAACTGGTTTTATTTTTACA
Source organism: Nephrotoma flavescens (assembly GCA_932526605.1). NCBI lineage: Eukaryota > Metazoa > Arthropoda > Insecta > Diptera > Tipulidae > Nephrotoma > Nephrotoma flavescens. The sequence goes on along the minus strand of OW052221.1, from coordinate 158,503,492 downwards.
CAAATCAAACAAAAACATTCATTCGAAATCCGCAGCTAAAACATTACGAATGGTTTGCGAATCATAAAAACTAAATTATGTAAAAATAAACCTGTTTTTCAACGCAATACATTTTTTTCAAATACAATAAATTTTTTTATATGGAGTTTGGACTCCCGCCGCAGTAAATCCGGCGAGTTCTATAATCGACGTGATTATGTTATCAAATTATTATGCTTTTTTCAAACAGAATTTCGATTTAACTAAGATCCGTTAAAATTAGGAAGACATTACAACCTGTTATTATTTACAAACACATTTGTGTACGGTGGACTGAAATTGAAGCAAATAAAAAATTTTCTGGCCGCAAAAGGTTAATGAAGGGTGTGACATTGATTTGAAGTTCATATTGGGAATATCTTTAGTACTGCCCAATTTTGCAGATGAAATCGATTTGGTTGATTTTTTGAAAAAGCAAAATTGTAGGAGCAGGCGGCTTAGATATGTCTCACCGGAATGCAGGAGGTCGCCACGCCACCACCACCCCTCTGAGGGGATTTATAAAAATATTCCGGCGAACTTAATACTGGGGTTCTATAAACAAATCGGGAATTTATGAGCCGATTACATTATTAGTATGAAGTGAGCGATAAAAGTACTAAGTTTAGCCTCGAAGTTCAAGTCTCTAATGTTTTGTTTGTAATAAACTCTACATCTTTTGAGGATTATAACGAATTCTTTAGGATGGTCGCTTAAATTGATTACCAAAGAGAAAACAACAACTGTTGAGATAATAGTGTGGAATATTATTATGGAAAGTTCTTTATAATCTTTTATGCTCCGTGGAGCTTCATTTATAGAACCCATTTAATTTTTATTACTTTGTGTTTCATTGTTTTTGTTAATCATATTATTAAAATTTAAAAAAATTTATAAGAAATGTTCAATTTTATTTCATGTGCTACTTTTGCCCGCCACTGTACATAGAGTGCCCTATTATTTTTAATAGAAACAAATTCGGAAGATTAGGTTGTCAACAAAATTTGGGATACTTGTTTTCTAGAACAAAATGATCGTCGAAAATACCAGAATAATTTGCAGCTAAGTTTTTACTGTTTCGTGAAAAGTGTCCAGGTAATTTGAGGCCCTCTTAGTATACCTACATAATACAAACTGATAATACAACAAATCAATAAAAGACTCTAAAATTTAATTGTTAGATTAAAATAAGTTTTTATAGCATTAATTTAAAATTATTTAGTTAAATTTACCAATCTCTTATGTTGTAAAATTGTACAAGGAGAACTGCGATAGCATTGTTGCCCAATAGTTTTTTTGTTTGCTGTACAAAATATGGTTCCATCCAAAATTAGATCAGCTATAATATAATAACTATAATATGATATATTCTACATATTTAAGACACAAATGTTTTTAATAAAATTTTTACTAAGGTTATATGGAACTTAATTATTTCAAGATATAAAGAAAAGGATAGTTTATAATAATAATAAAAAGGGCTCCTTATCGTTTGGCTGTGACTTGATTATTTTAAGGATATATATTAAATGGAAAAAAGAAATATCTTATTATAAACATATAAAGATGAAACGTTATAATATTATTAATTTTAATTGTTATTCAACCAAAATGAAAATAGTAAAATAATTATAATAAGAACTAAATATGTATAATTATTAAGTCAATTTATTTTAAGTCTATAATATTTTAAATTATGATGTTCAAATCAACTAATATTAATTTTAATACTAATAAATTACTAATTAATAGTTCTATATTGGAGTAATAATAATCATTTATTGATTAATGTCTTTTTAATTAATTTAAAATAATAACAATCATTGGCCACGATTGTCATCTGCCGCCAAGAAAATTGTAATGATTGAATCGAATCAATGTTTTTTCGGTCTCGATTTGTTTTTAATAAAGTACTTAAATGCCTATGACACCCAGATTTTTATTTTTTTTTTCAAATATACCTAATAATTAGCTTAATTAATTAATTCAGAGTGAAGACATTGACAACTAGGGGTCAATTTTGTTCAAAATTCGACAAGTTGACGAAATAACCGCAAGTATATTCTAGATATCATTTCCATTTATAATTTAAAATTTGTAAATGCAATGCAAATATGCTTTAAATAAAATTAAATTTATTTAATTTTAGTTTTAGAAACTTCTAATTGTGTTTCTGCGAAAACATTGCCTTAAAAAAACGAGTGAGTCCATTAGTACTTTCAAGGTAAACATGGCACTATACAAGTGCGTGCGGTTTACTTTGACGGAAGAAGAAATGAAATTTTATTAACCAGATATTTTCATTAGTTTATTATTGTCAAATTGGTCTATTAGACTTTCGGTATAAGCAAAAAAATGAAATCCCTGCTCATAATAATCGCCAAAAAATGTTAGTCTTATTGGAGAATTTTTGAAATTCTTTCAGAATATGGAGCAAAGACGAAATGTATGTACATACTTGATTATGTCCTCGACAGCTTTATTCGGCGAGGTGTATACAACTACCGAAAGCATCTTATATTGCCAAAAGGCTGTGTTGTTACACTCACGAATTTATTGAAAATCAGGTAAAAGTCCCGACGAAAATTTGTGCACCTTCGCTCATACATAGTCCGCTCATAGTCATTTTCCGTAAAAACCCTTGTATATTTGGAAAGAGGAGACATCAAGCTATAACGTGGTCGAGTACGAAGTCGCTAGAACTATTAGGGAACTCATACGAATTTTTTGAAAACCAGGTAAAACTCCCGACGGAAATTTGGGCACCTTGCCGATTAATGGACCATAAGTCCGCTCGAAGTCATTTTCCGTAAAACCCTTGTATATTTGGAAAGAGGAGAGATAAAGCTATAACGTGGTCGAATAAGACGTTGCTAGGCCTATTAGGGAACTCATATGAATTTTTTGAAAATCAGGTAAAAGTCCCAAACGGAAAATTGGACACTGCCGGTTAATGGATTATAAGTCTGCTCATAGTCATTTTCCGTAAAAACCCTTGTATATTTAGAAAGAAGAGACAACAACCTATAACGTGATCGAATACGAAGTCGCTAAACCTATTAGGGAACTCAAACGCAATTTTTTGAAAATCAGGTAAAAGTCCCGACGGAAATTTGGCACCTTGCCGATTAATGGACCATAAGTCCGCTCATAGTAATTTTCCGAAAAAACCCTTATAAAAACCCTTAAAATATTTGGAAAGAGGAGAGATCAAGCTATAACGTGGTCGAATACGAAGTCGCTAGGTCTATTAGGGAACTCATACGAATTTTTTGAAAATCAGGTAAAAGTCCCATTTGTCTCTCAAATTTTGACTTTGACGAACTATAGCTGCTAAACTATACAAGATAGATAATAATATATGCTTCCAAATAATAATAGAGAATTCAATTCTGTATACATATACGTTTACATATTTGATTCCAATCGGACAATTTCGATTTCCCATAGTAAAGACGGCATTTTGGGCACCTTACCAGTTAATGGACCATAAGTCCGCTTATAGTCTTTTTCCGTAAAAACCCTTGTATATTTGGAAAGAGAAGACATAAAGTTATAACGTGGTCGAATACGAAGTCGCTAGGCCTATTAGAAAACTCATACGAATTTTTTGAAAATCAGGTAAAAGTCCCGACGGAAATTTGGACACCTTGCCGGTTAATGGACTATAAGTCCGCTTATAGTCATTTTCCGTAAAAACCCTTGTAAATTTGGAAAGAGGAGACATCGAGCTATAACGTGTTCCAATAAGAAGTTGGTAGGCATATTAGGGAACTCATACGAATTTTTTGAAAATCAGGTGAAACTCCCGGCGGAAATTTGGGCACCTTGCCGGTTAATGACCATAAGTCCGCTCATAGTCATTTTCCGGGGTGCTAGTGACAGCCTCCATGTGGCGCATCCTGGGCAGTGTACTGTAGATCGAACGGTTGTGGTATCCAATCCCTACGTAGTAGAAAAACAGTATAGCAGATAGTCAACCAAAAGATGAGATGTCGGGTATAAACAATCACATACTCCAGGTGGGTCAGAACTTAGTTTCTAAATCCCACCCCGATCTATCGGGCTGCTCCACGGATTTTGGAAGGAGCAACGCGAAATTGCAAAGGAAATTGTCGGTAGGCAACCAGGCTGATCCTTTTCCTAGTACTACTGGAAGCACAGAACAAGCGATAAATGAATGGCCCTTTGGTAAAAGAAGTACGGCACTTCCTAGAACACCACCGCCAGAGATCACCACACTGGGTGAACTTAATAATGAGAAGGAAAATACCTCTACTATAAAGCATAAGCCAATAGCTATCAAACAAGCTTCTGAAGCCATGCCCAGTGCAAAATCCGATCAATATTCTAGGAATTACAAATCATGGTAGTATTCAGAAACAGATGAAAGAAGTAGTACGAAATGACTACAAGATAATATCTCTCAGTAGTAATATTTGGAAAATAAATACAACTGAGCCTGAAGATTATAAAGCTCTAGTTAACAAATTAAATTCTGATGGTCACCAGTGGTATACCTACGAGGATAAAAATGATGATAAAGCTCTAGTTAACAAATTAAATCCTGATGGTCACCAGTGGTATATCTACGAGGATAAAAATGATCGGCCAATTAAAGTAATGGCAAGAGATCTTCATCCAACTTGTTCAAAAGATGAAATTATTGATGACCTGCAAAACAAAGACCTCAAAATAATCGACGCAGTCAACATCATCAGAAAAGAGTGACGAGAAAACAGGGAGGAACAACAACAGGGAATGTTGAAATCATGAGAAGATAAAAAGGAAATAATTGCTACCATGCATTACATCCAGAGAACAAAGCTAGAGGCGAAGCAGCTATCATCATAAAAGATTATATAAAACGTAACGAAGAACTTTAAGTCGAAAAGCTTTCCATGCAAGTCACAACAATCAAAATACAATTAAATAATAGTAGAACTTGTAGTATCTCAGCAATATACTGCCCTCCAAGATACAATCTCAAACAAGTAGTAGATTATACTAATCTTCTCAAAACACTAGGAAGTGTCTTTTTAATTGGAGGGGACTATAATGCAAGAAACACCTATTGGGGATCACGGTTAACGACTGCTAAAGGAAAAGAACTGTTTCGCAGCAGCAAAACAACTAAAATGCGAGTTTAACTCAGGCGGTACACTAACCTATTGGTCTACGGATATCAGTAAGACTCCACATCTTATAGACTTCTTTATTACAAGAGGGATTTCAGATAATTATATCTGTTGGGGCAAAGACAAGGATGCTGATGGCCACTGCTGTTGGTGGGCTTACGGTTTGCCTCTGCGACTATACTTTCTATTTTTTTAGCCTTTTAGAAAATTTATTATTTTTTATTAATTTATAAACTTCACTTAGCACAGTTTGGTTCGTAATGAATTCAAGAAACAAAAATATTCAGGATGCAATAGAAAATTGCCGAAATTGCGACATTCATAATTCAAAACTAAGCCACTCTTCAACATTGTAATAAGAGTTCGATGAACTTTAAATTACTTGCACCAGTGCCTATGTATGTGTATACGGCCGTCTTTCAACAAATTGCCTTTGAATGTATGCAGGCCCAAAAAACGTAAACACGAAAAATCACTTTCATACGAATGCTATGAAAATTTTCTGTTCAATTGTTTTTTTTGGCTTTATTTATCTATATCTCGTAATTTCGGCAGAAAATTGAATTTTCATTCCCCTGAGCATGAACTTTGTTTATTTATGTAGTTTTCATTTAGAATTTTACCATTTTGCGGTATGCTACCTTTTATTTGTTGAACGTTGGTTGAACGACGTATACACGAAGCAAAATTTGTGTGTATGCAAGAAGAGTAATCAACAATCAACATATTATAGAAAAAAAATTGAATGTCAGTCAGTGTAGTGTATTTAAATTTAATAAAATAATAACAAGTGAAATTAATCGTTGTGTTTTGAAAAAATGTATTTAATTGTAATTACATAGTTGTAATTATTATTAATACATGATTATATTTTCATTTATACGTCGCAAGGTAAGAAATCATATCGTAATTAATATTAAAATAAACCATTTGTTGGATGTGCATGTGGTACATTCACTGATCTATATACAAAACGTCAAACGTCAAAAACTCATAGGAACCAGTTTTCTGTTTACATTAATTTGATTTTCGAAAATTCGGAATTGAAGAAAAGACAGAAAATTTTTCTGTCTTTGTCACAAACGTAGAACTATTTTTGCTCTACCATATAGTTTTTGACAATGACATGTCGTATCCATGTAATATAGATCAGTGGGTACATTATATTTTATATTTTTTGCTCATGTTATTTTTTTTTTGTTTTTTTTAGGCAAATTCCATGAATTGTTATGTTGGTATTATATACCCTCCTGTAGGGTGGTGAGGTATAATAAGTGATAGAATATTTATAATTTGTGATGCACTTTAGTGTAAATATTTTTTTAATTGTTTTTCTTAATTTCCAATTGCAATCTAATCGTAGTGTTTCAGTGATCTGACAACTTTCATCCAAATTAAGTAACAAAAATATTGATTTAGCGGACAAAAGAGTTAACTAAAGAGGTATGTAACTAAACCACTGCCAACATTCATGTTTTGCATTAAATACAAGTTTTATTATTATTGATGAACCAATCAAGGACGCTAAACTCCAAAATAATTAACTTATTGTGGTTGCATTTTGGCACCGTTAAATATGCGTTGGATAAAGGTGGAAAATCAATTATACGTGTCTAATAACATTGTGTTTCAGTAAAAAAATTCAATGTTTAATTAATTTTGTGTATTTCAGGTTGTGATGCCTCATTTAGGTCAGCGCGATGGCCATAAAAAAACTTAAATACACTATGGAACCAGTGGCCATGAATTAAAACATTGATTCGACTGTGATGTGGAATTTTTGCACCTAATGAGCCTGCTGGAATACCACCTTCGACGGTAGCGGTAAATTTATTGCCAGTGACAAAATCGGCAGGCAACTGTAACTGAATATAATTTTTGTTTGCCTTATCTACGAGTTGTTACGCAATTTTTAAACCTTCAGCATCAAATCGTGAATCATCAATTTCCATGTTATTTAATACTTTACTTTAAGGAATGTGAATGAAAGTATACTATATATATAGTTATACTTTAAGGAATGTGAATGTCATTCCTCCCTCAAAAATGATCTCATAATTTTGCGAAATAAAAATCGCTCATAATTTTGCGAAATAAAAAACAAGTGTTTAATAAAATGTGTTTATTAAGAATTATCGATGAGCTGAATTTTGTCGGCAACTTTTGTACCACTTAAAACTACCCCAAAATAGACGCGGACGATCGCCACAGGGCGTGAGAAATAATTCTTAGCTCAAAAAAAGACTGGCAATGCATGTTTCAAATCGTTCCCCTGTGGCGATGTTTATAAACTTAAATGTCAAATTTATAAAGTAGAAATGAACTCGCTAAAATTATGGAAGAGATAAAAAAACCCGGTCTACCAACGTAGGTTGTGAAAAATAAAAATAAAAAAAATGTTCGTTTATTTTTCACACACAAGAAAAAAAATCCGTAGTGTGAAGTTTTGATTTTTAAGAATAAAAAAAATTAAGAATTTCAACGCAAGTGTTTGCATATTTGTAGTTTGTGCAGTGAATTGTAGTTTGTGCGTATAATCTCGTAGAGGAATTAACCTAAAACGAATCAAATTTAATTGATAGCGTTTAAATTGCCAAATAAAAAGGTTTCTTCGAAAAGTACACCTGGGCACATCAAAAGTATATGTGCAGCCATATAAGGGAGTAAAAATATAATAACTTCCTTAAATTGGTGACCACCGTCGTGAATACGACTGCGCAAGGATACGGCAGCACATCACAGGCGTTTTCTCTTTGGAGTACTACGAGCAGAGCACAGCAGAGGTGTCAACAGCAGTTGGCGATACAGTGGATAAATCATCTGAACATCAGGCGGCATCAAATCATCTGGACATCAGGAAAACAAATTCACAACAAATTTGTAAACGTGAGTAGATCGGGGGTAAGTTTTTCTTCCTTAATTTTATCGAGTTCATTGCCTCAAATTTAATAATAAAATTTTATTTAAAAATTAAAATTAACTCCGGCATTTTATTTATTTCATTTTTTTACTCTACTCGATTTCGCATTTTTGTTTCGCTTATCTATTTGGGTTTATAAATGTCGTCTGATACTCCATCCAACTCTCCGGTAAATGACGAGGATTATGGAGATGCAAGTTCTGCAGATCCAATTAATTCTGCATCGCAACTACAAAATTTATTCGCAGAACAATTTCAATTGTTTCTGCAAGCGCAAAATTTATTCCGGGATCCAGGAGTTGCTCAGTCGTCTGGGCAGTCTGGTTCAGGACCTGGTTGGACTGGGGTCCAAAATCCAAATTTGGAGATTGGAGCGGTCCGATTCCGACCTCCACAACCGTTGTATGGTCAGAATCCGGCCGTTTGGTTTACGATTCTTGAATCGCAGTTCGCTGTCGCGAACATCAGGTCGGAGACCACCAGGTTCTCTCATGCAGTGGGGGCGTTGGACGCGAGACTGCATGATCGTTTCGCGGATTTAATTCTCCGCGATAAGGGTACACTTCCTTACTCGGTGTTTAAAGAGGAAGTGATTCGCGTGTTGGGCGAGTCAGAGATGTCACGCCTAAATAACGTCCTGACGAACCTGACTTTGGGGGATAAAAAGCCGTCTCAATTATTAAGTCAGATACGTTTGAACGCTGGCAGCAATTTCAACGACAAGTTGCTCAGACAACTTTGGATGAAGAGGTTGCCTTCGCAGATTCAGGTTATACTAACCACTTTTGAAAACGACGTGACGTTAGATGTTTTAGCAGCACGAGCCGATAATATGATGGAGGTAATGCCACCGTTAGGGTTAAATGCCGTTAAATCGTGCAACCCTTTCGGCCCATCCTCGTCTGCAGCATCTAACGGGTATGTCAATCCAACTGGCATTTCTGATGCTTCTAATTTAGACGCTAAATTAGAAGACTTTAGAATTAAAATTTTGGCAGAAATTAAAACTATGGTTAACCCTAGATCTCGATCTCGTTCAAATAGTAGAAAACAAACAAATTCTCGTTCGAGATCTAGAGGTCGGGTTAACCCAAAATTCGATTTATGTTTTTATCATTTTCGGTTCGGTGAAAAGGCTCAGAAATGCCAGCCTGGCTGTAAATTTTATGATAAAACCTGCGGAGGTCAGTCGATCAAGAAGGATTTTTAAATGTTCATCAGGACGTGACGACCGTTACTGATGAACCTACTACCAGTCGTCTATTAATTCATGATGCCAATTCAAGAGTTGCATTTCTAATAGACACTGGTGCTGACGTTTCGGTTGTTCCACTCAAAATCTGTCACATTCCGCAGGCATTAACTACCTCCAAACTATTCGCTGCGAATGGAACGCCAATTAAAGCTTATGGAACAAAAATTCTAAATTTAGATTTTGGGTTACGGCGTAATTTCAAGTGGGAATTTATAGTGGCAGATGTCTCGCTGCCCATTATTGGAGCTGATTTCCTTAAAAGTTCTGGATTGATAGTTGATCTTGGCAAACATCGTCTTCTAGATCCAACGACATCATTGTTTACCGTTGGTTCTATCTCTCTCACAGCCGAGTCAACACTGTCTCAACTAGACAAATCCCAGGTGAATAATCAAATCCAGCAACTTCTCTCTAAATTCTCAGAAATTATGACAAACTCTCTAAACGTCAAACCAGTTAAGCATATGATCACTCATCGGCTGGAAACTTTTGGAGCACCGGTTTCTTGTAAAACTAGACGTTTGGCACCTGATAAATTAACGATTGCAAAACAGGAATTCGAGAATCTGATGGCACTAGGAATTTGTCGTCCGAGTAATAGTGCATGGTCTAGTCCTTTGCATCTTGTCTTGAAGAAAAATGGAGATTGGAGGCCATGTGGAGATTACCGAAGTCTGAATCGTGTTACTATTCCAGATCGTTATCCTATTCCACATCTTCAAGATTTTTCGTACCAGCTTGAAGGATGTACAGTTTTTTCGACTCTTGATCTTGTCCAAGCTTATCATCAAATCCCTATAGAACCGTCTGATATTCCAAAAACCGCTATTGCGACTCCCTTCGGTTTATTTGAATTCACTAAAATGACTTTTGGTCTCAGGAATGCAGCACAAACTTTTCAGAGATTCATGCATTCCGTATTGTTGGGACTTAATTTCGCATTCATCTACTTAGATGATATTCTAATAGCGTCTAAAACTTTCGAGGAACATCACGCGCATCTCGAACTAGTTTTCCAAAAATTATCAGACAACGGTTTAATAATCAATCCTGGAAAATGTGTCTTCGCTTCACCTGAAGTTAAATTCTTAGGACATTTTGTTAATGCAAATGGCATTTTACCTGTTCCAGAACGTGTTGAAGTCATCAAAAATTTTGAACGTCCATTGACGGTTAATCAACTCAAAAGATTTTTGGGGATGATTAACTTCTACAGACGTTTCATTCCAAACGCCGCGGCTGATCAAATTTTACTTAATGATTTTCTTAAAGGTTATAAGAAAAATAGTAAAATTCCAATTAATTGGTCAGCAGAGTCCATTGATGCCTTCGACAATTGTAAGGAGAAATTGTGTAAAGCTACTCTTCTTGCACACCCTTCATCTACTGCTAAACTCGCTATCATGGTAGACGCTTCGGACACAGCTATCGGTGCAGTAGTTCAACAGTATATCAGCGATATTTGGCAACCACTCAGCTTCTTCTCGGTTCGTCTTAATGAAACGCAACAAAGATATAGTGCTTATGACAGAGAGTTGTTAGCAGCGTACTCTGGCATCAAGCATTTCAGATATCTTTTGGAAGGGCGACAGTTTACGTTGTTTACGGACCATAAACCACTCGTCTACGCTTTTTGTCAGAATCCGGAAAAGGCATCACCGCGTCAATTCCGACATTTGGATTTCATCGGGCAGTTCACAACCGACATCCAACACATATCAGGCATAGATAATGTCGTCGCAGATACACTTTCCCGCATTAATCTAATTTCTATTCCCGAAAGTATAGATTATGCACAAATTGCGGATGCCCAAACCAATGATGTCGAGCTTAAAGATCTTATACGCGATAATTTAACTTTAAAGTTTGTCCAAGTTCCGTTGAGTTTTAACTCTAACAAAACTATATATTGTGATATTTCGACAGCTAATCAAAGACCTTTTATTCCAATTGAATTTCGGAAAAAAGTTTTTGAAGCCTTTCATAATCTTTCACACCCTGGAATTAAAGCAACAACTAAATTATTGACGGAAAATGTCATCTGGCCCTCCATCACGAAAGATTCAAAAACTATGGCACAATCCTGTTTAGCTTGTCAGAAATCCAAAATTTCAAGACACATCGTTTCACCTCTAGGATCTTATCAATTAACTTCGCAACGCTTCGCAGAAATTCACTTAGACATCATTGGTCCTTTGCCTATTTCTGACAATCAGCGGTATTGCGTTACATTAATCGACAGGTATACGAGGTGGGCTGAGGCAGTTCCAGTTCCTGATATTACTGCAACTACTGTCGCTTCTGCGGTATACTCCACATGGATTTCACGCTTCGGGGTACCAAACGTTATAGTCACCGACCAAGGTTCGCAGTTTGAGTCTTGTCTTTTTAATGAATTGTCAGCGTTAATCGGATTCAGACGAGTAAGAACGACGGCTTATAACCCAAAGTCCAACGGTATGATTGAGAGATGGCACAGAACGTTAAAGACCGCAATCATGTGTCACGAGCGAACTGATTGGGTAACGTTCTTGCCAACCGTACTGTTAGGTTTACGCACGTTATATAGTGAGGAACTTAAAACTTCTCCTGCTGAACTTGTTTACGGAAGTACGTTGAGGGTGCCTGGTCAATTTCTAAATTCTTTTTCGACCGATAAAATTCTTCAGACAGATTTTGTAAATAATCTTAAAAAACATTTTGATGAAATTAGACCGTCTCCGGCAACCAGGCACTCCAATGTAAAAACTTTCGTAAGCAGAGAGCTTTCAACGTGTTCACACGTATTTTTAAGGTCGGATTTTGTGAGGAAATCCTTACAACCACCTTATTCAGGACCGTTTAAAGTTCTCGAAAGAGGGGATAAGTTCTTCACTATTGACGTAAACGGCAGGTCAGGTGTGGTGTCTCTGGATCGCCTAAAACCGTGTTTCGCGGAGAATGCGGACATCGTGGGATCGTTTCCGGCGACCCCGCTGGGTGAGAGAACTTCGGATAACGAGCCGGCTTCTGATGATACACACGTGTTAAAAAAGGTTCGCTTCAATCTTCCACCGAAGGAACCAGTTCAAACCAGGACTGGAAGAAGAATTAGACCACCAGCACGTTTTAACTGAAGCAGCTTTTGGATCACCTTCGGTTCTTTTAATTAGTTTATTTTCGGCCTCGCGTATAGACTTGTATTTTCATAAATTCTTCCGAATTTATTGGGGAGGGAGTATTGTGGCGATGTTTATAAACTTAAATGTCAAATTTATAAAGTAGAAATGAACTCGCTAAAATTATGGAAGAGATAAAAAAACCCGGTCTACCAACGTAGGTTGTGAAAAATAAAAATAAAAAAAATGTTCGTTTATTTTTCACACACAAGAAAAAAAATCCGTAGTGTGAAGTTTTGATTTTTAAGAATAAAAAAAATTAAGAATTTCAACGCAAGTGTTTGCATATTTGTAGTTTGTGCAGTGAATTGTAGTTTGTGCGTATAATCTCGTAGAGGAATTAACCTAAAACGAATCAAATTTAATTGATATCGTTTAAATTGCCAAATAAAAAGGTTTCTTCGAAAAGTACACCTGGGCACATCAAAAGTATATGTGCAGCCATATAAGGGAGTAAAAATATAATAACTTCTTTACCCCCATGATTAAACTGTGAGCCGGTGTGTCATACGAAATGCATTATTCACGTAAAACTGAAATACACGATACCTTTTGAATGAATCAAAACCTGAAATACACAAAATTAATTAAACATTGAATTCCTTTTCGGAAACACCCGAATATAATACCTGGTATAATGTTATTGGACAAGTATGTACAATTGATTTTTCAACTTTATCCAACGCGTATTTGACGGTTCTCAATGCAACGTATTCATTGAAGTGTGAGCCCGATGTGCATTACCAAATTCATCATTCACATACACATAAACTTGCCCTAAATGATTTAGCTTTGGTAGGATCCGCTTTTATTTTTTTACCTTGCTCAACCCCTTTTCCTTCTTACATAGATATATATATTTTCCAAAAAAGTAATGCAATCGTGTAAAAATTCCACATCACAGTCGAGTAAATGTTTTAATTCATGGGCTACTGGTTCCATAGTGTATTTAAGTTTTTTATGACTATTGCACCGACCTAAGTGAGACATCAAAACCTGAAATACACAAAACTAATTAAATATTGAATTCTTTTACTGAAACACAATGTTATTGGACACGTACAGTTGGTTTTACACCTTTATCCAACGCATACTTAACGGTGCCCCAATGCAGCCACAATACGTTAATTACTTTGAAGTTTTCCGTCCTTGATTGGTCCATTGAAATCAACTGTAATGAAATAAAAATAATTGTATTTAATACAAAACATGAATTATAGCAGGGGTTTAGTTACCTCACAAGAACTCTTTTGTTCGCTAAATCACTATTTTCGATGCTTACTTTGTTTGCAAGAAAGTTGTCGGATCAGCCCAAGTATAACAAAACGAAACTAAAACTTGAGCACAGTATTTTCCTTCGTTTTCATCCAAAATTAACGAAAGTTAAACTTCACATTAATGATAGTGTTTGTAGCGTATACGTATTATATACTTATGCGTATACAAATGGCGTTATTTAGTTTATTGTGAGAACGCTAAGTTTATACCCCGGTAACCATATGTCAAAAAAACACCACAATATTGCCACCAAAAACTGTGATTGGCGGACCAAAATGTGAAAAAGTTTGTCACAAATTTGTTATGATATGGTGGATGGGGTTGACGCTGATTGCGAAATTAAGTCAGTAATTTTGTGGCTCAAATTTGTGATGTTTTGTTTGAAAGTTTTGTGAACTTTTGTTATAACATATTCTCACAAATTTATCAATTTTTATGTGATTTTATTTTTATTTTTATGTGAAAAATTGGTTGACATTTTTCTTGCTATTTTGGCTAATAAAATTTTCACTTTTAACCGGAATTTCTCATAGATTTCTGTGACACTAAAGTGACATAAAAATCGTATTTGTTTGATAATTTTGTGAAATAAATTTTCACTATTTGACGAAAAATTTTTGTGGACTTTTCGTAAGAAAGTTCTTAATTTTGTTAGGAAAATTAGGGTTATTTAATATAAACAAGTTTTAATATCAGATTTAAATTTATCATGTAATTCAACAATTCAAAAATTATAATTTTTTTTGCTTAAAATATAAAAATATTTAATAATAAAATTTAAAAATAATAAATTTAATATGAAAAAGATATAAAAAAATGAACGCAATTATATATAATAAAATAATAATATAATAAAATATAAAAATATAATAAAAAAAGATATAAAATAAGAAAATAATAATATAATAAATATAAAAAAAATAATAAAATATAAAAAAAAAAAATTAAAAAAAGGATATAAAGATATAAAAAAATAAATTCATTTTTTTCTTTTATCGGCGTTGTTGAAGCGCTCTTTGCCCCGCTGCATGTAAGTTTTCATTTCGGCTTCAACAGCATCTTCGTCAAAATCCTTTCTTATGTCTTTCACAGCATCTAATAATTAAACCGAAATATTATATATGCAAATAAAATAAAATGATTGGTATATAGTTTAAATTTCTTATTAAAATATACTTCTCGTTCTTAACGTTTCGACGATTATTCCATCATCATCAAGAGAATAATGAACATAATTGAACCTGAGTTCTTTGAACCAATGCCTCCTAAACTACAGGCCGCTTACACCAAATAATGACGACAAGCTATTTCATCTTTTTTTTTTGCTTTCTTTAGTTATTTTGTTTGTGTAAATATCTTAACATTATTGCGCAGTCTCGGTTTAGATATAAATTGACATCATGTGCGAAAAATGAGAGTAGTAAGAGGCCTGTAGTTTAGGAGGCATTGGTTGAACCTATGTTCAACTTTCTTGCAAACAAAGTAAGCATCGAAAATAGTGATTTAGCGAACAAAAGAGTTCTTGTGAGGTAACTAAACCCCTGCTATAATTCATGTTTTGTATTAAATACAATTATTTTTATTTCATTACAGTTGATTTCAATGGACCAATCAAGGACGGAAAACTTCAAAGTAATTAACGTATTGTGGCTGCATTGGGGCACCGTTAAGTATGCGTTGGATAAAGGTGTAAAACCAACTGTACGTGTCCAATAACATTGTGTTTCAGTAAAAAAATTCAATGTTTAATTAATTTTGTGTATTTCAGGTTGTGATGCCTCATTTAGGTCAGCGCGATGGCCATAAAAAAACTTAAATACACTATGGAACCAGTGGCCATGAATTAAAACATTGATTCGACTGTGATGTGGAATTTTTGCACCTAATGAGCCTGCTGGAATACCACCTTCGACGGTAGCGGTAAATTTATTGCCAGTGACAAAATCGGCAGGCAACTGTAACTGAATATAATTTTTGTTTGCCTTATCTACGAGTTGTTACGCAATTTTTAAACCTTCAGCATCAAATCGTGAATCATCAATTTCCATGTTATTTAATACTTTACTTTAAGGAATGTGAATGAAAGTATACTATATATATAGTTATACTTTAAGGAATGTGAATGTCATTCCTCCCTCAAAAATGATCTCATAATTTTGCGAAATAAAAATCGCTCATAATTTTGCGAAATAAAAAACAAGTGTTTAATAAAATGTGTTTATTAAGAATTATCGATGAGCTGAATTTTGTCGGCAACTTTTGTACCACTTAAAACTACCCCAAAATAGACGCGGACGATCGCCACAGGGCGTGAGAAATAATTCTTAGCTCAAAAAAAGACTGGCAATGCATGTTTCAAATCGTTCCCCCATGATTAAACTGTGAGCCGGTGTGTCATACGAAATGCATTATTCACGTAAAACTGAAATACACGATACCTTTTGAATGAATCAAAACCTGAAATACACAAAATTAATTAAACATTGAATTCCTTTTCGGAAACACCCGAATATAATACCTGGTATAATGTTATTGGACAAGTATGTACAATTGATTTTTCAACTTTATCCAACGCGTATTTGACGGTTCTCAATGCAACGTATTCATTGAAGTGTGAGCCCGATGTGCATTACCAAATTCATCATTCACATACACATAAACTTGCCCTAAATGATTTAGCTTTGGTAGGATCCGCTTTTATTTTTTTACCTTGCTCAACCCCTTTTCCTTCTTACATAGATATATATATTTTCCAAAAAAGTAATGCAATCGTGTAAAAATTCCACATCACAGTCGAGTAAATGTTTTAATTCATGGGCTACTGGTTCCATAGTGTATTTAAGTTTTTTATGACTATTGCACCGACCTAAGTGAGACATCAAAACCTGAAATACACAAAACTAATTAAATATTGAATTCTTTTACTGAAACACAATGTTATTGGACACGTACAGTTGGTTTTACACCTTTATCCAACGCATACTTAACGGTGCCCCAATGCAGCCACAATACGTTAATTACTTTGAAGTTTTCCGTCCTTGATTGGTCCATTGAAATCAACTGTAATGAAATAAAAATAATTGTATTTAATACAAAACATGAATTATAGCAGGGGTTTAGTTACCTCACAAGAACTCTTTTGTTCGCTAAATCACTATTTTCGATGCTTACTTTGTTTGCAAGAAAGTTGTCGGATCAGCCCAAGTATAACAAAACGAAACTAAAACTTGAGCACAGTATTTTCCTTCGTTTTCATCCAAAATTAACGAAAGTTAAACTTCACATTAATGATAGTGTTTGTAGCGTATACGTATTATATACTTATGCGTATACAAATGGCGTTATTTAGTTTATTGTGAGAACGCTAAGTTTATACCCCGGTAACCATATGTCAAAAAAACACCACAATATTGCCACCAAAAACTGTGATTGGCGGACCAAAATGTGAAAAAGTTTGTCACAAATTTGTTATGATATGGTGGATGGGGTTGACGCTGATTGCGAAATTAAGTCAGTAATTTTGTGGCTCAAATTTGTGATGTTTTGTTTGAAAGTTTTGTGAACTTTTGTTATAACATATTCTCACAAATTTATCAATTTTTATGTGATTTTATTTTTATTTTTATGTGAAAAATTGGTTGACATTTTTCTTGCTATTTTGGCTAATAAAATTTTCACTTTTAACCGGAATTTCTCATAGATTTCTGTGACACTAAAGTGACATAAAAATCGTATTTGTTTGATAATTTTGTGAAATAAATTTTCACTATTTGACGAAAAATTTTTGTGGACTTTTCGTAAGAAAGTTCTTAATTTTGTTAGGAAAATTAGGGTTATTTAATATAAACAAGTTTTAATATCAGATTTAAATTTATCATGTAATTCAACAATTCAAAAATTATAATTTTTTTTGCTTAAAATATAAAAATATTTAATAATAAAATTTAAAAATAATAAATTTAATATGAAAAAGATATAAAAAAATGAACGCAATTATATATAATAAAATAATAATATAATAAAATATAAAAATATAATAAAAAAAGATATAAAATAAGAAAATAATAATATAATAAATATAAAAAAAATAATAAAATATAAAAAAAAAAAATTAAAAAAAGGATATAAAGATATAAAAAAATAAATTCATTTTTTTCTTTTATCGGCGTTGTTGAAGCGCTCTTTGCCCCGCTGCATGTAAGTTTTCATTTCGGCTTCAACAGCATCTTCGTCAAAATCCTTTCTTATGTCTTTCACAGCATCTAATAATTAAACCGAAATATTATATATGCAAATAAAATAAAATGATTGGTATATAGTTTAAATTTCTTATTAAAATATACTTCTCGTTCTTAACGTTTCGACGATTATTCCATCATCATCAAGAGAATAATGAACATAATTGAACCTGAGTTCTTTGAACCAATGCCTCCTAAACTACAGGCCGCTTACACCAAATAATGACGACAAGCTATTTCATCTTTTTTTTTTGCTTTCTTTAGTTATTTTGTTTGTGTAAATATCTTAACATTATTGCGCAGTCTCGGTTTAGATATAAATTGACATCATGTGCGAAAAATGAGAGTAGTAAGAGGCCTGTAGTTTAGGAGGCATTGGTTGAACCTTTGTCTTGTATAATTTTGATTTTTAATTGTTGAAACAAACCTTACCGAGGATTATTTTTCTAAAATTTGTCGAAGACAGTTTTATTTTATTATTTTTTCCTGTGAAATTAATTTGCTTTTGTAATTCAATACTAAAAAGCTTATTTATTACACGCCGTGTGGCTTTTTTCACACTGTCCCCACCACATGTTATAAGTTTTCGGGTCTATAAATTAGAATTAAATAACATTGATTATTTAAAATTATCAATCTACTTAATAATTACCAGCGCTCTTGCGTATTCCTCATTTTCGCAGGACTCGTTCACTTCATTAAAAGTTTCCATGGTACAAATGGGGATGTCTACTACAACTTCGATATTTCCTTCGTCGCATCGGAGAGTTAAATCGTAATTAATCTTGTTGGGAATTTCACCCACTAATTCGGTAAGGCATTGCACTTTTTGTTGTGTTCGAATGATTTCTAATTTTAATCCACCTGGAAGTAAGAAACAAAAACAAATATGGAATAGTTAGTCCTTAATTATTTAGGTATTTCCGCAATTGTTTTACTAATTTCATCGGAAAATGTTTGCCTCATTTTCTTCATTTCGCTGGTAAAAGCGGAAAAACTTTGCTCTATTGTCGAGTCGGATCCTTTAGCCAAAATATCTGAAAAAATAATATTTGAGAATGTATTAATTCCTTAAGTAACTTATACCTGACGTGGCGGAAAATCATGTTTTAATCTGTATAATTACATATTAATAAAATAATATTTCTGTGTAAAACTTACTTGATGGCTGGTTTTCTTTGTTGGGGTGGTTCATACTAATAAATTGAGTCAGCTGACTATAAAGGTCTTCAGATGACATCTTTTAACTGGGAAAGATAATAGTACGTAGTAATAATAGTTGTACTCAAAAGATTAAGACTCAAAATAAATTTTAGTTTTTTCTGATAATTTTGTGTATCTGTAGAAATTAAATTAATAAATGCCTTATGCTTTTTAAGTTAATTTTATTTAAAAATATTATAATATTGTTTTGTAATTTTTCGGAAAAAATATAATTCAAAATATATATCAAAAATTAAAAAAGTCTTCATTTAAGACAAAAGTGGAATAATAAAAATGTGGTCGTCATCCATTATTCCAACACATTTTACAACATCCTTTGTAGTTTTGATCACTTGCATTTGGCTTTGATTAATATTTTGCCAATTAAACTTCCTAATGGTCGTAATTTGGGGCGTTCCATTTACTAACAAGTATTCGGGTATCGGTGATGACAAAAAATAGCCAACTGCCATTTCGCTAAGATTATCATAATAAAAATTTTTTATAATAAAGTAACCAGATTCAGTCATTATGAAGTTATCTTTATTATTAATTTTTAAAATGAACTTAGACGTAATACATGTTTTGTAAAAAGTCATTCCTTGTTGGAATAAATGCTCGTAATTTCCAGGCCATTTTCCAAATAATCCTTTTTGTCTTTCTGGTCTAGGTTTCTGAAAATATTCCAACTCGGCAAAACGATTTTCCAATTGTTGTAATGGATTACTTGAAGATCTTATCAATTTTTTAACTTGATATACATTATTTTCGAATGGGAAAGCACTAAATGTTTCCAAAGGGCCAAATCTTTCAACGTCGCTTGTCAAATGAATCAGTAAATGCATATTATACCCAATGAAATTTTTTCCATAGAGCACTGCAGCATGCTGTACAAATTTGTGTAATAAAATATTCGCCTCACTTAGCCGCTCTAATGATGAGTGTGTCGATAAAATGTGTGTTGCTTTATGCAACAATAAAAAGTTGTTAAATAAATCAGGGTCTAGAATTCCTTGTAATATTATAGGGCCAGTGTAAATAAGGTGTAAATAATCCTAAATTCAGTTGCCTTCCATAGCTTGTAGTATTTAACGCTTCGAGGTTTCCGGGCAAAATCACGTGGCATTTGACTTGAAAGTTTATTTATTCGAGCATCAATTTCAGTAATCTTCGCCAAACTAAGCTTTATGAATTGAAACTCTTGTGCCTCTGTTTCATCGAAGGATCGGGTTGGTGGCAGCTGGTTTAAAGTGACCGTGTTTCTAAATTTAATCGTATCTCCATCAATCCAGAATTTTAACAATTGTTTCATGACACCGAGATACAAAATGTGCATAGGATCAAGAATGAAATCTTTCACCATACCAATTGGTAACTGTTCCAAAATTGATCGCTCATCTTTATGATGCTGAACTTGCTGTCGTCGGCGAAAACTTTCATCTGTTCTTAGACTAGATTCTGTATCACTAAAGTAGAGTCTCTTTTTAAAATTTCCATTCGTCGTACATCTTGGGCATCCATAATATGCATTGAAATTTTTAATATATGTAATATCGGCCTTAGCTGGTGCATCACATACAAATCCAAGAATTTTTATTTCTAGTCTATTATTATTAAAAAGTAAACCATTAATAACTAAAGTATTCAACTCCTCTACAAATTCTTTCAAATACGAATTAAAAGATTGTGGCTTTCGTGGACCATGATATATCCCAGCAATGAATACATAGTTATTAATTTCCGGCACTTTTATTTGAATTGGCCAAATGCAATCTGTCTTACTTTTGGCTACCGGTAGGCCATCAACATTAATTAAAAAACTTAGCTGTTTTACATCGCTAAAACAATCTAATTTTCGTAATATTGGTTGTTTAATTCCGTGGTGTATGTATTTACCAGGTGCTATTTCTGTAAACTGAGATGCAGTTCTTGGGGTTTGTAGTAGTGTTCGAGAATCACATGGAAGTTTCAGGCTATATTTATTTAATAACTTTAACAATGCTGTTAAAGATTTGGCAGAATTTTTTTCCTGGAGAGCCCACTGTCTTAATTCATTGGCTAAGTTTGTACTACAAGTTGTTCCTGCAGAATATGTCTGAATCTCGTCCGCAGTCTTTGCAGATGGACAACGAAAAGTTGATGTTTGTGCGTTCATTTCTAAGGAGACGTTACAGTCCTCCGTTGGTTGTGCATCAGATGCAAACCTAACATCATTACAATAATTATCTTCAAGGATACATTGGTTTGTAACTCGTCTCGTTGCTTGATTTAATCTAAGGCTTTCCTTTAGGAGTTTGTGTCGATATTGTCTTGACGTATCTTTCAATTTTTTCCCCATTCTCTAATCCTTTTGTTGTCTTTCTTTCAAAAATCTAAACAAGACGAGAAATTTGTTACGATTTGTGATAATATTCAATAATGTCCTAGCACATTACTATTTAATTGAATATATTTAGTTTCAGTCTTACGTTATTTTGAAATTTAAAATGTAATTGTTACCAACTAATAAAAAAGAACTAAACTTTGGTTGTTACTTTGAGCACAATATATATATATATATATATATATATATATATATATATATATATATATATATATATATATATATATATATATATATATATATATATATATATATATATATATATATATATATATATATATATATATATATATATATATATATATATATATATATATATATATATATATATATATATATATATATATATATATATATATATATATATATATATATATATATATATATATATATATATATATATATATATATATATATATATATATATATATATATATATATATATATATATATATATATATATATATATATATATATATATATATATATATATATATATATATATATATATATATATATATATATATATATATATATATATATATATATATATATATATATATATATATATATATATATATATATATATATATATATATATATATATATATATATATATATATATATATATATATATATATATATATATATATATATATATATATATATATATATATATATATATATATATATATATATATATATATATATATATATATATATATATATATATATATATATATATATATATATATATATATATATATATATATATATATATATATATATATATATATATATATATATATATATTTTCATTTTTGAAACCATAAAAAAACCTTGCTGTTACCGGGGACCAAGTCGTAAACGTGCCCGATCGGTTTCCATAAAATTACCTAATTCTGGCAGACAATGGGTTGGAACTGTTACCGTTTTGGTACCATCGGTTAAATCGTGGTATTTGTTACGCTTCAATTACTAATATTTTATCATGTACGTTTCCCTATAAATCTTAGCAAAAGATAACGCAATTGTGTACGGTAATTGCATGGAATATACTATTACAATTTACACGTGAAATATTTATGTTTTTTAGAGTATCTGTTGCTGTCTTGATAACGATTCTTTGTAACGCAAAATTAAAAGGAATAAGTGTGTCTAAAAATTCCAATTCGAATCACATACTTGTTCGACCAAT
>OW052221.1:158375533-158480503 GCA_932526605.1 Nephrotoma flavescens | reverse complement strand
ATATATATATATATATATATATATATATATATATATATATATATATATATATATATATATATATATATATATAAAATATATATATACACCATATATATGGTGTAATATATATACCTACACCATTCCACGCCTTATACCCCAAACAAGTACGTTGCCACCACCGTGCTTAATCGTATAGCGAAGATTTGCACTTTCCATGGCAGTTCATTTTTTACGCCAAACCTTTGCCGGTACATCGTGTGCATAAATGTTCTATTTACTTTCATCTGTAAATATTACTCCGTTCCAGAATAAAACGTCTTTCTCCATGTGTAAATTTGAAAATTCCAGACGTTTCTTCTTATTTACATCACTGGATAAGTGGTTTTCTTCTTGGTGTTTTAGAGAAAAATCCGTGCCGGTTTAAAGTTTTTGAATTGTATGTGAACACATATTTGTTCCATAATCTTGGTATAGCATTGATTGAATTTTTGTGCTAGACTTGCGCTTTTTTTCTTTATAGTTACTACGAACACGTGGGCGGCCAGTTCTTTTTAAATACTCAACACTCCCTGTATTTTTAAAAATTTGCACAATGTACTTAATAGTAGATTTTGGTTTTTTCTTAGTTTTTGCAATATCAGATAGCGTTTGGCCTTCTAAATGCATGTTTTTTACTACTTCGCGGAAGTCAGCGCTGGTTTCTCTTCGTAAAAACATTACGCGAAGTAAAACTTATTTAATTAATCAATCTAATAGCTTTGATGACACAGGAGATACTAAACTAAATTATCATAAAACCATTGGAAAAAAACAAAAGTTGCACCAATTTTAAATAGCCGCTGCAATAACTGTACGATGAATTTGTTCGTAAACAATTGCATACAAATTGTAATTTTTATTATTTTTTAGACTAAAACCGGTTTTAACAAAATGGATTAATATATATTTTTGTTTCAGCTTTTGTCTTTTTTAATTTACAGCACGGTACGATTTCACTTAGTTCAAAGGACAATTAGCAAATTCATTTTTTAAAGCGTACGAAAAATTAATACGTAGAGTGTATATATTTTAAAACTGATGAATGTGAAAAATGCATGTATTGTGAGCGGGCAAAATCTTGATTGTGTAATCAGACGATTGCTCATGCATGATTGTGTCGTGTATAATCCCTATTACTTTGGTGCAAGCAATTCTCATTCTGAATGGCTCATTCCACACTAGGGTAACTGGTATCCGGTAACTTCTTCGTTTGTTTCCCCTTTACCAATAAAAAGGAAAAAGTTACCAGATAAAAGTTACACTAGTGTGGATATGCACAATAGGAATAAATATTTGCGGTCTTACTTTGAGAAATTTACAACAACAATCAATATATGTAGTTCCAAATTGGAATTGTTTTAAACCAGCTTTTTTGTTGGTATAGAATAATTCTCATAAATCTTGTCAATAAAAATATAAAAGTGATTTTTGTTATTTTGACATCGCATTTTTCTGAAGACGAGAAATTAGTTACGATTTGTAATAATATTGAATAATTTTCTAGCACATTACTATTTAATGGAATATATTTAGTTGCATTTTTACGTGGTTTTGAAATTCAAAATGTAATTGTTACCAAATAATAAAAATAAATCAAAAAATATCTTTGGTTGTTACTTTGAGCACAATATTAATTCTATTCCAGAATGGATTTAGCTTGTACTTTGGGTGTTCAAAGTAACAACCAAATTTTTTTGTATTTAGCTTTATTAGTTGGTAACAATTACATTTTGAAGTTATTAAAACATGAATACACAACTAAGGGTCCCATTTGAAACGCGATATTTTAAAACGCGAATTATCAAAACGCGATATTTCAAAACGCGATATTTCAAAACACGATACGGTACAAATCGCAATATGGTACAAAACGCGATATTTCAAAATGCGATATTTCAAAACGCGATAGAGTACAAAACGCGATATGGTACAAAACGCGATATTTCAAAATGCGATATTTCAAAACGCGATATGGTACAAAACGCGATATGGTACAAAACGCGATATTTCAAAACGCGATATTTCAAAACGCGATATGGTACAAAACGGGAAATGGTACAAAACGGGAGTTTAGGATCGGGTTATATCAGGCGGGTGAAGGGGAAATTTAATTTCAGTTTATAGGAATTTAAAAATCGATAGGAACGATAGTATATAGGATCGGTATCAGGAGGGTCACTGCGCTCCCTGCGCTTCGCAACGCATATTCTGTACCATATCTCGTTTTGAAATATCGCGTTTTGTACCGTATCGCGTTTTGTACCATATCGCGTTTTGAAATATTGCGTTTCGAAATATCGCGTTTTGTACCATATCGCGTTTTAATATATCGCGTTATACTATGCTATTTTTGTTTTTTCAATACAAATTCCAATAGGAAGCGGGGAAATAAAATAACATAACAGCAATTTTATGCCACGCGAATCGGCTCCATTATTACAAATTAGTGTTGCACCGGATCCCAAATTTTTGAAAAACCGGATTTTAATTGAAAAATTTAATTGACATTGTGAAATTGCACTTTAAGTATAAATGTTTGACATCTAATATATGGACTTGTTCGATACACACAAAAGGTTTTAAGTCTCAGTGGTCACTGGTTGACTATCAAATTAGACAAAGTGTGCTTAGTGTTAAACGCTCGTCATTTCCCCAGAAGCCATACTGGTATTGCCATTAGTGATTGCTTTGATGACATCTTGAAATCGTGGAATCTAATTATCGAAATCCATATTCATCTACTTCTAGTGGGGCGAATATTGCTGTTTAAAAAATGAATCATGTTTATCCATGTTCCGCAATTGGTGCTTAGTGATTGCGTAGTTTCACAAAATTCTAGTCACTCTCTAGTTGCTTGCACAAACCTAAAGGAATTGCAAGCAAAGCTTTCTCTTCTGAAATACAAACTCATTCAAGACGTCACAATACGCTGGAATTCCACGTATCACATGATGAAGGGAATACTGGAACAAAAACGGCTTATATTCTACTGATCATAACTTACGTCATTTGAGTGCCGCCAATTTAAAATCAATGGAAAACGATGTAATTTTATTAGAACAATTTTTTAATGTCGCATTTGAAACGAGCTCTGAAAAGGCTCTTATAGCGATGATAATTTCGAATTGCGAAAAATCGAATGCGAAAAATTAGATTATAGCGGAAATTAGGGCTTTATCTTCTTTAACTGCCGTACCAGTTGATCTTGATAATCAAAATCAATCGGTAATTTTAAATATTGAAGACGCTGACTTACTTGAAGATGATACATACAGTTCAAGACGTATGGTCATGTATGGAAGAAATTTCGAAAGAAAATGAAATTAAAAATCCTGCCGAAAGTCTGGAAAACTTACATGACTATACATTGAAGTGTATGAACTTGAAAATTATATTAATTGCCCAAACATCTCTATCAAAGAAAATCCTATTGCTTGGTCGCCTAAAACTTACACAATGTTCCTAAATTAGGAGTATTGGCGTGATGATACTTGTCGTCACATACTTAGTGAGCGCATGTTTAGTGAAGCACATGTTTATTAAATTTTCAGTATTAAATATTCATATACATATATGTACAATATAGATGTAATTTAAAATGTGTTTTAATTTTTATATTTTTTGAAACAAAATAATGTTTTGCAAACTACCCGGAGTCCGAGTAGTAAAATATTGAATAAAACCGGATATTAAAAATTAAGCCGGGTAAGTCGGGCACCAGGTAATTTTCGGGTACCCGGTACATCACTATACATCACGATGTCCAAAAAACAAATATCACATCAATGCCAACATTTAAAAATAAAAGTTTTAATAAAACTACTTTTAATGTGGTGAACATTAAAACTGCAGGTAAAATAGAATTACCTTATTATAGCTGGTATAATTCTATACCAGCAAAAAATTGGTTGAAAACTATTCCAGTTTGGAATTTGTAATTTTACCAAAGTAAGGCACTTTATACGATATAATAGTTCTATAAGAATAGTTGCAAAACAGGTGAGGAAGAATTATATTCGAAATCGATTTTCAAAAATGAAAATATTAAAAATTGGCACTGTAAGGAATATTTACAATTGTTTTCTTAATTCAATTTAATTTAATATATAAAATGACAAAGATAACAGTATTGCTAAAAATGGATTTAAATAACAACAGCCAAATTTGTGAAAACATTTAGAACATTTTTAGTTAATTTGGGAATATCAAGCCAAACACTTTTATATTCTGTGTTTTGCAGTATAGGCTTAGACGGATAAGTTTCTATTTTTTGCATGATTAATCTGACGGTTAGTTAAAAAAGATCATTTTAGTTGAAGTTAAAATTGCCGTAAAAATTTACTGCACCAGAGCAACAGAGCATTGACAAATTTTTATTTGTGAATTGGCATCCCTAAATCAAAATTTGTTTCGAAATATTAAACATGTTTTAAATTATGGTACAAACAAAATATGAAGGGAAATTTTGTTGCCAAAATAAAATGTTTCGGTTGGCTAGTTTTACTTTATTTCAATACTCTTTAACCTAAAGTTATATTTACACGAAATGTCACTAATACAATAATTACACAGAATTTTCGAGGCTGCTTTAATGGCCTATTTTAGTAATTGCGATATTCTCGTTTCTTTTCCAGTTATTGTTGTAAAATTTCGAGCGAATGCTCGAAACTACCTAGTACTTAATGTAAAATAATATAAGTTATTAATAAATTATCACAAAAAGAAAAGAACAAAACTCTGATTTATTCAAAATAATATAAGTATTTTAATGTCAAAATAAATATTTTGCACCGCCCCATCTAATCATATGATTCAGGCCTTTACTTAGAGGGTTCTGTATAGGAGTTAGACGCAAATTATAGCGAGAAAAAAATCTATATAGAAACATATAATTTTTCAAAAATCTAGGTACTAGCTAGATTCAATTTTAAATCAAAGTTATATATCAAAGGCATGCTTCAATCTTTTTAGATATTAGTCGGTATTTTTTATCACTAAAATTTGCGTTCAAAATTTCCTTACTGTGGTGATTTTCTTGTTGCATAAATATTACAAATTATTGGTTAATGTGACATAGTTTCACGTATTCGATTATTTTAAATATGTCGTTTGTTTGGTTTTGTCATTTTGCATTTTATTTGCGATTGTTCAATTATGTCTGCTTTATTTTTTCCAGATGTTTTGCAGCAATTATGAGAGGCAGAACGTTATTTCTGGAATTACTTGTGGCACACCAATAAATGTTCTACAATCAATGCAACAGGTAAACATAATTGTCATTCTTATATACTCTTTAAAATTATATGTTTAGTTTAATAAATATGAAGAATGAGTTTGAAACAGTGTTTTTGAGGTTTTTGGTCTAAAATAAATAAAACAATTTAAAGATAAGATTAAGCAAAGCTAATGCCACACGCTTTTGGCATTATCAGACGATTTCCTAACAGTGCATTTTTAGGTTTAAAATTTAGCAAAATTATTTAAACCAACCATAAAATTTGAATTGTTTTTAACACTAAAATAACGAGTGAATTAAAGCCAATTGCGAGAAGCCTGTTTGGTAGTATTCTGGAATTCCAACATTGTTTTATTCTCATTTAAAATTGTGTTCCTATCTTTCACCAATTTAATAAATACATTTTCACATTATAAATTATTATGAAAAACTTTATTACTTATTTACATAAACATTTATTTTTTCTATAGAAGATAATAATTGGTTGTGGAAATCACCTGCCATGATAATGATTTTTCCATGATCATCTATATTTTTTGTGTTGTTTATGTTTATTAATTATTATTTTATATAATATGACATATATTTTATTTATTAGAACAAAATGCAAAGGTTTTGTGCATACAGAAAGTTAAAAAGAAAAATATCATTAATTAATTTGAACAAGATAAATTTGTTTCTTATTTAAAAATATTTAAAAAAGGAAAGTTAATAAAAATATAAAACATTTATTTTTAAGTAACAACTAATATAAATACTATTGTTTACCTGCAAATCCGCCTAGTGGACCGAGTGGAATTGGAAAAGGAGTAATTGATAGAGTTCCGTCACGATCACGGTTCTTAGTATCCTTTTCGGTTTCGGGTGGACTTTTTTTCACACTTTTTTCTTCATCAATAAAATCAAAAATTGGTGGCTGTATAATAATTAAAAAAGTTTTAATAATTGAAAACGAAAATTATTACAATATCTTACATCGGGAGCCCGAATCGGATGTTCAGGTGCAATAAATTGTACCAATTTCGTAGATAATTGATGCCACATGACCGACGCCTCACAATAAGCACACTCAGAAACTTTAAGTGAGCATACGTGGCTTCCCAAACCAACTCGGGCTGCTGTAACCATACACTTCAGCAATCGGCAAACATTTTCACAGACTGAAGTAAAAATTCCCGTATGTGTTTCGACATCTTGAAACTCCATCTGAAATGTACAAATGAAAACTTTACAATTGTACAGTTAAATTAAAATTTCATCGAAATTGTTTATTCCTCGTTTATCCAGAAAGTACAACATCAACAATATATACTTGTTTCCGCAGGTATTAGAGAATGAAAGACTAAGCATTATATATCTAAGCGTTATATGAGATATAAATTTAACTATATGTTTATATTCATGTAACTAATGACTGTTACTCTAAGTTCGATGTGCGCTTACATTTAACTAAAAATTACAATCAATATAATATTTAAGAAAAAGTGCTTACAATCAATATAATATTTTCAAAATTATTTGTAGTTTCTTATTAAACCAACCCAAGCATTAACCATATGCTGAGAGTGTGTGTTGCGTAATATTCTAAAAGCTTGAAGATGAATCCTATTTACACGTTGGAGAGTGGTCAACCCTCCAGACCAACCTTCCAAAATCTGACAGCAAAGTCTTGTAAATGGTCAATAAAAAAGTCAAATATTTATATAAGAAACTTAAATTGTCTTAAAAACTCATTTTAAATATCTGTTGAAATTGAACATCACCATAGCTATCAATAATTGACAGTACCTATTAAAAGTTCCCTGTTATGTTATAGCACAAACAAAATAGCAATCAGACCTGCAAACCAATAGTAACTTTATGTGTAAATCAAATTCTCG
This sequence comes from Nephrotoma flavescens, assembly GCA_932526605.1. Taxonomy (NCBI): domain Eukaryota; kingdom Metazoa; phylum Arthropoda; class Insecta; order Diptera; family Tipulidae; genus Nephrotoma; species Nephrotoma flavescens. The sequence goes on along the minus strand of OW052221.1, from coordinate 158,473,366 downwards.
ATGTCGTTACAAATGGAAAAATATTTCGAGCGGCTGTTAGTAGAAATGCTTAGCTAAAACTCAAACCCTATGTGCTCAATATACATCTCGCTCAATATATTTATTCAACGCGCGCGACAAAATAATTTTTTTTTATTTGTGTGTACAGTATAAAAGAAACAAACGGAAAAATACAAATTCAACGTGTTTTTTATTTTCGTTTGAAAATATCCTTTCTCTTATTGTATGTTTTAAATTTAATAAAACAGAATGTTTTGAAAACTAAAACGCACGTATTATGTATATACTATACATATACTAGATGTATATACATATGTACTATTTAAAATAAAATGTGTGCCCGATCGATAATTTCTTGTCGTTTAGGTATATAAAATTTAAAAAACATGTGATCATGGAAAGAAAGAGGATCTATTTTCGATGTATGTATGTATGTATATATGTACGTATATACGTTGTATGTACGTATATATATATACGTATATACATTGATTATGGTTTGGTGTGCTGCATGAAATATAGTTTATAAAAAAGAAACAAATATTTGGAGGAAAGGATACGAAACATCAGAAATTTATGAACGAAAGGGAAAATATTATAATTAAATTGTTTTTTACTGATCGCAGTAAACATTTAGATATACATATTACATATTTGTGTTTAGTTACATCTTACATTATGTATATTTTATATGCCTATCTATACTGATTGGTCGAAATTAAATTAAAAACCTCAGGCAGTCCAAACTTAAGAGCTTAAGTTGTGCTCCGTTTGGACCACTTAGGGGAGCGGTACGACCACCAAAACTTTTACAGGTCCGGGGCGGTATGTTGTACCATCACTTCGAATCGAAATTCGAAAAAAGTCGAGTGGCGGTATGTTGTATTATTTTCGAAAAGCAAAAATGATACAACATACAACTTTCACTTTTTTGACGCGAATTTTTTCGAATTCGATTCGAAGTGATGATGATACAACATACCGCCCCTGTTGTTTATTTGTGACAAGAAGCCTATACAATTTTGGTGATTGTAGCACTAACCGAAGTGGTGCAACCGGCGTGTAACTTAAGCTCCTAGCCTAAGTCGTGCGTGACTGGTTGAGGCATTTTAAGGCAACTCTAAATATTTAGTGTTCACATACGAATTAATTACCCATTGAGATAGCGAATTTTTATAAATACCTTAAAAATTATTAAACGAATCAAAATTTAATCATGCATTCTGATTACACTAATCATGGGAGATGAATATGATTACATGTATCATAGTAATAATAAGCTCCGTTTTCACTGATTGACATAATTAAACAAATAGTATTTCTTATTATTGTATGATAGGGAATATCACAATAATTTTATAATGATTTCTATTATTATAATATGGTAAAGGCAATCATGTGTTTATCATATTTTTTCTGAGTGTAGACGCTGACTCATTTTCTATATCAGTATATAGGTTTAAATGGAGCTTGTATCGTGAAGAATTACATTTGTACATTTTGCTTAGAAGGAAAATTATGCAAATCATTGATCGAAATATTAAAAGTGTTTGTCTCATGAATTCCTTATTCAATCAGTAAAGGGTGTGTTTTATAGCTTCACATCGTTAAGTTTGCAACATTGTTTTGTTTGACAACCGAGTTTACAGCTAACATTTGCTTTGTCATTAGTTTGATTTGCCATTTCATAATGAATAAACTTACGCCATAGCACTGCTTGCCAAATCGGCCAATCGGCTGAAGCACTAATTCTATTGATGTTGATTTTCCAAACAAAATTTTGTTCAACGATGAAGCTCAATTTTTGTTGAATGGGTACGTTAATAAACAGAATTGGATTTGGAGTGAAGATAATCTAGAAGCCTTTGCCTTTGAAACACCATTATATCCATAGAAAATCACTGTTTGGTGCGCTTTATGGGCCGGCGGACTCTCTGGTCTATATGTCTTCAAAAACGATGATGGGTGGAATCTTACAGTGAACGGTATAGAGACATGATTTCTAACTTTTTTGTACCCCAATTGGCTGCCATTAATCTTGCTGATATGTGGTTCCAACAGGACGGTTCCATAAGCCACACAACGCGGAATACAATTAATTTACTCAAAGAAACATTTGATGAAAGACTAATTCAACATAAGAGTCCTGTTAATTGGCCACCGAGATCGTGTGATCTAACTCCATTAGATTATTTTCTTTGGGGATATGCTAAGTCACTTGTCTACGCTTGCTGCGAAAAGTGTGTGAAAATTGGACATGCAGATTGCGCCATCTACGCACCAGCCACAGCGCCACAATCATATTCAAGCATTAATGGCATAAAATTATCAATCCAATAAAGCTAGTTTCACTGATATTTAAAATATTTTTCTTTGTTCTATTGTAATTCAAAATTATGAACTCGTTTTAAATTAATTAATTTTATTTGAATTGAGTTCGAGTATTTTCTGGACTTCCGTGTGGTGTTCGTGATCTTATCTTTGATTTATGTCATCAGGCAGGAGGCCTTATACAAAAAATATTTATACTACGAACTCTTTAAACATGTCGAGCAAGTTCAGCCTACTGAAGTCTTACCAAAAACAAAGACATGTTTCATAAAAGGTTTAATGAGGCCTCACTAAAATCTGTGACAATCTCAGTAGACTATATATGACTAAAGTATGTCATGTATGGTATGGTGATAGATTACTACACATTAATTAAATACATTTACATAACCACCAGTTTCAGAAAATTCACTTGGTGCTGGGCATATTAATGTAATAAATTAATATTTAGTACAGGAGAAGATAATTACTGAAAAATAACTGTTCAGAAAATATTTTGCTCCAAGTCCGTAGTACATATTTCTTAAAATTTATTAAAATTTTCAGAAGTTTAGGAGAATTTAAACATTTGATAGTTATTTATGATTTTTAGGAATTGAAATCTTAGATGAAACCAATTATTAGGCAGTATGTTATTTAGGTATTAGTTTTTTCTGAGTTATGCCTGTTGCTGTTGTAGATTCCAGGTTAGCTCACACATCTTCAAACTTTCGAGGCTGTCACTAAGATTGAAATCATCAATTCTAAAACGTTTATACCAATAATTACACGTTTCATAAGACACAAGGTCGGCACCAAGAACACTACAAATTGATTCCCGTGCCTTAGAAGCATTTTTTCCTTGTTGGAATTCGTATAGAATGCAGTGCCGAATGTGCTGTTTATCAGTTGTAATCGTAAACTCTGCTATTCTGAGAGGTTATGTAACTCACGTAAACTTGTCGTTCGTTGTTCTGAAACCTTGCGTCCGATCCTACAAAAACCACAGAATACCGTGAAAAAAATCTGTAGAAATTAAGTTATATACCTAATAAATAAAGTGGGTGGCTAAATAAATTTGTTTCCATGATTTAAAGTTTCAAGTTACAACTTAAAAATCGAATTGCACTTCTGATGAGGATTATAAAGCGATACCCAATATCCGATATTGAAATGCCTATTTTTGAAATTGTCAAAAAAGTGGCCATTTATTCTAGAGAAATTTGGGGTAGTTTTCATGATAAGTGGTGGTTGGTATCTGAAAAATTGCAGTGTACTTATAATGTAAGCTTGTAACTCGGTTGAAAACAACAAAAAACGAAATTTATTTATTTTCATTTTTAAACCTTAGGATGGTTTTACTTGGGGTTAGAAGTTTAAAAATGGAATTCCAAGGATATTGTGTATACTCATAATTCTATATATCACAACCGAGTTCGAAATATTAATGTTTTTGCAAATTTGGTTAAAATCAATAACTAGCTTTTATTTGAAACAATTCAAATACTATACTATGCTTCAGATAATATGGAATAAGGGGAAAGTGTTAACAAAAATGTACTATTTATGCTTGACCAATTTTTTAGATGCAAATCCAAATACATAGTACATCCTCCCAAAGGCATCTTTCCGCTCTAAGCTGATTTTATTATTTTTCTCAAAATTAAAATCATTTATAAAATTGTTAGGAATTTTAATATTATTGAATTTAGAACATATTATATCAATCATCCTTATAGTACACTTAGGAAAAATTAAGTAATGAATGTATGTATTTAATTTCGACCAATCAGTATAGATAGGCATATAAAATATACATAATGTAACTAAACACAAATATGTAATATGTATATCTAAATGTTTACTGCGATCAGTAAAAAACAATTTAATTATAATATTTTCCCTTTCGTTCATAAATTTCTGATGTTTCGTATCCTTTCCTCCAAATATTTGTTTCTTTTTTATAAACTATATTTCATGCAGCACACCAAACCATAATCAATGTATATACGTACATACAACGTATATACGTACATATATACATACATACATACATCGAAAATAGATCCTCTTTCTTTTCATGATCACATGTTTTTTAAATTTTATATACCTAAACGACAAGAAATTATCGATCGTGCACACATTTTATTTTAAATAGTACATATGTATATACATCTAGTATATGTATAGTATATACATAATACGTGCGTTTTAGTTTTCAAAACATTCTGTTTTATTAAATTTAAAACATACAATAAGAGAAAGGATATTTTCAAACGAAAATAAAAAACATGTTGAATTTGTATTTTTCCGTTTGTTTCTTTTATACTGTACACACAAATAAAAAAAAAATTATTTTGTCGCGCGCGTTGAATAAATATATTGAGCGAGATGTATATTGAGCACATAGGGTTTGAGTTTTAGCTAAGCATTTCTACTAACAGCCGCTCGAAATATTTTTCCATTTGTAACGACATCGAGAATTTGATTTACACATAAAGTTACTATTGGTTTGCAGGTCTGATTGGTATTTTGTTTGTGGTTATAGTGATGTTTTATACGATCATATAACAAAGTAGTAAGTTTATAAATCTTCCATGCCAGTACTATAGGCTGGCATAGAGCTCACAGCGTCCTACGTGAAAAGCGAGCCGCAGAAGAGTTGGTATAGTGATTCGGTCCCAGAATAGATTGCAAAGATTAAACCATAAAAAAAAAAAAAAAAAAAAATTAACCCCATTTCATTGGTGTTTATATAATGAAACTGCGTTTCAGATAAATACTATTATATAATGCTGTATCAATAATACATGAATATAGGGGTGCCAAAACACTTATGAGCGGTATTGTAGGTACGAAAAACATTTAATTGATGCGTCTGCTCTTAAAATATTGTTTTTTTTGGCTGATCTTAGACAGGAACATCAAAAAAGGAAAATGAAGCAATCATAATTGTAGTGACGACGAAACCTAATAACGCTATACGTATATCTTGAAACTTGTATCTTTGAAATGAATTTTTTCGATCGACGGATATCGAAAATTGATTTAATATGTTCCGCCGATTTTGAAAAATGCTGTTTTAGGTCTTGAAATATGTAATTTTAAAAAATGTCGTTTTAAAAAGCGCTAACGTGGGTGGGATGAGGTGTTTTGGGTTAGGTGTGCGAATTTGGAGTTTGGTGGATGAGGGTTTGTGTGTGTGAGAGTGGGTGGGGAGGTGTTAATGAGTGATGATATGGGTGGTGCGGGTGAAATGGGTTTTGGGGGTTTGAATTCGATAGTGAATGGGTGTGGTATTACTGCTTAGGTTCTTATATTTAATAGGCAACAAAAATGCTTATAGAATTCGGTTTCGAAACTTTCCCGTTTTTTTCTATCTCTATCATTCTATTACAATAAATTCCCTCAAACTACAAAAATGAGATCAGTATTCAATAAAACGTCAAGATACAATCACGTGTTTTTTAGTAGTGGAAATCCTTAATTTTTTAGCCCAATTTAAGTGCAAATAAAAAACCAAATAATGTGTTTTATACATTTAAATATCCAATAATGTATATTCTAAAAACAAAATGTTGTTTAAGTCATCTCATCATATTCAAATATGATTTTTCTCAATTCAATATGATGTACATGTATAGATGTACAAATACTCGTATAACCAACGGTCATGTACATCCTCATGTATATTGTATAGATACGATTTTTTTCGTAATGAGTTTGTTTTTTTTTTTTATTTATTTTAGGATCACTATAGAAGTCTTAAAGCACAGAAAAAAATAAATATAAACAGAAGTAAAGCTGCATACAAAATGTTTACGCATATTTTCATAGTAAAATATGGGGTCACGATCCGGTTTTATGTTGACCAAATTTAAAATTACGGTTTTAATCTGAACGAAAAAAAAAATTGAAACAAAAACAAATAAAAAGTCAAAGAAACGCTAAATGAATATTCGAAGAGTTGGATATTCTAAGTTTGTTATGTAAGTCGTAAAACGAGTTTATATTTTGGGGTTACAATCTAAAAAAGTTGTTTCAAAATTTTGTATGCAGCTTTACCTCTGTTTATATTACTTTTCTCTATGCTTAAAGACTATAAACAAGTGACCAAATTACAAATTTTTAATATACATACAATATTGTTATTTGTCTATTTAAATTAATTGATATAAATCGATCTAGATTTAGTTGGCATACATTATATCTAAAATAAACGATCTGATAAGTGGATATAAATAATTATGACTGAACTCTTAGAGATTTAGGCTTGGCCAATTGCGGTGTCGAAAAACTCATTAAACTATTACTCTATCCTAATAATATGTAATAATTATGTGAAAGTAAACTAACTATTACATAAACTAAATACGCTATTTATTTGATAACCATTTCTGGAATAAAAGTTCTTTCAGTTTTTTATATGCTTCTAAATTATTCTCAGTTTTAAAGTATAAGTTCATTATAGAAAGCGTTTTTTTGTGATCAAACTGTATTAACAGTATTTACGTAAAAGTTATTATTTTTACTTTGCCTGGTTTCATACGTGTAGACGTTGCTTATGGAAGTAAAACTCACGTTACATTTAGCCAATCCAAGTTGAATTTTTTTTATAAATACTACCTAGTAGTTCAAAGTTTCCTAATATTTCTACAGGAAGGGTAACTGAGGAGTAAATAGACTTGGTCGGTTTCAAAATCGGTAATAAACTACTACCGATACGGTTTTAATAATTTTATTTTGCAATATCCGGAGTGTATTAAGATTAGTTGGAACTGCTGTTGCCCACAAGAGACTCAAATAACTGAGTCTTGAGTGAATATATGCAAAGTATACATAGACCAGCGAGTCTCTCATTCATAACATTTTGAAGTCTCCTAGTGCAAATGCTTATGGTCAAATATATTTGGCAATCTTATTAATATGTTCTTTCCACAGAAGCGCCTCGTCAATAATAATTCCTAGGTAACAAATTGAATGAATTTGTTTGATTGGTTGGTTATTAACATTTATGAATGATGGAAAATTGGTTGGAAGGTGGCGGTTTTGAATTATAATGTAGTTCGTTTTCGCACAATTAATGGCCATTAGATTGGATGACAGCCAATTTTCAATTTTTAAAATATCTTGATGGTTATCACTGTTAAACTCTGTGTTTGGTTGTAGATGCAATCCTGATGGTACTGAAGAGGGGCAAGCTGAACCAATCTGTTTTTGGGATTACGATAAAATTCCGGAACTTTGTAGCAATACAAGTACCAATAAAAGACGTCCAACAAGAATTGATGTAGAACAGGCGGTTGGTAAAAATGACGAAAATGCAAACACCGATCCAAAAACAGTGGCTGCAACTGTTATTGCAGGAGTGTCAAACGGAGGAACTGTAACTGAAATTTCATGAACAAGAACTGAAATTTCTGATTTACATCAGCAAAAATTTTTGTTTGGTGCAGCAATCGTCCTCCATTTAATTCAAAGAATTGAAGTGCCGGGCCACAAACTGTACTTCGATAATTTTTGAACAAGAACTGCAATTTCTGATTTACATCAGCAAAAATTTTTGTTTGGTGCAGCAATTGTCCTGCATTTAATTCAAAGAATTGAAATGCCGGGACACAAACTGTACTTCGATAATTTTTTTACGATTTACAATTTATTGGAAATATTAAAAATAGAAGGATTAATGCAATTGGGACCGCTCGGATTAAGATTTTTCGGAAGACTGCCAATTTAAAAAAAGGATCGCTGTTATTACGAGCAATGTGTCAGCAAGGATGACAAAATTCTTGTGGTCAAATATCAGGCTTGATAACAAACCTGTTTAACTAGCATCCAATTGTATGTGCAAGGGCAATATAAACACAATAAAAAGATGGAGCACATCCCTAAAGCGACATGTTTACGTTTCACAAGCGAAAATTGTAAATTTATATAACACAGCGGTATGAGAGGAGTTGATCTTTTAGATCATCTAATCCAATATTATAGCACATTATCAGATACAAAAAAATGGCCATTGCGAGTAATGAAGCATTTTATAGATTTTGCGATCAGCGCAAGTTGGATTGAGTATAAACTACTTATATGCAAACAGAAAACACACCAGTCAAAAACATACTAGATTTGTTGGAATTTCGGTTACATGTGTCACTCTTTCTGTATTGATCATTTTGGACAATGTTATATACATCTTTGTCTACTAAAAGAAAGGAATTGTTTTTAAAATTCCACAAAAAATTAAAGTGATTTTAAAAACTGTGAGACTGAAATATTTTAATTTTTATTTATTTGATGTTACTTTATTTATATAATTTTTTATATTTTTTATATTTAGCTAAAGCAATTTACAAGTAAGAATTTTTAATTATTTTGCATTTTAAATACACATTTGTACATGTGTGCATGTACATTAGGTAAAACTTACCCTGACTTATTTTTTAATTTTCTCCTCCATTTTACTTAAAATGGTACCCAAGCAGCCGCCCCGGTGGCAAAGTGGTTCACATGCTTGCTCCAGCGACCGGGGGTCCCGGGTGATTCCAGGTGATGACAAGGAAAAAAATTTCACGGCTAGTTTAGGATCAATGAATTAATCACTCATTATCCGAAATGAAAAAATGATTATGAAACCTCATTTGAGGCGGCCAAATCCCTTGACGGGATATAGTGCCAGAGAGAGAGAGAGAAAGAAAGAGAGAGAGAGAGAGGTACCCAAGCAACCCAGAACATGTCACAAGAAAAATCCATTTGACCCAGTTTTAAGTCAGGACTGAAAGGGTTAAAATATGCCATTGAAGCTACAATGAGAGTGTTGTGATACCCACAACTCCATTCTCCCCTAAAGCATATAAGTTTAAATCAAAAACCAAAACGATAATACAAAACGATAAAAAACCACGGAAATACATAATAACGACATTCCGATCAAATAAACAGGAAACCATATTTACTTAAAACAAAAATATGTACGTTGTAATTACATACAAACATACACTTACGATATACAAAATCATGATCGTCGCGATATATGGAAACGTAACATAAAACATAAAAACACATAAAGAAAAATCAAATTTATACAATATGCATTGTCAGTACAAAATTAAATAATGAATAACAACAACAAAACAAGTAGTACATACAACATACATGTTATATACATACTCATCATTTTAATTGTACGTTATAATTAATATAAAGAAGCAATAACACCATACACATTTTCGTATTCAAAGGAAATATCGTTTATCGACCTACGATATTTGATGATTTTAAATTTAGCAAATATATTTTCCAGTTTTGCAAATTCAAAAAATTAGTAATTTTACGCGTGTTAATATTGTTGAATTATCAAAAATTATTGTTGGTAGAATGTTAAGTTAAAATTAATATATAAGATACAAATTTTTATAAAAAAAGACAGTTTTACTAAATTAAAAAACGTAACAAGTTACAGTCAGTCATAAATCACATCAGTCTTATTTCAACTAATAATGGAGGAGGAAGAATATAAATAGCTAAAATTTCGGTAAGTATAAAATTTAACACTTCATCCGACTAACACTGAGCACCAATTATACTATATCGGTCGACGAACTCTGCACGGCAAAGCAGAGAATAGAGTGAAGGAATGCTTCACGCATATTAGCTCTATTAATCGAAACTTATAGTATAATTTAATTCTTACTAACCAATAAATACACCTATATGGTGCTATACTTACTTCATCAATAATCAACGACTAATATTCAAATCCCAAATTAATTTATTCCACCGACCTAGCCTTGCTTCATAGATGTGCATAGCTGATACATGACCTGATCCAAAGTGGTTTCAAATATCGAAGGTCGATAAACGATATTTCCTTTGAATACGAAAATGTGTATGGTGTTATTGTTTCTTTATATTAATTATAACGTACAATTAAAATGATGAGTATGTATATAACATGTATGTTGTATGTACTACTTGTTTTGTTGTTGTTATTCATTATTTAATTTTGTACTGACAATGCATATTGTAACTATAAATTTGATTTTTCTTTATGTGTTTTTATGTTCTATGTTACGTTTCCATATATATCCACGACGATCATGATTTTGTATATCGTAAGTGTATGTTTGTATGTAATTACAACGTACATATTTTTGTTTTAAGTAAATATGGTTTTCTGTTTATTTGATCGGAATGTCGTTATTATGTATTTCCGTGGTTTTTTATCGTTTTGTATTATCGTTTTGGTTTTTGATTTAAACTTATATGCTTTAGGGGAGAATGGAGTTGTGGGTATCACAACAAGAGCTACGGCGTTTTAAAGTGTTGACATTCCACATTAAAATTTAGGTTGTCATTATTCGTGAAAGCATAAACAACATATTTTTTAATCCCGTTTAAACATGTCGATTTTTGTACCAACAAAACAGCATTTGCAGCAAGCATTACTTTTTTGCTTTAATCAAAAGAAAAAAGCTGCTAAAAGTTTTCGTTTACTTCAAGAAACTTATGGTGAGCATGCACTAATACAACAACAAAAGTGGTGATTTTGATGTCAGTGACAAAGAACGTTCTGGTCAACCAAAAAAATTCGAAGATGAAGAATTGGAAGCATTATTGAAAGCAAACCCAGCTCAAACAGGCCGAGTGGCCTTTGACTTTCTTGTCGAATAGTTTTGTTTTTTAGTTAGCTTTCACAAATTTTTAATTTTTTTTTTTTTATTTAATGTATGTAATACGAAAATGTCTCTAAGAGTATATCTTTGTGATGAATGAACACTCTGGAAATGCTTCTTTAAACTTTCAAGTGCTATTGGCCTGATACACTCAGAATCAGAGGTGCAGAAATCATTTATGTAATAAGGTACTAATGGGGGCCAATCAATTTATTCCCAGCGTCTAAACATACCCGAAGATTGAGGATTATGTAGTAAAAAATAAAACAACAGATAGCGGAAAGTAACAAAAAATTGACAAGAAGTCAACAAGTCGAATTTGGGAAGTTTTAATTACGCATTCCATTATAAATGAGCTTAAAAGCTCAAAACGGATTGTGTAATTAGCTAAATTGTAGTAAATATAAATAAATAAATAAATAAATAAAACAGAAAAAGAACTTGCAGAACAGTTAAATGTAACTCAAGCAGGCATAAGCAAATGTTTACATGCCATGAAAATGATTCAAAAAGAAGGAAAATGGGGACAACATGGAATGACTGAAGCCAACTTTGAAAATCGTTTAATGGTTTGCAATTCTATTGGCGATGAAAAATGGATTTACTACAATAACCCTAAACGCATTAAATCTCGGGTTCATCCAGGCTAACCATCCACATCAACAGCAAAACGAAACATTCATGGAAGTAAGGTTATAATGTGGATGTGATGGGGTCGGAAGTGGCAGCTCATAGTATAGCTGCTAAAACCGAACGAAATTATTACTGGTGAAAGTTACCAACCATGCATTGAACGTCGTCCGATTCCAGCCAACCAACAGCGTAACGTAATTTTGCTGCACGACAATGCTGGATCACATGTCGCATGCTCCTTATTCACCAGATTGTGCCCCACCAGATTACTATTTGTTCAGATCAATGCAAAGCGATCTTCAAGAACCCACGAGGAATTCAAAAAATGGCTCGACGAATGGATCACATCAGAAGACAAACAAATTTTGATGTGTAAACATCTTTACGCGCGTATGCCAAAAAATTTTGTATGGTAGTAAACTTTCAAATGAAACGAACGGAAATGACGTACTACGTTTAAATATCTTCATTGAAAAAAGAAACAAAATATAAAATAATAAAAAAAGAACAAAAACAACAAAATACATATATAAATTTTGTACTATACACATAGTCTGAGTGTATATGTATATATAAATAGTATGGAAAGAAAACAAAGAAAGATTTATAAAATTAAATAGAAATGCCGAATCGACGAATCGACATTTTCAGCGAACAGAAAAAATAAAAAAATTTAAAATAGCGTGTGCCACCACAATTTATGCACTATAGAGTGTTACCTATAACGAGATAGTATACTCTTACGAGTCAACAACTTGTGTATGTGGCTTTATCACGATCTCGTAGAGCAGTTCATCACGTCGGTTAACAATGATTATGTCTTATACCATGAACGTAAAAATGCAACCTCAATTTGGTCCTCTTCAAAATGAGTTAACGCGCCTTACCACAAAACTGCTAAGTATAGCTCAGGATGTAATGGCGAATTTTGTACGTGATAATAATGACGTCTGGTTTTTAACATTGAACTGCCAGAATCTCAGGTCGCTTCACCTCGACCTAACTGATACAGTCACGCAGGGATGCTCAATTCTTTTGCTCTCCTAGAATGACCTGCATGTTCAATTTTCCTAATTTTCAATGCTGCGTTCAGTTCAAGAGAAAAAGTCAGCGGGCGGTTGGAGTAGCAGTATATAAAAATTCAAGTATAACTCATACAGTCACCTCGCATAAGGAAATCATCGTTGGACAAACAACTGATATGAGCGTAACAACACAACCCATTGGCGATATAAGATGCTTTTGGTAGTTGTATACACCTCGCAGAATAAAGCTGTCGAAGACATAATCAAGTACACACATTTCGTCCCTAAGATCAGTGATGAATCACTTATAAACTTCCTGCGATACGAATTCGATTTGCACAAGAACTCAGATCGAAATATATCTTCTACGAGATATGTGAGAAATATAAGATATATGTACTACATGATATGGGACCACGTCTTTGATGCTTGCAGCTACCAAAGGCCAACCGCGTTGGTTATACCGAAAGAGTAATAGACCAATTTGATGGTAATAAACGAATGAAAAAATCTAGTTAGTAAAATTTCATTTCTTCTTCCTTCAAAGTAAACCATACACACGCACTATACATATGCCATGTTTACACATCTCCTTGAGTGTACTAATGGACTCACTCTTTTTTTTTCGATGGAATCTATAAATTTCCAGAAAGATGGTCGAAAGTCATAGATAACGATGGAAAATATTTTGATTAAAATAAAATTTACCATTTCTTAGAAATAAACGTCTTTTTTCTGCAAAAAATCCAACAAACTATAAGTTATACTCCCAATACATGGTTATATACAAAGAGTGTTAAAATATAGCAAATGAATTCTCATTCCATATTGATGGCGAAGTTTTCACCCGAAAATGATGAATGGTTATTATAAATCAAGAAAGACTGGAAAATTTTTTCGCAGCCACAAAAGTCGTGGATGAAATCGACAAAAAAGTGTGCCTTGTAAGCTACATTGTGGATAAGGCATACAAATTGGTGCATGATATATCAACGCCTGTTCCAGCATACAAGGAGTTATGTGAAATGTTAAAAAGTTTTTGCACAACCATGGCTGCGAGAGTTATATTTTGGTTCGAAGCAGTCGTGGAAGAAAACAAAACACTTGTTTAAATTTCTTTTCGAACTTAAATTTTTGTATAACAATTTTATTTTATTTTTTTATAATTACATTAAGACGACTTGTGTCGTCGGTTGGTGAAGAGGTGAAGGCCTGTGTTGCTACAGGGCGTAACTCGAGGAATTTTTTCTAGAATGTCTAGAGACAAAAAAATGGATACAGAAACTGTGATCGAATATTCAGTACGCTTAAAACGTTTAGCATCTAACTATGAGTTTGGCAATGAATTAAATAGTAATATTTTAAACAAATTTATTACTGGATTAACCGGAAAAATGTTTGAAAGATTGGCGGAAGAAGATACAGATATCTTGACATGGGAAAAAGCAATACCTCGTTAAAATATGAAAACTAAATGGGAAATCACTTGAAAGATTTCCATCAAGTTTGTTACAGAATAACAATAAACAGTATCATAGTGTTTATTGTTATTCTGTTAGGTTTCAGTGGTGCGTGACACTTAGGCCATTTTTGGCCCATTGTGATCCTACGCATCCACTCCACATCATTAACCCATTCACCTATTCACCTACTCACACAACTACAGTATTACCACCTACCTGGACATTGCAAGCTCTATTTCCATCAGAGGGTCTTAGTTGTGTTTATTAACATCACCGATTGTAATCGATGATGAAAATCCGATTTGCATCTAGCCTCTGATGGGATTCGAACCCAATACCTCCCGGTCCAAGTACCGAAGCTTTACAATGCGGTAATGAAGATCACGAAAGTAAGTATTGCATGTTTATATACGTGGGAATTGTTATAAGTGTGGGGAGATCTAGCTTCGGTTTGTAAAAATAAGAAAAATGTAAATTTTATACTCGTAGCTAATTCAAATTCAGATTTAGATGTTGAGAGTGATAATGTTTTAAGTTCAATTTTTAGTGATACGAGTACAATTTTTGAAATTAACTCTAATGTAATGGAGGATAATTTTTCCGATTCTGTTCATATATTCATAAACATACATAGTTTGGTATTGTTCAAATTAAACTTAATATAATAAATGAAGAAGTTTCATTAAGTAGTCTTTTGAAAAAGTGCGCCATTTTATTTGATTGTAATGTGGTGTTGCAGTTTACACTATAGACGTGTCCTCGTAAATCAGTGCCACCATCTATCAGTGGGCACTCTGCAACCAACCACAAACAAATTGTTAAACAATTGACACAATGTCGATAGTTTTTGACTTCCTTCTTATCAAAACCTTCCAGCAACACGTACTAACACAATATAAATAAAATATACATTAAAATCGCTCTTCGGTATTTTAATTGTCATTTCTCAATCCGTTCCAACATTTTCGGCTCTTCGAGCCGGATGTTTGTCGTATTTACCGGACTTATCACATCATTCGGAATCATCGCATCTACCCGATTTATCGGATTGTTCAAGCCGTGCTGCAACAACTTTCGTGGGTAAGAAATTTTGTGACTTGTGAGTTTGTGTACAGTGGTCTCAAGCGAACAAACTCGGTGTTTTTCAACTCGCCTTAAACAAGTGTCGCTACAACGGGTCCTTGAGCGAGTAGTGAGAAAGAGCAAGAAGCTCTTGATAAACACGCCAGGGATAAACAAAGCACCTATACAGACACTGATCGATTACGTAGCGTACCGGTATAAGGAATTCTGCGACGTACATGACCAGATCGATGCCATGTGCGGTGAAGAGGAACTCGAGGGAGAGTACGGGAAACGCGATCAAGCGGCTGACTATTACCTCGTGGCAACCTCAAACCTGAAAACCTTACTGAGACATTTAGCAGCCATGGACGAGAACCTGCAAGGTGACGCCACGGTAGCTCTCGTATACAGCAGTTGTTTGATACGAAGTTGTTCGTACTTGTTTATTCTTCGTCCTTGTCCATAATCACAAACAGCTGACCAATTCGCGAAAGCTACATTATCTAAAGGCAAACCTAACTGGAGATGCAGCATCATTGCTCAAACGTGTGAGCATCACTAACGGTAATTATGAGGAAGCATGGTGCATGTTACGAGACCGATATAATATCTGTCGGTTCATCATCGACAGCCATCTTCGAAGTGCAAAACGATACCTGCTCTACAAGTCGAATCAGCTTTGGGGTTGCGCATACTACAATCAACACCGTTCGCAGTCTGAAGGCTTTATAAGTATTAGTCACGATATAGGATATAATTTTAGTCAACATCATCCCACGTCAGCTTCATTTCGGACAGCCCTGCAAATCACTTTGAATTAGGGAGAAGACCAGCCTCATAGTTACGGTCAGTGGAATCTGTGCGAACTATCGACCGAACAAGATAGACAGTTCACTCGGAGCCGACGTCATCAAGAGCTTCACAAGGATGGTTGCGACAGCGGCGTTAACGGCACACCATTTTCACAAAATAGGAAACTTGGCTACATTCTCTTCGGCAAGCTGGAGCGTCGGACAACCAATCAGCCATCTAGTTTAACGGTAACCATCGAGGACTATGACACAATCGACAAATCGAAGACGTTCGTCCATCTCGAGAATTAACGCACGATAAGTCAGAATATGAAAGACACTACGAATTGACACACTATCGCAATGAAGATGGAAGGTACACCGTATCCCTGCCATTCAATGAGACCTCTTCACCCCTTAGAACGTCACGAAAGGATGCAGTTCCGCGACTACAACACATGGAACGCCGGTTCACCAAGGACAATTCAGTAAAAACACTCAGACTACGTTGGTTTCCTTAGGTCCCAAAATTAACTACTCTCATAGCCTGAAATCATTGGAGGCTCTAAGAATCGATCGCTGAATACATCATTCAACAACTCGCAATCTTCTTCTACTTTACGGGCTCAGCGACGCCTCTGAGAAAGCATACGCAGCGGTAGTGTATGCTCGTACAACGTTGCACCACTGAAAACGGCCAGCCGTTTGGAGCTTTGTGCCGGTGTTTTTCTCGCTAAACTCATGCACACCATCGTTCAGTCACTCGACGTACCACTAGTTCAAATCTATGCATGGATCGACTCGCAAGTGGTACTAGGTTGCCTACGCAGCTCGCTTAATCGCTCGAAGACATTTGTGGCCAATCGCGTTTACCAAATCTTAGACTACTCTCAACCAACCGATTGGAATTCGACACCAAGCAGACCCCTTCAGATTGCACATCTCGTAGTGTTGATCCTACATTGGTACACAGCCATCTACTGTGGTGGGCAGGTCCGCCTTTGTTAAGAGAATATAAAGGTCAATGACCACTCAAGAGAACGAGCGAGGCCTACCCTAACATCAACGAATGACGACACTCGTACACAAATGTGTTGTGTTTTCACCATCGCGCGACCACGACCCAGCAACTGATGGCCAACCTCCCATCGCGTCGCGATACACCTCGAGCCCATTTCTACACAGAAGCGTGGACTACACAGGTGCAATACTTATCAAACAACGCAAAGATCGTGGTGGTGCATCAACAAAGCGCTAAATTTTTATTTAAGTGTGCCTGTCTACGAAAGCACTACATTTGGAGCTGGTGTCCGAACTCAGTACAAATGCATTCATCGCGTCGTTCAAAAGGTTCACCGCGCGAAGAGGTAAAATCCGCAGACTTACAGCGATTGCGCAGCCAATTTCGGTTGCGGTTCCGGAGATAGTTACCAACTAGCATTCCTGCATCAGCAGAGCCCGAGAGATGTCACTCCGGAAATTGCTGCATTATTGGCTCAGGGTGGCACGACCTGGAACTTCATTTCCTCTGCTTCGCTGCATTTTGGTGGTTTGTGGGAAGCAGGCTAACGCCGGTAAAGCAACATTTACGACGTATCGTGGCCCGTGCATTACTCACGTTCGAGGAGTTGCCGACGCTGTTGTGCCAGATCGAGGCGTGTCTAGATTTGCGGCCATTGTGTCCGAAGACGAACCACCCTGATGTCATTCAGTCTTAAAACTAACGGCTTATGGTAGTAAGAATACAAAGATTCATATCATAGGTTTCAGTGGTTTACACTTAGGCCATTTTTGCCCCATTGTAATACCATGCATTCATGCTACATCATTAACCCATTCACCTATTCACCTACTCACTCAATTACAGTATACCACCTGCACATTGCAAGCTCCATGTCAACCTGTACATTGACATGGACGGTGGGTCGGCGTTGAATTCTGCACTCCATCAGAGGGTCTTAGTTGTGTTTATTAACATCACCGATTGTAATTGATGATGAAAATTCGATTTGCATCTAGCTTCTGATGGGATTCGAACCCAGTATCTCCCGGTTCAAGTGCCGAAGCTTTAACCACTGCACCACTTGGCCGGTAAGATTCATATAGCTACAAATCAAAATCATATTAAAATTTGACGAAAATTGCATCAATTCCTGCTCCTCCATCAGTGGTGGATCAACCAATTCAAACCCCCAAAACCCATGCCATCCGTACCCTTTAACACCTCCAGGTGGGGGGGGGGAGGGTATTCTCCGAGTTGTAAATCTTCTGGGCGATATTCTGGGTGACGGGGAAGAATGCTTATTATCATGTAAAAAAATGTAGAAGAAGTTTTACGTAGATAGATGCAGGTTTAAAATTAAAACATGAGAAGTGTAAATTTTTCAAAGGAGGCATAAATTATTTAGGAAACGTGTATTGGCAAAAGACGGGCTAGCAAAATCGAATAAACGAATTAAAGCGGTGGTTAAAGCACATATAACTGTAAATATTACTGAAACTATAGAGGTTTTTGTAGGTTAGTAAATTAATCCGCTAAATTTATGCGTGGTTTATCTAGCAAAATGACACCCATTTTCGCTCTTACAAAAAGATGTTCCTTTGTATGGAATAAAAAATGTAATATGGCGCTTGAATATAACAAAGACGAAATAATCAAAAATGTAGTACAAGTGCATTTTAATCCTGGCAACCCAATCACCCACGCGTCTTGTTACGGAATTTCCGGTGTTTTGTCGCTAAAATAGCCGAACGGGGAAGAAAACCTCGTGGCATTTTGTAGCAGAACTTTGAGCAAGGTGGAACAAAAATACCGCCCCGGTGGCAAAGTGGTCAGCATGCTTGCTCCAGCAACCGGGAGTCCCGGGTTCGATTCCCGGTGGTGACAAGGAAAAATTTTCACGGCTGGTTTAGGATCAATGAATTAATCACTCATTATCCGAAATGAAATTATGATTATGAAACCTCATTTAAGGCGGCCAAATCCCTTGATGGGATATAGTGCCAGAGAGAGAGAGAGGAACAAAAATACAGTGTTGTGGAGAAAGAAGGGTCCGCAGTAATTTAACGTTATTGAAATTTTTCAATGTTTTAATTTGATATGAATTCGTAATAAAAACCAACCACAAACCTCTTTTAGGGTTATTCAGTGAAAATCGCGGTTTTCCTCAGATGGCCGCAAGTCGAATCCAAAGATGGGCGGTGGTTTTTCCTGGTTTTAAGTATAAGTCGATATATGTATGTTAAAAGTATTAATAACCAACCTGATTCATTTTCGCGATTACCATTGCCAGTTAAATATGCTGAAGATGCAGAAAAAAAGTATATTAGTTTTATAAAAATTCAGGAGTCAAAATTGATTACAAGTTGATCGAAAATGAAACCAGAGAAAACAAAATTCTATTAGAATTGTGTAACGCTATCAAGAATGGTGAAATGTCAAGATTAAAAGCTAATGTGTTTACCCATTTTTGAGAAGAAAAGACGACTTCTTAATTCTAATTATGATAATGTTTTGTTTTTTTCCTTTTATGTTAAATATGAAATTGTAAAAGGTGTGTATGTTTCGAGTTATGCTATGGATTGCCTGCCACAGTCTATTAGACTATTAAAGCAATTATAATAAATAAATAAAAAAGAAAAAAATATAAATTCCAGACGGAATTGTCGTGTGGGGTTACAGGGTGGGGGGCGGGGGCTATTATGAAAATTCGACATCGGATCCGAAAGCGGATTTTGCTATTATGAAAATCCGATATCGAAAAATCCGCTATTATGAGACTAAAAACAGAAAACGAAATAGTATTTTCCGAAAATCGAATGTCAAAATCCGACTGCTATTTAGTTGACGAATTTAATTTTTTGTTATCGAATGTATGTTTCTTGAACTATTTAATAAATCAATATATTATTTTTATAAAAACTAAAAAAAAAAATTAATTAAACAATATTTAAAATATAAGTATAATATATTTAAATAAAAAATATTCATATTTAACCCTTTGCACTCTATTTATTTTCAAGGTGGTTGGGTACTTATATTTGTTTTAGCTAAGTGAATTAAAATAATTTGGTAATTATATAAATAAATTAATAATTTGGTAGAATTGAATGTATTATATTTATTTCATTTATTACTATTATAAAATGTTTTAATTTGTATGATCTTCAGCAGACTGATATACGAGTTTTAGAGTAAATTAGTATTGTCACTTCCAGTGTGACATACGAGTGCAAAGGGTTAGATGATAATTATAATTAAATTACATATTTTGAATTTATTACGACTACAACAACTGGAGCATTATTGCTAACTTCATGCTTAAATTTGACAAATTTGATCAAACAATTTCATAATAGGAAAAAACGCGGTGGATCGGATTTTTCGATATCGGAAAAAAATACGGTACCGGATTATTTCAAAATAGCCCCCCGGGTTAGGTTTTGGTTTCAGTGGTTGACATTTAGGCCATTTTTAGCCCATTGTGATACTGCACATTCACAATTATAGTATACCACCTGCACATTGCAAGCTCCATGTCAACCTGTACATTGACATGAACGGTGGGTCGGTATTGAATTCTGCAAGGGTCTTTTAGTTGTGGTTATTAACATCACCGATTGTAATCGATGATGAAAATCCGATTTGCATCTAGCCTCTGATGGGATCCGAACCCAGTACCTCCCGGTCCAAGTGCCGAAGCTTTAACCACTGCACCACTTGTCCGGTGGGTTACACTTTATAATACCAAAAATATTACAAAAAGAAATTCTGCAAAATATACATGCATCACATTTGAGCATGATTTAGTGGTACCGAATCCAAAAATTCTGCATTAAAAAAAGTTCTTTAAAAATGAATTAAAAAAGTTGATTTTTGTATGAACATCTACGACTTATTTTAAATCAAATTTTTGCGGCGGCCCCCTGGGAGTCCGTAAGAAGTTTGCTGGGGCCGCCAAAGTTTGCGAAATTTCCTCCAGAATATAATAAAAACAAAATTGATGTATAACTGTAAATAAAAAGTGAAATAAGAAAGATAAAGTTTTCTTATTTAGTTTTTTTATTTATTCCTTATTTCATACAACTTTGTTAGTACAGAAGAAATAAATGTAAATATGCTACTTACACCGCAGGAAGCGTAAGTAATTTTAAGAAACTATTATAATGCTTGGAATTTTAAAAATAATTAGAATTGTTTTTTAACAATATACAAATGTTTGTATATAAAGTAGTAAACAAAATTTAGTTTACATATATACACTCGCGAACAACTAAATCGACTCAAATCTTCAGCGCTCACAGAGAGACAGTTTTTTTAAAAAGGCTTAACCGATTTCACAACACATTATTTTGATCAAAGCTTGATCTATTTACTTTAAAATGACACTGTTTTCGTGATAATTGGTTCAGTACTTTTTTTTATAGAGAATTTTAATGAAAACGCAACCAAAATTTATGATTATGAAAAAAATATTGGGTCTGTTTAAATTTAAATTACAACAAAAAATGCAAAAAAAATAAAAACAATTATATTGGTTAATCGTTAGTAAAGTCTTCCCATATATATCCAGCGTAGGGCGCTACATGATCCAAGAGGATTTCCTCGATGGGTGTTTAACGAAATTCCGCTTTACAAAATCCCGGTTTGTCAAAATCTCGGTTTTTTCTAAATCCCGGATTACAAAATCCCGGTTGTCAAAATCCCAAGCCAATTTGTCAATCAAAAACATTGAATACTACTAACCCCCTCCCGGTCTAGGTTTTTCAAAGAACCGTTATTTTTCGAGTAATTGAGGTTTCGTACTATATGGAAATTTTAATTCCAGGTGTGGTAGCCGTCTTCGTTTATTCAAAGAAAATCCATGAAAATGTCCGGTTTCAAAAGTAATCAATTTGTCAATCAAAAAATTGAAACTAACCACCTTCTTGTCTAGACTTTTGAAATAACCGTTATTTTTCGAGTAATTTATGCTTTGTATTATATGAAAATTTCAATTCCAGATGTGGTAGCTGTCTGTCTTTATTCGAAGTGTAATGCCACATACTTGTCATGGAAATTTCTATATCATACGCGTTGCAATGTACTCTGTATTTCGAAAGACAGGCACGCGAAATATTTTCATGAAATTGTATTTTGTAAAATAAACATATTTTATACTCCAAAATTGATTGTTTTATTCAATCATAAGTTTTTTACCGAAAACTAGAATTGATTCGATAACAAAAATAAAATATGTTTATTAGGCATTTCGGCATATTGTAAGAATTAATATTAAGGTGACATAGACATATGTTTAATGAATATAAAAAAGGTAAATGGAGATAATTTGTCAGTAAGACAGTAAGATGGTGTAGTGACGAGCCACAAATAGAGGCTCGATGGTGTAATAAAAGAATGTAATTAAATAAAATAAAACTAATTGATAAAACATAAATTGCTTCAATTATTTCTAATCATGATAAAATAATTAAATTGAAATTTACATGGAATATAAACACATTTTTACATGGCGATCTTGCCGGTCTTCGTTTAAAAGTCAGAAATATTAACAATTACCAATATTAAACCAAGTGAAAAGTGAAAAATAAGCTAAAAATGAATAAATTGAAAGACGTTATATGTTTTTAAGTGTGAAAAACTGTGCATTGAAAAATAAAAAAAAATTGATAATAAATAATAGATACGAAAATATGAATATAAACTTAAACTTAAATTAAAATTAAAAGTGTTGGGTGTCCGTCGCACCACCATGAAAAATTAGTAAAATAAAACAAATCGATAGACGAGAGTGGAAACGCACCCTTAAAATTTGGGTCTACATATAAATAAGGAAATAAAACACAAGATAAATTTATTCAATTCATTGAATAAGGAATATTGAAGCTGCGGGGAAGAACGAGAAAACAGAGAACAACAACAGCCAACCATCAAACAATCAAGAACACTTAGGATATCGAAAGGTAACCATAATAGTAATAGTAGTATTAGTAATAATTTATATCATAAAAAAAAAAACGAAAAAATAAAAAAAGAAACTACTTCGATTCTAACAAGAGTAATAAGCTCTTAAACCATATAAAAAATGGTAAAAATTTAAAAAAAAATTTAAATGAAAAGAACATAATATAGTACAATACATATAGTAAATGACACAAAAATAAAAATATTTATCCATATGTATTTCTCGTAAAAATATCAAATTAATAAAACTTTTGTTCAAGTTTTGTTGATATTCTATATTTAATATAGAAATAGTACAAAATTATTTTTTTTTTTAAAAATGGGTCATCGTTTAAGAATACTCGTATTACAAAACAAAAGGTTCATTACCACATTCAGTTCATTCGCATAAGTATTTGATAACAATTTTTTTTAACTTCGAATAGCTATTGAACTGCAGAAGATTTAAGATATACTTAGGGTTTAGATGCAATTTAAAAAGAAAAATGGATATAAATATTAGTCAAGCCATTAAGGTTCTACCAATCTTTACCGGTGAACCAAAAGACTTAGAATATTTCATAAATTTAATAAAACTACATGATCAGTTGAAGTTGGCTGATCAACCGAAGTTTATATGTATAGTGTTGACAGTAAAAACCAATGATAGTGTTAGATCGAAAATAGCCATCGAAGATAAACCAGAAACTTTCAAAAAATTCAAAGAATTATTTTATAATTTTTTTAGTTCAAAACGTTCTGTACTTGAAATACAGTCAGAATTAATAAGAACAAAACAGATTGGTAAAATAGAAAATTTTATTAATAAAATAGAAAGCTTAGTTACTGAGCTAAACAGTGTGCAAAAAAGACATTTGGGTGGATATAATATTAAAACTATTCATGATTTAACTGACCAATAAGCGTTAAACGCATTCAGAGAAGGTTTGTTTGCAGAATTAAAACCTACAGTTATGGCTAACCGACCCAAAACGTTAGCTGAAGCAGTGCAAATTGCTGGAGAGGCGGCAAAAATTGTTAGAACAGACACACAAAATGTATCACAACTTAAATATTAAGCATTAAATATTAAGCGTTACACTATAACAACCAGTGGCGGCCGCTAATTGAAATTTTCTGGCATGCAATAATAAAACAGAGTTGTTAAGTATGTTAACGAAACATTAATTTATAATAATTCCATTCGTCTTGTGGTGTCACAAAATTTATTTATTACGTTGTCGTAAACATTTTTTGTTTAGTGTTTTGGAAGTCATTTTAACCACTTGACAGTTTTGCTCGAGCGTGACTCAGGCGCTTCATCAAAAAGCGTGGTAAAAATACAAAAAAAAAAAAATAGTGTGCTTTAGACCACACAACTGAAGTAAAACTTCTAATATATATTTAATATTTATAATATAACATAGAAAAATTATAATATTGAAAAAAAAATTGGTCACGCTGTGTGTTCTCGAGTGTCACCTAGCCGTTTATGTCTGATGCCACAAGAGGTAACCTTGTAACTTGGTAACTTTCTCAAGGCCAACTAGTCGTAATAGATAATGTTTATGTATTAGTCACAAAATGGAAAAAAAACATTTTTGAAATCTCTTCGAATAGTAAAAATGGCGTTGAAATATTTTTTATTTTATTTATGTACAACCACAATGTGGTTACATCGAAAATTTGTTTAAGTCGCATTAAAACCTGTATCACATAGGCAAACGGGGAAAGAAACTAAGAAAAAATCGGTTTCTGTGATACCTCGTGTGAAATGGAGCTATAATATAGAAAAAATGCATATATAAAATATATTACACGGACGAATTTTTTTTGGTCACCCTGTGCGTTCTGGAGTGAGTAAGTTAGTGAGTGACATAGATGTGATAATATAGAAAAAAATGTTTGGTCACCCTGTGCGTTCTCGAGTGAGTCAGTCAGTGACATAGAAGTCTATATTATGACTTTCCAATTTTTCTGTTTTTCAATTTTACAATTTACAAATTTTCCAATTTTCCAATTTACAAATTTTTCAAATTTCCTATTTCCCAATTTTCCATTTTTTCAATTTACCAATTTTAAATTTTCAATTTTATATTTTCATATTTTCATATTTTCATATTTTCATATTTTCATATTTTCATATTTTCATATTTTCATATTTTCATATTTTCATATTTTCATATTTTCATATTTTCATATTTTCATATTTTCATATTTTCATATTTTCATATTTTCATATTTTCATATTTTCATATTTTCATATTTTCATATTTTCATATTTTCATATTTTCATATTTTCATATTTTCATATTTTCATATTTTCATATTTTCATATTTTCATATTTTCATATTTTCATATTTTCATATTTTCATATTTTCATATTTTCATATTTTCATATTTTCATATTTTCATATTTTCATATTTTCATATTTTCATATTTTCATATTTTCATATTTTCATATTTTCATATTTTCATATTTTCATATTTTCATATTTTCATATTTTCATATTTTCATATTTTCATATTTTCATATTTTCATATTTTCATATTTTCATATTTTCATATTTTCATATTTTCATATTTTCATATTTTCATATTTTCATATTTTCATATTTTCATATTTTCATATTTTCATATTTTCATATTTTCATATTTTCATATTTTCATATTTTCATATTTTCATATTTTCATATTTTCATATTTTCATATTTTCATATTTTCATATTTTCATATTTTCATATTTTCATATTTTCATATTTTCATATTTTCATATTTTCATATTTTCATATTTTCATATTTTCATATTTTCATATTTTCATATTTTCATATTTTCATATTTTCATATTTTCATATTTTCATATTTTCATATTTTCATATTTTCATATTTTCATATTTTCATATTTTCATATTTTCATATTTTCATATTTTCATATTTTCATATTTTCATATTTTCATATTTTCATATTTTCATATTTTCATATTTTCATATTTTCATATTTTCATATTTTCATATTTTCATATTTTCATATTTTCATATTTTCATATTTTCATATTTTCATATTTTCATATTTTCATATTTTCATATTTTCATATTTTCATATTTTCATATTTTCATATTTTCATATTTTCATATTTTCATATTTTCATATTTTCATATTTTCATATTTTCATATTTTCATATTTTCATATTTTCATATTTTCATATTTTCATATTTTCATATTTTCATATTTTCATATTTTCATATTTTCATATTTTCATATTTTCATATTTTCATATTTTCATATTTTCATATTTTCATATTTTCATATTTTCATATTTTCATATTTTCATATTTTCATATTTTCATATTTTCATATTTTCATATTTTCATATTTTCATATTTTCATATTTTCATATTTTCATATTTTCATATTTTCATATTTTCATATTTTCATATTTTCATATTTTCATATTTTCATATTTTCATATTTTCATATTTTCATATTTTCATATTTTCATATTTTCATATTTTCATATTTTCATATTTTCATATTTTCATATTTTCATATTTTCATATTTTCATATTTTCATATTTTCATATTTTCATATTTTCATATTTTCATATTTTCATATTTTCATATTTTCATATTTTCATATTTTCATATTTTCATATTTTCATATTTTCATATTTTCATATTTTCATATTTTCATATTTTCATATTTTCATATTTTCATATTTTCATATTTTCATATTTTCATATTTTCATATTTTCATATTTTCATATTTTCATATTTTCATATTTTCATATTTTCATATTTTCATATTTTCATATTTTCATATTTTCATATTTTCATATTTTCATATTTTCATATTTTCATATTTTCATATTTTCATATTTTCATATTTTCATATTTTCATATTTTCATATTTTCATATTTTCATATTTTCATATTCTAAAGGAAAAGGATTTCGTTTTCGTTTATTGTTGTTGTTGTGTGTTGTTATTGTTTCGTTCGCCTCGTTCGATTACACTTTTCGTAACGCATTTGCCAGCTTAGTCCCCAAGTCAAGCGTGCCTAAAGAAGTTTTACTTCAAAAATTATTGAATAAATTGTGTGCTGAAAACGACCGTTTGTTTGAGGCACTCGTAGCAGGTACCGTCATAATCAAACATATTAATTTATATGACTAATTCGGTTTGTAATAGTTTAAAATCAAAACCATTCTCGTATTATTGTTTTATATTATTAAACACATCCTCAGAGAATTTAATTTTGTATTGTGGGAAATTGGTTTGGTTTAAGAGCTCCATAAAACTTACTTCAAAAATATTTGCAAAGCGGAAACTAAAGCCGCTTTTATGGTTGCTGATTTTCTTTCGTTCGTTCATTCTGATGATTTTTTTGTCCAATCATATTGCTCAAAAATGACGATGCTAGCAATATGATTGGACAAAAAAATAATCAGAACGAACGAACGAAAGAAAATCAGCAACCATAAAAGCGGCTTAACAGTTTCAATCAATTTTACTAAAATACTTCGAAACACGTTGATCAATTTATTTTTATCAGGCGATCTTCTGGAAGCATTCTCAGTGTTAACTAAATCCTCAGCTATCTTGTAAATTTCATCAAATCTAGTATCTATTTGAGTCCGTAGTTTACTTACAAATTTTTTGATTTGTACGGCCGCTTGAACTGCAAAATATCAAACACAATATCACTCTCTTCAAAAAAGTTCGCGAATAAGTGAAAGAGAAAAAGAAATTAATGGTTTTTTAATTAATTCAGTAATGGTACTATTCCATGTACAAAACAGAAAAATTTTGCTGAACATCGGAGAAAGACAAGAACTAAAATTTACATTAGAGTGACTAAGAAACAACATTTTTATTTTATAGTAGAAAAAATTGGGGAAATTTTGAAATCAACAAAAACTAACCTCACATTTTTTAAATAAATAACTAAAAATCTTTATTTTTAAAAATTGACAATTATTTTATATCGTAAAAATTAATAATAAAATTAATATCATTTTTGAGATGAGCAAAAAATATGTTTTTTTATTATTTTGATTAATTTACCAAAATATCTAAAAAATGTTCTACTATAAAATATGGAGGAGAAATTTTTGACAAGTTCGTAAATTAACCTAAAATTTCATAGTCGTGCAGCAGCCAAAAAATTTCTCAAAGATTTTAAAACCTAAACAAATTAAGAAATAAATAATAAATTTAACAAAAATATATTATAAATATTTAGTTTTACATAATACATAATAAATCTAGTGAATTAGTATTCAAGTTTAAAATTTGAGTTGTTGTGATATGTATTTGTAATGGTTACTAAAATGAAAACGTCCTCTCGAAAGTCATTCACATACAAAACACCATTGCCCACAGTACGAGCTAGATTTGATCGTGAATTTCATTAAATGTCATAATTTGTTTTGTGTTTCTATTGTAGAATGACGATGAAAGATGAAGTAGATCGGTGCATCCTAGTACTAGTAGTGTAAATATTTCGGTACTGGAAGATAATGAAGAGTTGAAAGTTTGTTTGCAACAGTTTATGGAAACAGGACAATGTAAGTGGTGATGATTGACGACCGCTTGGCTAGTCAGTCTTACAAATTAATCTGTGTTTTTTTATATATTCGTAGGAAATCAACAAAGAAATTGTATTTCAAACAAATTTAATCGATACATTTGCCAATTTTTCCAAGACAAAATTTCCAAGTATTTGGTGCATCGGTATTGGAAGCATCGAGTAAAATTTATGGTTACAGGGTTGATATCGAGCACAAGGAAGTGATTCGAATGTATGGTGGTTTATCGTATGAATGTCGGCGGTAAAAAAGGTGAAATAAATGAGAATGAAGGGGGAATCGAAAAGAATGATCCAATTACTGAGGGTAGCAATAATGTGCAGGATCCAAAAGCAACAGCCAAGGCTAAAGCAAACTAGCGACGTCAACAAAGTTCATTCGTACCAAAATGTAAAGCAACGATAAATGGTAAACTAGATACGGTATCTTTCTTAGATTCCGTATTTGTCGATATAAAATCCAATTTAGTGAATGAATAGTTAGTCAATGAAGAGTTCAAATCGATCTTTTCCAAATACGCTGGAATCGAACAACTCGGAAATTTTATTTGATTACTATAATCCGTACTGGGATAAAACACCAAATGAATCTATACTCAATGAGGACCACACGACCCACCCAGAAATTTTATATGACACTATTTAGGGAATACAACATCAGTGATAATATAATCAGTTCGACAAGTCAAAAAATGATTTAAAAGCCTTGCAAAGTGTTGTGCAAATTGTTGAGGAGGTACTCAAACAATTGACAGGATAAATGTAAATATGTACCTCAGTGTATGTCAGTGATTCAGTGAAACGATAATTTATGTTTATCTATATTTTTAGTTATTGTGAAGGCAACAAACGGGCTACGATATGTTGTTGGATGATGTCAGTTAGACAAGACAAAATTGAAGGCTGGAACTAGGGTAGCTCTTGATATGACCACACTTACAATAATTGACCGCGTGAGTTGATCCCCTCGTTTATAATATGTCTCACGAAGATCCTGGTAATGTAACATATTCCGCTATTGGCGGCCTATCCGAACAAACTCGTGAGGTTATTGAACTTCCGTTAATATCGTGAATTATTTTTGCGTGTTGGTATAACACCGTCAAAAGGTTGTTTAGTATACGAATCACTACTCGCTCGTGCGGTAGCATCACAACTAGACGCAAATTTCTTAAAAGTTGTATCGAGTGCTATCCTATTAAATTGCTTAATCAAATGGATGGTTTCAATTCATTGGGCCAGGTTAAAATGATTGTGGCTTGATCGAATGGCGGTTTATGAATACAAGTAAGTCTTTGAATAAAAAATGTTAAAATTTTTTAACTAATAAGAATTTTGTTTTACTTTAGATTACTAGGCCTTCAAGCCAACTGTCATCAAAACATTAAAATGTATAATTATCAAAATGACTACGTACAAAATCTCGCGATGTATTTATAGGATCACAGAAACTTCCGTTTGATGTATGCGCCCACTGAAATTATTTTGAACAAAGGTTTTAACATAAATGAGTATTTCACTCCCGATTATGGTTTTTCGAAGGATGGGTTTCCAGCCAAGGGATCGGTTTTTATCGATTAATCATTACAAACACTGATAAAGTTGATATATTGGGGTTAAAATTAATATAAAAATCAATAAATAATTTTTACTTAGTAAAATGAAATAAAAAAAAAATAAATTAAATTAAATTAAAAAAAATAAAATCATCCATGTTTTAATTTTTTAGCGTGTCGTCGCACGACCAAGCACAAAAATTTATGTTTTACTACCATAAAAATATCAAAAAAATAAAAGTTTGCGGAGAGTGGGGGAATTTTTTCAGTTTTGCTGCTATAAAAAATACTTGATTTGATATTTTTTATGAAAAATTATGGCAGCACAACAACAATTTGCTCAGCAAATGCTCAGCAAGCTATAAACGTGGATGTTGGATAAATGTCTAAACGTTAAAGTTGCCGAGAATGACATCGATTCCATATTTAATGTTAAGTCGTCATCAACATCGTATAAACCTAGGAACATTATCCAAGTTAAGTTTGTTCGCAAAATGGTTAAGGATAATATAATGCGAGCAAAAAAAGGACGAAAAGAGTTTTCTACTGCCCAGCTTGGATTGTCGCCTGGTAACCTTATTTACGTCAACCATAGTCTATGTGCCGCAAAACGAAAAATTTTCACTGAGGCCTGGAAAATGATGAAATCAAAGAAGTGCCACCGCGTCTGGTATAATAATGGTCGAATTTGTTTGAAAATGGATGAACTGGGAAGTATATATACTGTTGATACAATAAGTGACCTTGAGTTATATAATAAGTAGATTTTCAAATTTATATTAACTTGTAAATATGAATGATTCATTTGGTTCTTTTCAATGTCACTTATATAATTCTCAAACAGATAATTCCAATTCATCCATTAATACTAATATTTGTAATTTTTCTAATTTCAACATCTCTAATTTTTCAGTTTTACATCAAAATATTCGCAGTTTGCGTGAAAATTTCGATAAACTTGTTGTTAACATAGCTTCTTTTAATGAATTACCTTCAATAATTTTTTTAACTGAAATTTGGATTTATGATCATGAGTTAGACTTCTATAAAATTCCTGATTACTATACGGTTGGTTGTTGTAATAACAATTATAGAGCTGGTGGTGTATGTGCGTTTTACGATTGTCATTTGAATTGTGTGTATGAATCGATATCTTTGAATTCGGCTGATATAATTAAATTATCGGTGACATTAAATAACATGACATATATTTTTGTTTGTGTTTATAGGTTGCAATTCATTTCAGTTACAAATTTCGTTTCTGATTTTACGGAATTTTTATCTAGGTTTAATAATCAAAATATTATTATTGTGGGTGATATGAATATTGATATTTTGGATTTACCTCCACAGAGTGATGAATATTTATTTATGCTGTCTTCATTTGGATTTCAATCATTAATTAATTCACCTACTAGAATTACTAGTAGCACTGCAACTTGTATTGATCACTGTTTTGCTCGAGTTAGTAACTTAACCAATTGCAATGCTTCTCTGCATAACTTTCATATTTCGGATCACCATTTACTTAAAATTGACATTGCTCTTTGTTCTAAATTGCCTTCAAATAAATCTTTAGTTTGGAAAAAATTTGATAAAATAAAGTTTATAGCTAATATCTCTGAATATGACTTTTCACCGTGGCTTTTCATTAACGATCCTGAATTAATTCTAACTAATTTTAGTTCAATTTTTAGTCGTATAGCTGAATCCTGTTGTATTAAGGTTACTAAACACAGTTCTAAGGTTAAGCTTAAGCCATGGATTTCTGATAATTTATTATGTTTAATGAGTAAAAAGAAAAAAATTGAAAGAAAATGTAAGAAACATCCAGAAAACGTTAAACTCCGTAAATATTATGTTAAACTTTGCAGAAAAGTTAATGACAATGTTGTTTCTAATAAGCACAGTTACTATAGCTTTAAATTTAATAGCTGTAATGGTGATAGTAAAAGAACTTGGTCTCTGGTTAATGACATTTTAGGGAATAGATCTTGTCACAGGATTGTTGAAGTAATATCTATTGATTCGGTAATTCTGTCTGGCTCGAAAAATATTGCTGATGGGTTTGGTAAATATTTCTCACGCATTATTCATAATTTAAGAGCATCTCTTAAGTCATCTTCTTCTTTTAACTGTTGTGTTTTTGATTATGTCAAGGAAAGTTTTTTTATTCATCCTGTGGTGGATTTTGAAGTTGTTTCAATTATTAATAATTTAAAATGTAGTAGTAGTTATGATGTTTTAGGGTTCAATTCTAATATGATTAAACTTACTGCTAACTGCGTTACCCCCATTTTAGTGAATTTTATTAATCAATGTTTTAGTTTTGGTGTTATTCCTGATTCTTTAAAAACAGCAATTGTTGTTCCAGTATTTAAGAAAGGAAAAAAAGACATCATGGATAATTACCGTCCAATTGCTCTTCAGCCTACAATTTTAAAAATTATGGAGAAAGCAATGAAATCCCGAGTGGAGTCATTTTTAAAAAAACATAAAGTATTAAATGATAATCAACACGGGTTTACAGCTGGGAAAAACACTGAATCATTGTTAACACATTTTTTAAGTGACATTCACATTAATCTAAATAATAAGAAATGTGTGGCTGCAGTATTTATTGATATTAAAAGAGCTTTTGATATGGTTGATCATAAACTTCTATTGCTTAAACTTCAGTCGATTGGTGTTCGAGGTGTTTCGCTGAGATGGTTCAGCTCTTACTTAAGCAACAGGAACTTTATGGTTAAAGTGGGTAACTGTTACAGTGTTCCTCACAGAATTGAATATGGAGTACCCCAGGGCTCTATTTTGGGACCTCTGTTATTTTTAATTTATATTAATTCCCTGTTCTTGTTAAACTTAAATGGTAAAATAACTGCATTTGCTGATGATGTAGCTTTAAGTTATAGTGATTTGAGTTCAGATGCAGTTACAAGCAAGATTAATTCTGACATGAAAGTCTTACGTTTGTGGTTTGATGCCCACTCCATGCTACTAAGTGAAAAAAGTAAGGTTATGTTTTTTAAATTGCTTGGTGATCCATATCGGAGTTATATTCCATTGATTTTCTATCATATAGATAATTGTGATTTAAGTAATTGTGGTGTCACGTGCAATAAAATTGAAACAGTGAATTCATATAAATACTTAGGATTAAATCTTGACACTAATTTAAATTGGAAAATTCATTGTCAGAAGATTAAGGAACAACTTAATTGTGCTCTGAGAGCTATTTATTTATTACGCAAATTTTGTTCATCTCAAATATTGAAAAATTTTTATTATGCCTGCGTTGAATCCCGCTTGAGCTATGGTTTACCATGTTGGGGAGGGAGTTATATGAATACCTTGGGACCTCTTTTCATTTTACAAAAGTA
The DNA here is from genome assembly GCA_932526605.1 of Nephrotoma flavescens. Lineage (NCBI taxonomy): Eukaryota > Metazoa > Arthropoda > Insecta > Diptera > Tipulidae > Nephrotoma > Nephrotoma flavescens. The sequence continues at coordinate 158,439,936 of OW052221.1, read as the reverse complement.
TATTTTACGTGTCATGTTTTTTAAGAGTCGACGAGATCATACTTGGCCTATTTTTTTGGAATGCAAGATATTACCAGTTAAACACCTTTACATTTTTAGAGTTTTAAAATTATTTTATTCAAGAAGTGGACAACGGTTGTTGAGATTAATAGCTTGTTATAATGTGCGCAGCAACTACCGATGCTTATTTACAATCCCTAGATTTGCTACAGAATTATTTCGTAAGTTTTATCTAGTATCTGCGCCTACATTTTTTAATCGTTTGCCGTTGTACTTACGATTGATGATATCTACCAATAAGTTTATTAGTCATGTGAAGGTTTGGTTGCTGAACAATAGAGATGTTGAATTTATGTTTGCTAAATAAGTTTTTATTGCATATGAATGTTTTCAATTTTTAATGCTTTTATATTAAATTAAATTTGTAACTTTTTTAATTTTTGTTAATTTTTTACTTAATAGTTATAATGATATGATTGAATTATTTTATATCCCCACATTACAATTAATTTGTTTTTGATGACTGTAATAGGTTAATCGCTACTGTCTTTGACATAGATTAACCTAATTTCTTAGCCTGTCTGTTTTGTTACATTTTTATTGTTAATTGTTGATGTATGATTTTTGGTTGAGAAAAATAAATAAAATAAAAAAAATAAATAAAAATAATCGGATGCGCCATTCTTCCTATAGTCGATCTGTATTTTTGTCTCGTTTTGGTTTTGCTGAGATAATATTGTATGCACATGGAATAGTACCATAATCAAACTGCCCCGTTATGTGTTTTTGGGTTCCAGTTTTCGGTATCATTAACAATTTCTTCAATAACAAGTATAATATTTTCTCCGTTATCCTTAAAAAGCAAACTCTAGATGAATAATTCCATCGCACACTAAACTTTGGCATTCGCCGTCCCACAATTTCATCCAATAACACGTTTCTTTTTGCAGAACGAGCAAAAAATGTAAAAAAACGACGACAAATTTCTAAAAACTATTTTACACTCCCTTAATTTGCTAACAGCATCAGATAGAATTAACTTTATACGCCGCCAGCCAACAGCCCCGTCATATGTTTGCGCGATAAGTTTTTCGTTACAGGTGCATTCGTAAGAAAATCTAATGCAACTTGTGCTATTTCAGCGGCATTTCTAGTTTTTGATATAAGGTTGGTATCCAGCTTGCGTAAGGTAGATTTTACATACAAATTTGACGTAAAATTTAGCTATCAAATAAAGGTCGGTATCCAGCTCGCGCTAAGATAAATTTTACATATAAATTTAGCTCACGATTTCGCAGATGCTGTATGCAGCTGACGTAAAAAGTTTGTAGTTATCTCATTCACATACAGACTTCGCTAGTGAAACTCTACAAACGTTTTCGCAGCAATGTATCTGCCAATAAAAATTAGAAAAATTTTGACAGCAAAACGTGAATTCGATTTTTTTTTTAATGGATGAACAAAATAATTTTCCAGACTATGAAAATAGTTTTGAACTATTTTCTTGTTTGTTCTAGGACAAATAAAACAAACGACAAAATTTATCTCTACATAAACTTTTTAGCTTACTAATCTATCTGTAATTTAGTGGAGGCTTGTGGAGACCGCGTTAAAATTTATTTTGCCAAGTGCCTACGGCAAATAGTGTAAACAGTAATTTATTATAATTTGCGCTACTGCTTAGCCCCTTGGCTTGGTGTTTGTCATAAAGATTAACATTAAAACATGTTGTGCATTTGGGAGTAATAGTTTTTAAATTTTTCACGTCGCGAATTGGTCTCTCTTTCTCTATTATTTTTTCCGTAAACGTTTTAGACCCAAACGACCTAAATTTAAAAAGATGTTGAATGATGCAATCGATTCCTTGATCGTTGTTTGCAAAAAACAATTTTTCTACAATAAAAGCCACGATCATCCAAATCAGTTGACTATAACTTGACCCTTAGAAATACGAGTAACCACGCTCTTGAAAATAAACACGCGGCCCAAGAATATTTTGTTTAAATTTTGTATACCTACGTTCTTGAAAAGAATTTGGAAATTTTCTTTCAATATAATTAACCTGTGCCAATCACTAAAAGAGTATTCATTTGTTTGGTTAATTTTGCATGTATGTTTGCATGGATTTGTTTGTAATCAGCAAAACCACCCAAATTTCAATTTTGTATAACTCTGAATGTAGTCATTTTTGGTTTAGTTTGCTTACAGTAGAAATCAAAATAAAACATATTCATTCAGTCTGGAACCGTTCAGTGGATCGCTTAAAACTAACAAAATCATCTGAGATATTTGTGATTATTATTGTAACATAGAAGGAGAATCAGCCGTTACACACGTAATGTGTAAAGAAGCACTGCTTCACGCTTGAAAATAAGTCGTAATATATTTTTAGTGCTAATTTAAAACCTTATTTTATATTTAAACACAAACATTTTTGTATTGATTTATTCTGCTCTCTCGAAAATAAAATTTAAACTAAAATCTACATCTCAGAAATGGCCTTAATTTTTTTTTTTATTTCCTTTCTATTTATACTTTTTACGCTATTTGCCGTAGGCACTTGGCGAAACACACTTATACTAATTAATAAACACATTTTTATTAATCACTTGTTTTTTGTTTCGCAGAATAGTTCTGCGAAACAAAAAACAAGTGATTAATAAAAATTTGTTTATTAACTTTCTATTTATGTTGAAGCTGCTTCAATGAAAATTTTTTGTTGAAAAATGAGTCGCAATTAAAACCGGTATCATAGGTAAACGGGGAAACAAGCGAAGATGAAGTTGCTTTTTCTACAACCCGTATGATTTTCGATTCTTTATTTGGTTAAGTACATGTATGTAATTTTTTATTTCGTGCTTCTATTTAAATAGTACTTTCGTTCGTACTAATATTATTATTGATTTGGTGATTTCGCTGCGCATGCATTGCATGCGTTGAATTCATAGAGAGCCGCCTCTGATAATAACTATAGAAATAACAATATCAACAATATCAAAACAACAAACAAAAATAATTTATATCGTACTAGCACAAATTATTCCGGACAAGTGGTGCAGTGGTTAAAGTTTCGGCACTTGGACCGGAAAGTACTGGATTTGAATCCCATCAGAAGCTAGATGCAAATCGAATTTTCATCATCGATTACAATCGGTTATGTTAATAAACACAACTAAGATCCTCTGATGAAGCGCAGAATTCAGCGCCGTTCCACCGTCCATATTCAGCAGAATTCAGCGCCATTCCATGTACAGGTTTGCATGAAGCTTGCAATGTGCAGGTGGTATACTGTAGTTGTATGAATAGGCGAATAGGTGAACGGGTTAATGATGTGGCGTGGTATCACAATGGGCCAAAAATGGCCTAAATGTCAACCACTGAAACCTAACCTAAAACACAAATTATAGAAATTATAGACAACAAAATTCGAATCGTTTCGCGAACCGAAACACTAATAACCAAGGATATTCTGGTTATAGAAATCAAAGATATAATAATCGAAATTATAGTAATGATAATCGTCGAAAGCAAAATGTACACGTGTTAGAGTTCGGAAAACGGGGTTATTCCTCCGATAACAGTCCAGGAGGATATAGTAACAAAAATAAACCAATTACCAATTCATTAATATACCATATTAACAACAATGTAGGTAATCTGATCGTGTTAAAATCTGATTGGTCGAGAGACTTCTTAACATTTCTGGTTGACTTTTCTGATCAGATATCACCGTATGCAAAGTAAGCAAGTTAAGAGAAGGTTTAAACATAAATGAAAATGATAAATGTAGGATAACAGCGAAGCGTATTCATTAGGTACGATAGTTACGAATTTTAACATTAACAGATATGTGCTAAGGTTTGAATGGTAGGTAAGGTTTGAATTATTTATAGCCCAATGAATGGCTAGAAGTTCTTTTTCTATTACCGGCTTGTTAAGTTCATGCTTATCCATTGAACTGCTCGCAAATGCAATCGGCAAATCATTTCCAATTTCTCCTTGAGACAGTACTGCTCCCAAAGTGAAATTCGATGCATCTGTCGTTAGCACAAATTCTTCATCAAAATTCGGATATTGAAATATTGATTAGCTTCGATTTTAATGACTCAAATGCCTCTTGACATTCATCTGTCCAGATAAATTTTGAATTCTTTTTCAGCAGACTATTTAAAGGTTTTGCTATTAAAGCGAAATCACGAATAAATCGTCTGTAGTAATTACAGAAAGCTACGAATCTACGTGTGCTATCTAAATCAGTTGAACACGGATATTTCTGTATTACTTCGAATTTCGATGGATCTGGCTTAACTCCTTCATTGGTGATAAGATGACCTAAATATGTGACTTATAAATACACCCTCTATCTCTTGGCTTACTATTATGCTATCTACACTTCGTTCTACATTTAACGCTTTATTATTTCTGTTCTTGGCGGTATGACTTAATTATTTTGTTTTGGAAGATTTATTTCCATAAGTAAAATATCTTCTTCAGGAAATTTAAGTACAACTACAAAAATTTCATTATATATTTTGCACTGATTTTGTCTAAAAAAAATCTCTTCCTATAATTCCATCAGTTAATATGGGAAAATTATCATCTACAATGTGCAATTTTTGTTTTAGCACATATCTCTCTCTCTCTCTCTGACTTTCACATCACATGAAGGGATTTCGCCGTCCGCACAATGGCCCTCAATCCATCCCGATCCATTGCTCTCGTCCTCCAGTTTCGACATCCTAATGCTTGCAAATCTTGTTCAATGTCGTCACGCCAGCGTAGTCGGGGTCTTCCTCTACGACGTACTCCGGCTGGTTGTTGGTGAAACACGTTATTTATCATCCGTTGTTGTGGAGACCTTGTAACGTGGCCGAGCCATCTCACTCGATTGGATTTAATGAATCCGATGATATCGCTGCCTCCGAGGAGTTGCTTTATTTCGTGATTCATACGAATCCGATATTAGTTGTTCGCAACTTTAATTGGACCAAAACTTGAACGGATGACCTTCCTTTCGAATGTAGATAACAATCTACAATCGTTAGAGGTCATGGTCCAGCTCTCGCTTCCGAAAGTCAGCACAGGTCTCATTAGTGCTTTATAAAGTGCAAGCTTGCACGACTGCGATAGATGTTTCGATCGCAATAATCTTGATTGGGCGTAGAAAACTCGTTGTCCGGCAGCGATTCGGGCTTTTATTTCTGCCTGCATTTCATTCAGTGATGTTATAACTGACCCGAGGTATTTAAAGTTTTCGACACCATCAAAATTGTGGCCGAGGTATTTAAAGTTTTCGACACCATCAAAATTGTGGTCGCCAATTCCGAGATTTGCCATAGAGATGTTCCTGGGTGTTGTTAGATTTTTGGTTTTATAGCTGTTCACCAAACCAAGTCTTCTTGCACAGCGTTCGAGCGGTATGAAACTGTCTTTGATATCGCTAGGTCTTCGGCCAAGAAGCACGATATCATCTGCTTATCCAAGAATTTGGCCGGATTTATTAAATATACAGCGCGAAGTTTCGATGTTGCTTTTTCTCACTACGTACTCAATCGCCAAATTGAACAGCAAAGACGCGAGTGCATCACCTTGTCGAACGCCAGATGTTATTTCAAAGGAGTCTGACACAGTTCCTTCAATTACGATTCTACATACAGACCCAGACGTTGTTAATTTACACAGCGAAACGAGTTTCTCTGGAATTCCTAGGCATATGAGCGCGGCCCATAGGTTGTCGCGGTTTATACTGTCATATGCACGCCGGAAGTCTATACACTCAGAGAAAAAACGAAATTTAAAATTAAATATAAAATTTTTAATTCAAAAACATTGCTTCATCAGTAGAAAGGGCAAAACATTTTATAACTAAAACCACCTCTATTTAAATTGAAACGAAACCTTTTAAATATGAATCTATTATATCAAAAAAATAAATGTATTAGAAACGATTTAGTTTCAAATTAAATCGCATTCAAACTAAAACTTAGAATTTTAAAATCATATACAATTCGTTTTGGTAATTTTTTTTTTCAAAATATTTGTCAACATTGATCGAAACAGCTGTTTCCTCAAAAATGTGCAAAACAACATTACACAAATTTCAAACTTCTTAAGCCAGTGATATAATTCGCTAAATCTATATGTTCTTGTGTTATACTATAGGTATAAACAAGATTGAGTTTTTACAGTTTCGTCGTTGCAGCCTGATGAGTAGACCAACTTTTTATCAGTAGAAAACCAAACTGCCAAGAAAGAATTTGAGGAGGTTTTCATTTTGTATGGGTTGTGTATATTTTACATAATGACCCTGGGCTGGGGTTTAAAATGGAGGGGGAGTTAATTTTCTACTTTTTGTGGTAGATATTTATTATAAGTACATGAAGAGAAACATTACTTCTTTGGTTTTTGATGACTTAAATAGGAGAGGAAATACATAATTTTCTACTTTTTTCAAACCGCAACGTAGTTTATTGTATTGAACATATTTGAATTGAAATTTTCTCCATTTAGATTCATATGCGAACAACGTATTCATATCATCAATGTTGCATTTTAAATTTAAAAGAAAAGAAAACACTAATAAAATTAAACTTTAAAAACCTCAGCAATACATTTCTATATGTTAACCGATTTAAAATAAAAATTAATATCTCTAATTTAAAGTTGATTTGTTTTTAAATCTATATTTCAATTAAAAAAAACAAATAAGCTTTTAGAATGATCGTTTTCAAATCAAAATATTTCGTTGTTGCTTGGAGAACGTATATGAAATTTTTTAAAACGAAACGTTTTTTTTTTATTTTTAAGTTGTTTTTTCTCTAAGTGTATATAGTTGATGTATGGTTATGTTGTACTCCCAACATTTTTCCAAGATCATCCTCATGGTAAAACACTGGTCCGTGGTTGATCGGTTGGGTCGAAAACCACATTGACAGTCGCCAATTTAAGTAGATTCTGGTACTTCGGTTTAATTTTTCTTCATTTGTTAAAAATTAAAAAATTCCCACTATTTCATCAATACTTTCAAAATGCAGCTCTCCTACTCTCGTTTATAATAAAATACTCCGTTATTTCAATACCGAACAACCATGCTATACGATAATTTGGTTTCTGGATTCAAACTACTGCGCAATAGATTTTTATTTTTAATTTAAACCCTTATTTTAAATTAAAACACCAAATTTTTTTGTCTTGTTTTATTCTGTTCTCTCGAAAATAAAATTTAAACGAAAATCTACATCTCAAAAATGTCCTTAATTTTTTTTATTTTCATTTCTATTTTTTCATTTCGGATTCACGGACAAAAATTTTATGTCGCACCTGCGTCATAAAATTTTTGTCCGTGAATCCAAAATGAAAAGATAGAAATGAAAATAAAAAAAATTAAGGACATTTTTGAGATGTAGACTTTTGATTAAATTTTATTTTCGAGAGAACAGAATAAAACAAGACAAAAATATTTAGTGTTTTAATTTAAAATAAGGGTTTAAATTAAAAATAAAAATCTATTGCGCAGTAGTTTGAATCCAGAAACCAAATTATCGTGTAGCATGGTTGAAATAGTCTGCTGCGTGTTTAATACATAGCAAATAAGAAAAAACACATTTTTTAGTTTTTTTTTGTATATTATACAGTAGGTGACTTAAGATTTTTAAAGTATCGATTTCCAATGTTTGTAAATCTATGAAATAAAAATTAATTTTTAAGTGACTTACTGTACATAATATCGACAAAAACTAATATAAATAAAATGAACAAAATACAATGAAAATGTTAAGCCCCGCCTTTTAATATTTGTATTATTTTTGTTTAGTTTTTAATTATTTACTCCCCAAAATACGAAACCAAGTAAAACAGCAGGGGCGGTATGTTGTACCATCACTTCGAATCGAAATTCGAAAAAAGTCGAATGGCGGTATGTTGTATCATTTTCGAAAAGCAAAAGTGATACAACTTTCACTTTTTCGATTCGACTTTTTTCGAATTCGACTTTTTTCGATTCGAAGTGATGGTACAACATACCGCCCCAGGAGTCATAAACAACAGAAAGAAACAAATGTATATTCACCTTTCATAACTTCGCATTAAAAATTCAAAACAAATCCGAAATTTAAATGCATACACATGGTTTTAATGATGACAATCTCTCTCTTTTTAAATTCTTGCTCAGTGTTAAAATCTCAAAACAAATCCGAAATTTAATTGCATATACATGGTTTTAATGATGACAATCTCTCTCTTTTTAAATTCTTGCTCAGTGGTCAAATTAAATAAAAATTGTCACACGAAAATAAATGTTAAATTAACAATTTTCATTAAAGGAAATTTATATGAAATTTCAATAAAGTAGAACGGAAATATAAATGGTGTGACTTAAGTAAAAAACGCATGAATGTTTAAATTAACAAAAAATAATAGAAAAATTCTATTATTTTTTGTTAATTCAAAATCCATCTCTAAAGAGAATGGATATTTAATTATAAAATAATCTTAAGATTATTTAGTATAAGTGTTTAGTGTAAAAAGTATTGTAAAAGAAAGTTTGAATAAAAATATTTTTTTTATAATATTTAAAACTTATAAATACGTTAGTTGCGCGGATTCCACAGTGAAACAATTTTTTTCAGTAAAAAATACTGGGAAACCGAAAAGAGGAGACTATACATATTAAAATTACGTTAGTGTGATAAAGACATTTTTTTTTATACATCTTTCCTAGGTAGAACATGTTTATCTTATTAAATTCTTAATTTGTTATCTTACTGTGCTGTAAAACAAAGTGAAATGATTTTCGGATAAACCCTAACATTCGCCTCATAAATGTATATGTAGAGTAATTAGCGAGATGAATTTTCTGGGTGGATTACGAAATTTCGGTTTTCAAAATTCCGGTTTCAAAATCTCGAATTTCATTAATCCCGGTTTCAAAATAACGGTTTTCAAAATCCAGGTTTTCAAAATCCCTATTTTCAAAATCCCAGTTTTCAAAAGCCCGGTTTTGAAAATCCCGGTTTACAAAATTCTGGTTTTCAAAATCCCGGTTTTCATACATTTTGGTTAAGGGAAATTCTATCAAGCAAATTCATTAATATTTGATAAAAAATTACGAAATATTCCTTAAATTAAATTAAAAAAAAATATATTACCCATTTTCTAGAACTTATTGCAAACTCATTTTTGAATTTTGTCAAAAAATCATTAAGAGTCCTATTTTCCCACACGTCAAATTTTAAAAATTTGAACCTGGATTTCCTAAAAATCGGGATTTTTTTATACAAAACCGGGATTTTGAAAACCGGGATTTATAAAAAACCGGAATTTTGACAAACCGAGATTTTGAAACCCGGGATTTCGTTACACACCTCAATTTTCTTCTCGAATCGCGTAATATCATCGTTGATATTTTTACTTATTTTTGATTAGTGTTGTTATTTTAACTTAAGTAATCGTGTAATGCAATCAATGATTAAAGCTTTGAATTCATTTTATAGATATCGAAATTTCTATAAATTAAAGAAAACCCTTAGTGTATGTCGATGTTTATTAATTGTAGTTTTAAATACAAATCTTTGATAAAAGAAACATGTGTTAAATGACATGAATAAAATGTAAGATAATCGTTTGCATACCTGTTTTAATAGAATATCCAACATTAATATACAGCATATCAAATTTTGTTCAGAATCTGATGAGAACTCAGTATTTTTTGAAGTTGGTACTTCATCGTCCGAAATTGCTGATGTATTTCCAGAATCATCCTCGACGACTGGAGCTACAATGACCATCAAAAGTTAGGTATTTCTTTTGTATTACAAATACAAATTACTCACAAATTGAACTCCGCCTTGGAGGTAACGTAGTTTCTTTATCTTTTGGATTTGGTGGTTTTCCGATCTTATCGTCTTCCCTACCCCAAATTTCATGCTGGACTCCATGCTTCATAATTCGTACCCCATCACCAAACATTGCAAACAGCTGTTGTAGCGGTATTAAAATTTCAAGTTTGGTTAGAATCTGCAACCAATGCAATGCCTGCTGTTGTACTTTGGCCGTAGTTTTTTCAAACCTTATCGTTACAAAATTATACATAGTTTTTGCATCTAAGCCTAATGGGCTCATGTCAGGATCTAATATTTTACTTAGTACAATTTTTAATTCTTGTAATTCTTTTTCTGGCACGTCATTTGTTATAGCTTCCATCCAATGCGGCATTACTACATCCCATATTTCCGAAGTTATAATTTCGTAAGGCACGAGACATATAAGTCGATGTAAACCTTCCTTTAAATGTGACGTACGTGAAGCTAATGTGTCCCAATGGCCACCAACTCGAGCGTATTCCGGCGGATGCGGTAATAAACAAGCTATAAATTCCTTATAATTTGTCTTGCTAATATCTTTGAGCCATCCACATACATGTTCCATTTTCAGTTTCTCGAGTGTTGATTCTATTTGGCCATCATAAGAATAGGCGGTAACATGAAACCAATGAAACAACATAGATAACAGCCGCCCAAGGACTTCAACTTGTGTATCCGGTGTCGGAGTACATCGACCCACTAACAACCAAATTCCGTATCTTCCCAATAACTGTCGTTCTTCGAGTGAAATATTATCTTGAAGTTGTATAGGATTACCAGGTTTTGATTCAGAAGCGGATACGTCACGGCCCGGTTCAAAATTTATTGGCTTAGCCTCTCGTAGTAAACTAATAATCGCTTCTACCATATAATTTTGCATTTCTGCATCCATTTGCCATGTAGGTGGTAAACTTCTGTGAACAATGTGATCTCCACCACGTCTACTATTATGCCTATTTCCATGGCACTGTGAACAATATCGAATAGGATGGTTCCCATTATAACTTGCGCACTCCATTGAAAAACAAATTGATACGGCTGATTTTTCAGATGAACGACAATTTTTATTCTCACATACCATTGACACTTGTTGCATGGGGCGAAGTATATCACTAAAAATTTGATTTGGATGTTCGCGATGTATGTCATTAGCACATTCAATACACAAATATAATGGCGGTGGTGAATCAGGCGCATAGTGTGTACTTATTGAATGGTCATAACATACTTTAGCTGCTTCTGCATTTCCAGCGTTGGGACATGATTCCCGTTGGCACACAAATGGGACCAAATCATCTACGAGCATAAAAGAAATGATTAGAAGAATTTGTAAAGCGGAAGTTATTTGTTATGTCATACTTGTAAATTTACAAAGTAGTCCTCTGCGATCAAATAGATTTGGATTAAATGCTGGCCAATAATAAAACAGCAATTTCGCCGCCGATGATCGAGACGCTGCTGTTCCATATGCAATGACGCATAACAAATCTTTCACAACATTCTGTTTTAGCGCCATTAAACATTCCAAAAGTTGGCAATGGTGCGCTGGATTATTGGAATATTGAAAGACAAGCATAATAACTGCAGCAATTGACTGACATGCCTGACATTCTTGATCTTCAATATTTTGCCGTGCTGTATAGATCATACAAATTTGAATATTATTTTTATCTTTTCACTAAAACTGTTAATCTAACTTACTAATGGTAAACGGTAATATATAATAACATAGATAATTAATAACATCTTGATGTAATGTAGGCGGTAAGACAGATATACTGGATGCGGTTAAATATGGTAAATTATCAATTAGGTCTTTTTCTAAAAATGGCAGAATGCAACCTAAGCATTGCAGTACAGCTTTTCCAAAGGCCAATATGCCATACTGTATATTTGGTGCCACATCTAATAACATGGCTAAAACGTTAAATAAATTTCCGTATTCGAGATTCGGATAGGCTGACATCCGATATTGATCTTTCGAAGAATCTCTCATCATTGTTAGCGGTGAATCAGGAACATCTTTTAAAACAGTTAGTAGGGTTTGAGAAAAATATTTTATTGTATTTGCTATATCCACGCCGGATGGTGGAGTCGGTGTCGTCGACCCTTGTAGTAAACGAATATGATTTTCATGTAGAGAACGTAATTTAGCTTGAACTGAAATTAGAAAAAAATTGTTAATAAATTTATTTAAACAGCCGATGATGAATACTGTAAAATTTAAAGTGTTGTAATCGGAAACTGAAAAGAAAAGACGTAAACAACTTCATAAACGCAATGGTTGCTTTGCTGCAATTATTACAAATTTGGGCGGTCGCTTGGGAAGGCAAACAAGAATACGCAATAACGGAATGAAATGAAAACACCCAACCCCGCCATGCCAATATGCCTCATTCAGCAATTCTGGAAGCTGGCTAGAATTCAATGGAGTAATAAATCATTAATCTGAATATCAATATTCATTATGAAACCGTAGAAATAAGGCGACAGAAGGATCTCATCTGTGGGATGTAGCGCAAGCGAAATAAAAAAATCGAAAACTAACATATTACCGAATGCATATGATGTCCCAGGCCGATGCTTTTGGAACATTAGCTGGTGAACAATTATTGAGGACGTTGTTACAATTTTTTGACATTATTATCAAAACAAATGTAAAATTTGTGGGTCATTTTTATATGAAAAGCGATAAAATACAAAGTTTTTTTTTAATAATGCAATGTAACAACCACCAAGTAGGAATCTTACCTAATTGGTGTGTGGTGGTTTATGGTTCATTTTAAAACTTAAGTTAATTTATTTCTAAGGCAACTCTTTTTACAATTACATAGATTCGATTTTCTTAGAAATAATTCAAGAATGGAATTCAATTTACATTAAATCGATGTTATTAAACTGTGGTGGTGGAAAATATAATTTTTTCTAATAATTCAGAAAATGTACATAACACTATAAAAAGGTGGTTCAACTTGTATTTATCAAAAAAGTTTTTAATTTACCGTATCAAATTAAAAGAACAACTTACATGCTGCAGCTCTCGTGCCCATATTAATGAGCTGAATTTTTATACTGCCAGTCATTTGAAAATATATAATAAAGCATACAGACAAATTAATCCACTACAAATTTTGTTTAAATAAATAGAAAAATTTATTGTTATTTAATAAGCGCTTAATCATTTGATAAATCGCATTTTTTTTTTATCCAAAATCCAATAAACACCTCATATTCATTAGATAAAATATTTATAATCACATATTATATTATAAACATAATTTTAAATACAGAAACCTAAATAAATAAAATATAGAAAATAAATTAAAACTTTTGCAATGTTATAATATTTAAAATGGTGAACTTTTCCACATTAAGAAAATGCTATAGATCTTTTCCCCCCTTTTGGCATAGCAATACCAAAATTACGAATGAAACGAAACAGTACGAGACAGAAAATAATCAATACAATTTTTCAGACATTTATTTTGTTTTCTCTACTTTGCCATTACTCAATACTCATGAAAACCCGAAACAGCAAATGTGTGCAGATGACGAAATTGAACGTTTTCGGAAGCTGTCATATATTAGTTTAGATATTCGTACAAATTATGTGCATAGTTTTAAAATGATGTATACAACGTTTATTTGTTATTTATAATCATATAACGCATCGAATCGCTTTCTCTTTTGCAGGTACAAATGGTAGAAATGTATTGTTTTTTAGGGTTGTGGCATTATTACAATGTATTTAAAGATACATGTCACGATTCAACATTAAAGTTCAAAACATTAGATTCATTTATTTCATTTTTTAATTTCTTGTATCTACAACTATTGTATAACTACTGCTTTCATGTATGTGAAGTTAGCCCGAAAAGTAGCCCGAAAAAATGTGTCCTTGCTATAAATTTAATATTTTCGAGCCAGCCCGAAAGATTTATAAAAAACTGCATTATCTTAAATACTCATCCCGAAATATTTTTACATCAGTGTATTAAGCTATTTGATTTCACATGCCGAACTAAATTTGCAACAAAAATTAAATAATATAATAAAAAATAATAAATAAACATTTTGTTAGCCACCACGTAAATTTACCAAAAATATATTATAATTATAATAAAACAAAATCATAAATGATCGTTGAAAATCTATACTAAATATATGGTCACATGGTCGCAGGATCAATATCACGAATTTAAATATATACACTGATTATCATACCCAACGAACAATTTTGGTTTACAAAATGTTTACTGTAACTTTACTCTGTAGCTGTAAGTGTATTACTGATGTAAAAATATTTCAGGGATGAGTATTTAAGATAATGCAGTTTTTATAAATTTTTCGGGCTGGCCCGAAAATATTAAAGTTATAGCAAGGACACATTTTTTCGGGCTACTTTTCGGGCTAACTTCACATACATACTGCTTTCCAAACAATAATAAATACATGGAGTGGTTCATAAACTACTGGGCTGGGTTGTTGTACCATCACTTTCAGAAATCAATTAACATTCTATTTCGCGTAAACAATTATGTGTTTTATATAGTGAGTTCAACCTCTTGATATTATTCTGAACCTTCCCTCTTTCCTACATTTCGATAAACGTATCACGAAAAAATTATTTGGTGATAAATAGAGTCGGTTAACCTGCACTCGCGAGCAAATAAATCGACTCAACCGTTCAGCGCTCACAGAAAGTATAATTTTTTTAAAAGCTTAACCGATTTTCACAAGACATTATTTTTTTGAAAGTCTGATACTTTTACTTTAAAATGACACTATTTTCATGAAACTTGGTTTAGTACTTTTTATATAATGAATTTTGAATGAAAACGCAACCAAAATTGATAATTATGAAAAAAAAGTATGGGGGATATGCCGATGCCTAAGTTGTAAAATTAAAACCTCGTTTAACCCATATTAGCCCAGCGATCTATTTGTAGATCAATACAAAAAATCTTTTGAAAAGAGAATTGGATACATTATAACGGTATATTTCCCGTGGCGAGCTGCAGCTATCGTGGGGGTCACAGGTGGTGGATAGTGAACGGCCTATCGATAGGTAGGTTAGCGGTGAATTAAATAAGCCGTCCCCAACCGCAGCTCTGCTGGGAGGAGAGTCTCAGAGAACGGGGGAGTGGTTAACCTCTGTTCACCAAATTCTGAGTGCCTAGGATACCCAGTAGGGAAAGGCGAATTGATGGCGCCATAAAACCATCGACCACAACCACGGTGCACTGAGCATCACGTCTCCCTGTACTCCCGGGCCTCCAGGTAGTGAGTGGGTAACCCTATAAACTATAATCCTATGAATGAAGTGGGTCCCATTTGTTTGGGATATCCAACAACATGGAAAAACAACAAAATAAAATTAAAGGGGCCAGCACCCTTCAAAAACCGGAAGAAGGTAGCAAACCCTAACCGTGAAGGTGGGGCTTCATCATCAGGGCAAGGTTAAGCGACACTTTGGCATCGAAGCCAGGTAGAAGCGGAACCGCTAAAGGAAATAAGGGGGATTGAGGGAGATCCCTCAGTCGAAGCGTCGATACAGGGAGAGACGGTCGGCGTACAGAATTTTAGAAAAACTGGCTGCGACCCCTGAGGGGCAGCTTACAGTAGAACAACGAGGATCTGTGGCATGGGCTAAAAAAACTGTCGGCTGTGACAGCTCGGAAAGGGCTCTTGTGTCTAAAAGACAGAGGTCCCAGGAAGAGCTGGAAACGGGCGAGAGTAAGCGAGCCAAGGTTCAGGTAGAAAAGACGTCGGGTGCTCCTAGGGATCAAAAGCTGAAGCTATTCAGTGAGATCCGAGCCGGATAAAGTAGAAGAGATCCTCGAGATCATTCAGGCCAGCAATCCCGATCTTCCAACGGAAGACTGGAGGGTTATAGAGTGAGAGGAAGCTAAGGGAGGCTTTAGATTGGCAATCATGTTGATAAATAAAGAATCCTTGGGGGGCTATTTGGGAATTCGATTCGATAACGAGAGTATAAGATTCATATTTGATTTGAATGTGATTCGATCGATTCTTATTTAAAATCCAATATGAATCTTGTACTCTCGTTATCAAATCGAATTCCCAAATAGCCCCCCTGGCTTCCCTTGCAAAATTAAAGGAAGTGATTAACTTCGGGTTAGGGTCGATCACTCTCAAAGTATATAAAAAGGACGAGACCGACACAACTGCGAAAAACCAGCCTGGGGGTGACGGCGAACGGACCCAGCAGGAGACGGTCAAGAAGGCTGAGGACGGCCATGAGAGTGATGCTTCGGCTCTGGGGAGCATAGTTAGGGGAGGTAGCCTCCTCTCTCTGGAGCCTAACAGGATCTGTGGCCTCAGACTGAAAGCGTATAAATTACTATACTCAAGCAACTCTGAGAAGATCAGATCGTGTATTTTAGCGAAAAATAATTTGAATATTTGAGGTTCCACCGGATAGCATGGGGGAAATGATCCGGGAAGCAGATCAAACAAGGGTAGGTGTTTTACTCGGATGTCATGTAAATGCGCATCACACAATCTGGGGAAGCACAGACATCAACGAGAGGGGTGAGTTATTTTTTGATTATTTATTAAATACCAACCTTTTAGTTTGCAATATTGGACGAGAACCGACATTTATTATTAAAAATCGACAGGAGGTTTTAGATGTCACCTTTGTGTCAGAAACGATCTTTCATATGATCAGAGGGTGGAGAGTGGCGAAAAAGCACTCATTCTCTGATCATCGATATGTAATTTATAACCTCGACATTAAACCTGTTACCCGGAAATCCTTCAGGAATCCCAGAAGGACAAACTGGAACAAATATGGAGAGGTGTTGAAGGAACTACTGCCGCTGGAGGTTCCTGGACTTCCGGCGACAGTAGAGGAATTAGATGGCATGGTTGATGTTGTCACAAAGGCATGCAATCTTTCATTTAATGCTGCGTGCCCCCTAATAAAGCCTAGGGGCAGGCAGAAACCGATATGGTGGACCAAGGAGTTGGGAACATACCGGAGTTTGTATAGGAGAGCTTTTAATAAAGCTAAGAACACAAGGGAGGTTCGGGATTGGGACTCCTATAAGGAGGACCTCAGAAAGTACAAAAAAGAGTTGAGGAAGGCACAAAGGGGGTCTTGGAGACTCTTCTGTTGTAGAATGGAGGAGGTCTCTGAGACTTGTTGCCTTAGGAAAATTCTAGCTACTAAACCAACCAGTCCTAGTTATTTAATTAGACCAGACGGGTCATGGACAACTTCAAGTGCGGAATCATTAGAGCTCCTCATCGAGACCCATTTTCCGGGAAGCTTTGAAGACTCGACAGAGCCTGGTGCTAATCGAGTAACACCTGCAATAGAGATGGAGGGCATCGCGGATAAGGAGTGAATCCGTTGGGCGCTGAATGGGTTTAAACCTTATAAAACGGCGGGCCCGGATCGGATTATACCAGCAGAGATCCAGAGGAACTCAGCAGTCATCTTCCCCTTTCTGGAAGGTATCTTCATGGGATGTCTGAAACTGGTCTATATTCCTAAAAAATGGACGGAGGTCAGAGTGGTCTTTATCCCGAAATCGGAAAAGCTCGCACGCCTATCCAAAGGATCTGAGACCTATAACGGTTGTTTTTTATTTTTCCAACAAATTTTTTGTTTTCCAAATTCATCATACGAAATTCTTACTATATTTTATATTTTATGCAAGAAAAATTAATTTGGGCTTTAACGTTTTGTGACTACGGTATTTTCGTAGACTGAGAGACACTCTACCAGCATATCTGACGTTAGATCTTACAGAGGTGCAGATATGGACAGCGATCTTGTACTTGTCACATTTAAATATAAGTTCAAACTGTCATCTACGTTCAATAGACAAACACAAAAAACCGTTCGATGGAATGTCGATGCTCTAAAAGACCAAGTGTCACTGCAGAGCTACCAATCAGCAACAACAAATGAAGCTCCCTCTAACATCCAGGAGCAGTGGCACGCTATACAGTCAGCCATAACCACAGCGGCGCAAAACTCTATCGGAAGAAAACCGCCGAGATCCCGCAATGATTGGTTCAATGATCAATACCGCCTGTGGTTCTATTCAGGTTTTCCCCGGGAATAGGGAATTGGGAATTGGTGACGTATTTCTAGCAGTTGGGAATTATTTATACCCCAATGTGTGTTCTGGCGCTTGGGATTTTTTTTTATTGGGAAAAAATAATTCCATTTTATAGCAGTTTTGACGTTAATTTTTCCCAATTATTTTTTTAGGGAATTGTAATTCGTACTTTTCGAATTTCTAAACATTATTTTTTGTAATAAATATATTTTAAAAAATAGATTAAACTTGTATTAAGGTCACAACATGCGTTTTAGTTTATAAAAAACAAAATAAAAAATTATTCCCCTAAAAATTATTCCCAGTCTACCAGAATATACATTTGGGAACGGGGAATAAATATTTGGGAATTATTGCAATTTGTAATTACAGCAAAATATTTCCCCAATTCCCTATTCCCTGGGAAAGCCAGAATAGGGCCACTGGTCGTCAAAAATAAAAGAAAACTTCGTGAAAAACGGTTGGCTCGCAACACTAGAAGTACTCAAACAGAATAACTACGCGAGTTAAAGTTTATGCAATCGTGTATAGCGAGGTGGAAATAACTTTAACAAATTTATTTATTCGTAAGTTTATTTTATTCTGAATTACAAACCAAATCTACCCGATTTACAATTTAATCACTATATATATAGGTTTCTTACATTTCTTATCTAACATAATTTTCTTATTTCTGATTGGTTACAAATGTATGATTTTTATTCCCAGGAAAATATAATAATAAACATATGCAATATGTTTATTTTACAGTTTATCTACATATATTCATATTTTATTTAATTATTATTTGTGGGATAAAATAAATGCATAATATGCATTAGATTATTACAGTTAAGATAGCGATGGAAAACAGCGTCCATGAAGTATAATGGCTAATAGCATGATGGCTTGTGATACTTTGCAATTGTGCAATATGTTCCTGATGTTGTAAGTTATAATTATTTAACATAGAGAGATTAACTGATGGATGGACATCGTGTATAATTAAGTCATTGTATGGTTGAAGTATTGACACGTCGTCCATATAAGTTGCACGTTGATTGGTGTATTGGATGTTATTGATGGTAATGGTACAATTGAAAAATGATGAGGTTGATTCCTTGTACTCCTTTCTGCCGTTGTATGCAAGTTGATGATATGTCTAACATGTTTTTACTATTAACGTAGATGTATTGGGGTAGCATTTGTTTGATTTCCTCCGGAAGGGTAATATTTGTCAAATTACATTTAGCCGGAGTGTTGTATATAATTTGTGTAACACAATGATGTTGGCTTATACATACAAACTGATACAAACTGTTACAACAAACTGATATTGTTTGAAGTAGGCTGTGTCTTCCACTTTGTTGCAAGGTGTTTCTTGTTCGTCGATATATTGGTATTATTGATTATTAGCGATTAATGAAGGATGGGGAATTGATATAGAAAAGGAATTATTAATAGTAACAGGTTGTATTAGGTATTGTTTGAATTTGGCTGGGTAAAAATTAGGTATTTGTATAGATAATATGATATTTGATTGATTGTAATAAGCTTGAAGTGTTAATAATTTATATAACTCATTTTCTGAATGAATAGTAACATCCTGTTTCATGAAATGTTTTTGAATATATTGAATTTCTTTATGATTGAGTATGTGATGTGAATTAATGGTTTGAATTCTAGCTAATAATGTTACTTCGATTAAGTTATCGAGGTGTTTCTGTAACGTATGTATATTATACAAAGTGTGATATACATATTGATCTAGTAGCATAATACTGTGGAATCCATTTGATACGTTCCTATTTACTTCTAGTTCTCTAGCTAAATTTAATGAACTGTTATTAATTGTTTCCTTAATGTAATTGAATCTTTCTATCATTTGATTATTTATGTCAATTTGTTCATTGAGTTTGGATGTTAATAAATATTCTTGATTTTGTAATTGTTGTAGGGCTTGACTAATTTCTATATAATCCTCATTATCTAGATTGCCAGTGAAACTTTTAAGTATGGATCCTAATGCATTAAATGCACCTCGTTTGGTCCTATATGTAGGCTTTAATGAGGCTAATGTATGTTTAAGCTTTGTTAAATCTATGGTCACAATACTAATCTTATCTTTTACTAATCTTTGATATGGAAGGAAAAAGGGTGAATGTAAATCTATTTTATTTTGTATTTGAGATACGTTATCTTCTAAATTTGAGATAATTACATCATATTGGGTTAAGGGTATTATGTGTAACAATCTGTTGTAATTGGTGATGATTCTGGCTTCTCCAATTTGTATAGGGATGATTCCTTTGTTGTCATCATAATTATAAACTTCCAAGGTTTGGCTGGAGGCATCCTTCAACCTGCAAAGTTTTCTTTATTTTAGACTTATGCACCTTGCGATTCTTGTTAGTTGTTATCGTAACTTTATTATTTTTTATGACTTGATGTTTAACGAAAGGTGGATGTACTTTATTTCGTGTATTATTTTTTTCGTAGATAATTTCGTTTGGCTCGTAGTTTTTTGGATCATGTCTATTTTGATTTAGTTTGTCAATAATTTTTGTCTTAAGTCTACTATTTCTTTGTTGTATCAAAGCGCATAATTTTTCATAATTATTATTTTGTTCTATTATGTATTCGTTTAATGGTTTAATAACAGTATTGGGGAATATTTCGGTTTTTTGATAATGCCCGTTTTTTAGTTCCATTGGTGTGAACTGAGTGGACGAATGAATGGAGTTGTTGTATACAATTAGCGTGTCCAACATTAAATCTTCGGGTTCTTTATCTGGATATTTCGAAACAAGGACTCTGTAAATTTCTATGATGGTTGAATGAAATCTTTCTACAGGAGAGTTTCCAGTGGAGATTTTAGGAGTAGTAAAGTGGAGTTCTATGTCATGAGATACACATAGATCTTTAAATATTTTATTGTTAAACTCTGTTCCTCTATCTGTTATGATTTTCTTGGGTTTGCCATGGGTAGCAATAAAGGTTTTCATAATTTTAACAACTTCCAATCCAGTTTGCACATTTAGTAAGATAGCAGTTCCAAATTTTGAAAATTTGTCTATTATGGTTAGAAAATTAGTACTTTGTATAGAAAAAATATCCATATATGAACAATTTCCATGTGCTTTCCTGGGGTGTCGGTAATTTCTAATTTAACCTTGTCTGGGGTTCTATTATATTTCTGAGTTTGACAAATTTCGCAACGATTAATGTATTTATGTAAAAAAATTTTCATCTTAGGAAAATAATATTTTCTCTTGAGTTGCTGGTAATTTTCAGTAATTCCACGATGACCGTTTACATCATGAATTTTCCTAATCATTTGAATCTGATCCAATGGATCTTCTATATCTTGAACCATTGTTTTACACCTAAGCAATTTAAATTTAGATTCTTTGTATCTAGTTTTTAATAATTCATTAATGATTCGGAAAGTATTCTGATCACATGCAATAGCAATTAATTGCTCTGGTTGAACGTATTCTAAAAGGATATCTTGTAATATTTCCTCTGTGAACTGTGTACTTGTTATTGTGTATTTTTTCTTACAAAAGAATAATATTTTTGTATCTACGGCGAAATCTTCTGTGGTGTTTTGAGGCTTAAAAATTATTTGTCTCTTAAATTCGTTAAGATGAGTTTCAGTGGTGGGAATAATATCTTTTTGCTTACTTGCTAATTTAGATAAAGTTTCTCGTGAAGAGTCAGATGATGATGAACTAGTATCAGTATGATTGATTTCCACAGGTTCTAATCTTGATAAAGCATCTGCATTAGTGTTCTTGGTTTTTGTATAAAATTTGGTAATCATATTCTTCCAATTTTAGACGCCATCTAATGAGTTTGGAATTAGGTTCTTTTAAAGAAAAGAGTCATGTCAAAGGTTTATGATCGGTTACTATAAAAAACTTTCTTCCAAATAAATAATGTCGACAATATTTCGCGGCCCAAACTATATCTAGAAGCTCCTTTTCTGTAGTTGAGTAATTTTGTTCTGTGACCGTTAAGGTCCTTGATGCATAACATATGGGTTTGTCACTACCTATAGAGCCTTGTGATAAAACAGCTCCTATAGCTACATTGCTTGCATCTGTGGTTAAAACGAATTCCTTAGTGAAATCTGGATATTGAAGTATCGGATCATTGCATAGTAAACTTTTGCAATGCTCGAAACAATCAGTATATTCTTTGTCTCATGTAATTTTTTTCTCTTTTCTTAAGCATTGTGTTAATGGTTTTGTGATATCGGCAAAATTCTTAATGAATTTTCGATAATAGCCAATTAATCCTAGAAAAGATTTAATTTGCTTTTCCGTTCGGGGTATTGGAAAGTTTTGAACTGCTTTGATTTTATCAGGGTTTGGTTTAACCTCTTCACTAGGACAATATGTCCTTGAAAAGCAATTTCCCGATGGAGAAATTCTGACTTATCCATCTGTACCTTGAGGTTAGCCTGTTTCAGTCGTTCAAATACTTTTTGTATACTACTAACGTGTTCTTGAAGGGATGTACTAAAGATGATTATATCATCCATATAACAAAGGCATATATTTCCTTGTAAATTTTGCACGACATTATCCATCACTCGTTGAAATGTCGTTGGAGCGTTTTTAAGACCAAAGGGCATTCGCACATATTCAAAATGCCCGTATTCAACAGAAAATGCTGTTTTTTCAATGTCCCTTGGATGAACTTCGATCTGGTGAAATCCAGATGCCAAGTCTAACGTTGTAAAATACATACAACGTCCTAATTTATCTAATATCTCGGTGATATTAGGTAATGGATAACGATCGTCTATCGTTTGTTCGTTGAGTTTACGATAGTCTATGACTAATCTCCACTTAGTTTTACCACTTGCATCGGCCTTTTTTGGCACGATCCAAATAGATGATGACCAAGGTGAATATGATGGTCTGATAATACCGTCTTTTAGCATTTTATCGATTTGTTGTTTAACTTATTCTTTGTGTACATGAGAGTATCGATAGCTTTTAGTGAATATTGGCTTATCGTTTTTAAGATCGATTTGATGTTTAACTTGATTGGTAAAGGTTAAATTTTGATTTTCTTTGAGAAATAACGATTCGTAGTTCTGACATAGCTTTTTGATAGCTATTTCCTCTTCTGAATTGAGGTGGTCGGTTCGAATTAGGTTAATAATATCTTGAGAGTGGTCTATATGTGTAGAGATAGACGAATGATTTATTTCTGTATGAAAATTATCTAATGGTTCCGTTTTGACTGGCTGTTCAAATAAACAAAATTGTTCTCTATTTGCGAAGTTAATAACTTCTACATTTGAATACCATGTGTCGGATTTATATATACCTTCAGGTATGATCAAATTTGGTTGGACTTGAATCGGTTTTAAATGTAAATAGAATTCACCGTCTTTGATATCTACGGGAATTTGAATAATATATTTAGACCGTGGTGGAATTTTAAATAGTTTGGATGAGTAGTTAGGTTTAAATAGTAAAGGAATTTTGACCTTATCGATTTCCAGAATAGAATTTTGGAAATCTAGTTTAATTCCTAATTTTTGAATTAGCTCGAGGCCTATTAAACCATCGAAATAGTTATGAAACTTAAAACTTAAAAACTCTAAAGGTTCGTTGGTTTTGAATTCTTTCAATCCGTAAACTATAATTTTATCCATAATATGATGGGTTTAAAATATGGATTTTACCTTTACTGGGGGAATTTTTATTATCCGTGAAGGATTTATATATTTGGGGTCTATGAAGGACTTATTAGCTCCTGTATCAATGAGCATTTTTAATTTTATTTTTGGAGTAATTTGTAAATGTATATATGGTAATGAGCTTGTTTGGTGGGTATTCAGACTGATAAATCCCAAGGGGTTTCCGAGGCTTGAAGCTGTAAAACCTCATCATCAGGGTTTTCTTCAATATTGGCTTGGTTTTCAGAATGGCCCACATCGCATTGATAATGGTCCAAATTAGGCATATACCCAATGTCATCGTCATGAACTTCATCTGTTTCTTGATAATTAGGATCATGAGTTTCCATAGTATACAATTATTTGTTGGTAAACCGTGGAGGTCCCGTAGCCTGTTGAACCGTGATGGTTGCCTATATTTATCCGCATTAGATGTTGTGTCCATAGGTTCGAATCGTCTAAGACTAGGTAATAATATATGCAGGAGGTTTATTTCCTATTTGTAATCTGTTATTTACATTATTTTGTAGGAATGGTCTTTGATTGTAGTATAGATGGTTAGAGTTAAAAGGTCTTGGTTGATAATTTTGGAACCTGGGTTGAAATGAGGTTTGATAATTAAAGTTTCTTGGTGGAATTTGCGGTTGAAATTTTTTAATGGGCAGAGGAATGTGATTTGTGGGTGGTTTGTTCTTTATGTAGTGCATGTTTTGCTCTACTAAACAGAGATTAAATGCTTCTTGAATGGTTTCTTGGTCTCTAGTCCTGTTACAGGCTGGCTACTGCCAACCTGCAGATTTTCACTAAGCACCTGCAGAGGCCTCCACGGTGATGTTTTGCCGGCTACGTTCTCAGCGGAGAAGTGCGAAGGTCGTGGGGTTTGAGGCATGCAGGGCTCCTGGCCTACACCGTGATTAAATACAGAAAATTATAAAAAAAAATGGGAAAACGCAAATAATAAAAACCGATGTTCCGCCGAAACTCGTCGGCCGGAACCTGAGGAACGAACAGCCAAAATCAAAAAATAAAATAATCATAATGGTAGAGCGGTGCCCTGGTGCGCGCATCCGCCCGAACTCGTACGGTGGTAACCACCGGTTCCGAATCCGGATGCGGGCACCAAGGAACCGCTTACTCTTACGCCGACACAGGGTGGGAATTCCCCCCTCATCATAACCAACCCAGAAAAATTAATAATTCATTTTATTTTATTTATACGCACAGAAAAAAGAAACCCAACTTCCCACGAGAAACGAAAAAAAAGAAAGGGAGAGAATGATAGGGAGAAACGAGAAACGAGAGAGAGAGAGCGAGAGAACAATGCGCATCGAGCGTGCACCCGCGATCGCTGTGCGACGCTCGATTACAATAAATTTGAAAATTATATATATATATATATGAATAATATAAAAAGAAAATGTATAAAAAAAAAATATAAAATAAAAATCAACAAAAAAAATAATAAAAAATAAAAAAAAAATTGTACCTTAATTGTTATATAAAAAAAATAACCGGTGCGGCCTTGCGCGGCCGTCATGCCACAGGTGGCCTTGCCCCACCCGGACCGTTGCGGTGCCTTTCACCGATACCAAAAGGAAACAAAGTCGGGCAACCGGTTGGCCACCCGATCGTTGCGGCAGACCACCGATTACCAAAAATATAAAGCACGAGGGGCCGGTTGGCCTCCCGTTACGTTGCGGGGCCTTTCTCCGTTAAAATAAAACCAAAAATCCGAATAGCCGGTCGGCTTCCGCTACTTAACTGTGAAATCAGTAGCCGTTTAATGCGGCGGCTATTAGTAATTGTCACTCTTCGGAATTGTCCCACCTGTTGAAAATGTGGCACTCTTGCCGATATAAATTGCCTCAAGCACGAAAATATAAACACAAAGCAATCCTTTCGATATTGATTAATATAATCTCGATGACAAATTACGGATTTATATTAGTTTTCTTCAGAAAACTGTTTTTCCTCGATTACAATAGATTACAATATGGCCGAACATAGGCACACGAACACCAATAAGTTTATTATATAAAATTTCTCGTTTAATTAGATGATTTCAAGTTATTTTAATAACTATCTAATTCATTGCGATGTTCCGAATTACAAAAATCAGCACCAAAAATCCGAAAACACGTTTAACGCCAAACCCGAACTCTTTCAACTCACAAAAATACTCGATTTTTTTTAGTTTTTTTTTATTATTTAATTTCACAAAATTAACAAAAACTATCTATATGTTTTGATTAACAATCAAAAAAAAAATTCCAAACAAAATAACAAAATGAAACTTTGTCCTTCAGGAAAAATCAAAAAGACTTATATTTTTTTTCTTTTAAACAAACGAGATTATAATTTTGTAAAATTCTAAACAAGACTTTTAATAGCAAACTTCAAAACTCGAATGCATTTACTCAAAAAAAAAATTCGAGCGTCGCACATACGACGCGCAAAACATTCCAGAAGAATTGTCTTTCTTCTCTGTTTCTCGTTTACATCAATTCGCATTGGTGTAAACGAGAGGCATATAAGAAAAACATTCTTATGGAATGTTTTGCTTTACACACACACTCGATGCGCATTGTTCTCTCTTTTCCAACCTCTTTCTCACCCTCGCGCCACCTTACAAAAGGTACGTACAACACAACATCCACAAAAGTGGGGACAACAACCAACACTGAGAAAACATAGCAAGTGGAGGCACAAACCCGAGAAAATACCATACAAACAGCGCTTGTTACGATCATGTAATCGTAACAAACGTGGGAACGTCCCACACCCTGAGATGTCTCATACGCCGGGCCTAAAACAAACAATACGAAAATAAAAACAATTTAATTGAAATGCACACTCATTGTACCGCGACAAACTAATATTGCGATAGAGTGAAGCATGTGTCATGTGCGGATATCTTTTACATGATACGTGCCTAATGATTTGCCATTCAAATCTTCGACCGCGTACGCCGCCACTTGTCCGACTTTGCTGGTAATAATCGCGGGTTTGAATTTACCAGCCAATTTAGCGGAAAATTTATTCGGTGCATCGCTCAACGCAAAAGATCGTATGAAAACGGGTTGTCCGACGCGAAAAGTGCGCTTAGTACTACGTAAATTGTAATGCTGAGCTCCCTTTCCGTGTCCCACGCGTAAATAATGGATTATACGATCCTTCAGAAGGTTCACTCGATCTGGCTTAGCCCATACCTGGACTTCGCTGGGATCATGTTCATCGAGTAACCGTCGCTATGAGTGATCCGAACCATGCATCGACATATGTTGACCGAACACGACATAATGAGGGGAGTAATGTATCGTATCATGTACAGCATTTCGTAACGCGGCTGCAATTTCTTGCAAATTCTTGTCCCACTGATTATGATCGTGATCGCTCAAATATGATCGAATGCTAGCAATCAACGTTCGATTAACACGCTCGGATGCGTTACTTTGAGGCGAATACAAAGGCGTTCGGATGTGCGTTACGCCGTACTTAGCTAACAAGTCTTTAAATAGATTCGAGGTGAACTGCTTCCCATTGTCGGACGTGATTATTTCGGGAACCGAGAACAACAGAAATATTTCGTTTTCTAAGAATCGACACAGCAAAAGAGCAGACGCTTCCCGTAGAGGTTTTACAACGACAAATTTTGAGTAATGATCCAAGATGATAACGATGCAGGTATTACCGAGTTTCGAACGTGGATACGGACCCAAAAAATCAACATACAATTTTTGGAACGGGCGAGTTGACGTAACCTGGGCTCCCATGGCTGGTTGTGTAGAGAAATTAACAGCTTTGTTCATTTTACAATTAGTGCAGCTAGCAACGTATTGTTTAACTTGTTTTGCCATTTGAGGCCAGTAAAATTGACGCTGAAGACGCTCGAGAGTTTTGCTGCCGCCTAAATGTGCTGAAGTGGGGGGTACGTGAGCCTGCTCGATAAGCGTTGAAGTTAAGGAATTAGGAATAACAAGTTTCCAATTCGAAAGGTCGGTATCCCTATATTTAAAACCAAACGAAGGGGATATTAATAGTTTATCATCCTGGATTCTGTAGTTGTGCGAACAATCTTTTAATGAACGAATTTTCGCGATCTGATCGACGTAATCTGGATCTTGGAACGCAACCGAATTTTGATCAACGTGTAGAATAGGGACTGAAGAAGGTATTAACGCATTCACGGAAGGGTCGATATTTTTACTCGACAAGACTGGATCTTCAAATTGGGCACCAGGATCAGGCGTGCTCTTACTTTCAGAATCATCCGCACAAGGAGCGGATTCATCCGGAAAAGCTCGAGACAACGCATCAGGCACAATGTTAACTGAACCTTTTCGGTATCCAATCTGAAAATCCAGCGCTTGGAGTTTAAGACTCCATCTCGCCAAACGTCCAGAGAGGTCTTTTTGACTCATTAGCCAGCGCAAACTGGGATGGTCAGTGTAAATGACGAACGGATAGCCTTCCACGTAAGGACGGAATTTTCGCACGCTGAGGACAGCAGCGTAGCATTCCAGCTCGGTCACCGAGTAGTTTCGCTGCGCCGCATTGAGCTTATGTGAATAAAACTCAATGGGCCGCTCCACCCCCTCGGTGTCCACCTGAAATAAGACACTACCGACCCCAACGGCACTGGCATCACACTGAATAAAAAAGGGTTTTGTATAATCAGGATGCGTCAAAACTGGGGCAGTTGACAAGGCGGTTTTGAGAGCGTTAAAGGAAGAATCAGCAGCTGCAGACCAACATACTTTAGTGTTTTTACCAGTAAGATCGGTGAGAGAAGAAGCTAAAGAGGCGAAATTCGGAATGAAGCGACGGTACCATCCGCACATTCCCAGAAAACGTCTAATCTGTTTCGTCGTTTTCGGAATAGGGTACTCCAGAATAGCTTTACATTTATCTGGGTTTGTACGGAGGCAACCATCACCCACAATATAACCTAAATAGTCTACTTCTTGGGGGGCGAAGTCCGAGATTCATACCTCCTCGCGGTGCTCTCTGGGTAACGCTAAATGAATCAGGCGGTGTAGTGGAGACGAGCAGCTAAATCCTGTTTATAGTCATGGACACTACATGTCAGGGCGAGCCATTGGCGCCTCAAAACCAATGCCAAACCAGCGTCTGTTTTCCAGGTTAGGAGCGGCTGAAGCGGGCGTCTGTCTTGTATCAAGCGGCTCGCTATATAAATGTGTTCAAGGTAGGACTGGATGCCTCAAGATTCTCACCAGTACGTGACCCACACACGTAACAAGCGGGTTGAGCGGAAGGCCAACAACCTCCCCTCATAAAAACTCACCAAGTTATGAACCCTAAACAAAGGCCTCGGATAACCATATCGGATTCATTACAAACTCGACCTCGGATATTGTACACGGACAACGCTTTAAAAATGGGAACATGGAACGTGCTTAGCCTCTTAAGACCTGGAGATCTCCAGAACCTATCGAACCAAGCAAAGAGTTACACATTAGACGTACTTGCACTACAAGAGCTTAGATGGTCTGGGAGTGGGATCCATGACACCACCAATGGTTACACTCTTCATTACAGCGGCCATCAGAACGGAGGAGAATTTGGAGTTGGCTTCCTCATCCATCGGCGCGTGAAGCATCATATCATCGATTTCCGCCCTATCAACATGCGGATATGCACGGTCAGACTTCGCACTAAGAAATTTAACATCACGATCGTTAATGTGCATGCACCCACCGAAGATAAATCAGATGACATCAAAGATCTTTTCTTTGTCGAACTGGAGGAAGTTATCAATAACATACCGCACCACGACATCAAAATCATCGTGGGCGACTTTAATGCAAAAATCGGTAGGAGTGCAGAAAATACATCGCACATCGGTCCTAACAGCCTGCACCTAACTAGTAATAACAACGGCCAACGAGTCACCGACCTGGCAATAACGTACAACTTAGTTGTATCAAGTACGTTTTTCCCACATAAGAGAATCCACAAAGTAACGTGGAGATCGAATGATGGGAGAACGGAAAATCAAATCGATCACGTCATGGTGTCTAAAAGACACTCCACCAGCATATCTGACGTTAGATCTTACAGGGGGGCAGACATGGACAGCGATCATATGCTTGTCATATTTAAATATAAGTGCAAACTGTCATCTACGTTTAACAGACAAGCACAAAAGACCGTTCGATGGAATATCAATGCTCTAAAAGACCAAGCGTCATTGCAGAGTTACCAATCAGCTGTCACTAACTATTTAGAGCGGCCCAGCAACAACGAAGAAGCTCCCTCTAACATCGAGGAGCAGTGGCACGCTATACAGTCAGCCATAACCACCGCGGCGCAAAATACCATCGGAAGAAGACCTCCGAGAGCCCGCAATGATTGGTTCGATGACCAATGCCGTAGGGTCGTCGAAAATAAACGAACGCTTCGTGAAAAATGGTTGGCTCGCAACACTAGAAGCACTCTAGCAGAATATCTCCGCGCTAGGAAAGCCACGACTAAATACCTTCGACAAAAAAAGCGCGAACATATGAGATTATGCATCGAAAACATCAGCTTCCAAGCGGAACTAGGAAACTCAAGGGACTGTTTTGCCAACGCCAGGAATCTCACTAAAGACTTCCACCCAAGAAGTACAGCCATCAAAGACGGGAATGGAGAGTTGAGAACAAACGTGGCTGATGTTCTCTCAGTATGGCAAACCTACTTTCAAAATCTGCTAAATCGGAATGACGACGTGACCCCCATTAGAGCAATAGCTCCTCCAGGTGACGAGGTCTTTGTCGAATATCCCACAGTGGAGGAAGTAGACGCAGCTATTAGTCGATTGAAAAATGGAAAGGCACCCGGTCTCGATGGAATCCCCGCAGAATTGATTAAACTCGGAGGCGCTACTCTTGCAACAAGTCTATACGACCTCGTCGTCTGTATTTGGGACCAAGAAGAGCTGCCTGAGAATTGGAAGACCGCACTCATATGTCCGCTGCATAAAAAAGGCGACCGTCTCAAATGTGAAAACTATCGTGGCATAGCTTTATTGAACGCTGCTTACAAAGTGTTGGCTAATGTTGTACTTGCCAGACTCATCCCTTTCGCCGAAAACATCATTGGCGACTATCAATGTGGTTTTCGACCCAACCGATCAACCACGGACCAGTGTTTTACCATGAGGATGATCTTGGAAAAATGTTGGGAGTACAACATAACCATACATCAACTATATATAGACTTCCGGCAGGCATATGACAGTATAAACCGCGACAACCTATGGGCCGCGCTCATATGCCTAGGAATCCCAGAGAAACTCGTTTCGCTGTGTAAATTAACAACGTCTGGGTCTGTATGTAGAATCGTAATTGAAGGAACTGTGTCAGACTCCTTTGAAATAACATCTGGCGTTCGACAAGGTGATGCACTCGCGCCTTTGCTGTTCAATTTGGCGCTTGAGTACGTAGTGAGAAAAAGCAACATCGAAACTCCGCGCTGTATATTTAATAAATCCGGCCAAATTCTTGGATATGCAGATGATATCGTGCTTCTTGGCCGAAGACCTAGCGATATCAAAGACAGTTTCATACCGCTCGATCGCTGCGCAAGAAGACTTGGTTTGGAGGTGAACAGCAGTAAAACCAAATATCTAACAACACCCAGGAACATCTCTAGTGCAAATATCGGAATTGGCGACCACAATTTTGATGGTGTCGAAAACTTTAAATACCTCGGGTCAGTTATAACATCACTGAATGAAATCCAGGCAGAAATAAAAGCCCGAATCGCTGCCGGACAACGAGTTTTCTACGCCCAATCAAGATTATTGCGTTCGAAACATCTATCGCAGTCGTGCAAGCTCGCACTTTATAAAGCACTAATAAGACCTGTGCTGACTTTCGGAAGCGAGAGCTGGACCATGACCTCTAACGATTGTAGATTGTTATCTACATTCGAAAGGAAGGTCATCCGTTCAATTTTTGGTCCAATTAAAGTTGCGAACAACGAATACCGGATTCGTATGAATCACGAAATAAAGCAACTCCTCGGAGGCAGCGATATCATCGGATTCATTAAATCCAATCGAGTGAGATGGCTCGGCCACGTTACAAGGTCCCCACAACAACGGATGATAAATAAAGTGTTTCACCAACAACCAGCCGGAGTACGTCCTAGAGGAAGACCCCGACTACGCTGGCGTGACGACATTGAACAAGATCTGCTAGCATTAGGATGTCGAAACTGGAGGACGAGAGCAATGGATCGGGATGGATGGAGGGCCATTGTGCGGGCGGCGAAATCCCTTCATGGGATGTGAAAGCCAGAGAGAGAGAGAGAGAGTCTACTTCTTTCAACACAAACTTAGTTTTGGTCAAATTAATTGTTAAACCAGCATCCGACAGATATCCAGCAACCTGTTGAAGCAAATCGAAATGTTCGGCCAGAGTGGAGGATGTGACCAGAAGGTCATCGAGGTACACAAAGACCTTATCGTGTAGCTGGTACGGGATCACGCGGTGCATCAAGCGACAAAGCGTCTGCGGTGCGTTGCATAAGCCAAACGGCATCACCTTGAACTGATACAAGGGCCGTCCAGGAACCGTAAACGCTGTTTTATCGCGGGATGCTGGGTCGAGTGGGATCTGCCAAAAGGCATCCTTCAAATCAATCGCCGAAATGAATCGGGTGTGTCCCAAACGACCCAACAATCCGTTGATTATTGGCAGCGGATACGCATCCTTGAGGGTGGCCTTGTTCAGTTCTCTAGCATCCAAGCACAAACGAACTTTGCCATTGGCCTTACGCACCAACGTGACCGGTGAACACCAGGAACTTTGTGACTCCTCGATGACCCCCAAAGACAACATCCTATCCAACTCGGTATACATGAGTTTCTGGATAGCTGGGGATACGGAATAAAAACGTTGTTTGACTGGCTTTGCGGAACCGACATCGATCATATGAGTGATGAGGGATGTGCGACCCAAACCCAAAATATCGCTGCTCGGAAAATGCTCGCGGATAAGATCCAATTTACGACGATCATCAGATGTTAAAATATGAAATTTGGGTGTGTTGGTAGTTTCACCTAATTCGTCCGAATTACCTAACGCGGAGATTTTTGGGGAAATTCCAAAACGATTCCAAAAATCGATACCCAAATAAAGCGGTTGTTCTAATGATGGGACAACGTGAAAATTCATGGTTTGGGTAATTCCATTAAACTCGACGTTAGCTCGTATGTAACCAAATACTCGTTGGACTTGACCACTCGCGGTAGTTATCGTGGATGGAAAATTATGGAACTCTACGAATGGATTGGACAAGATTTTCTCCGCTCCATTCCCGAGAACACTGACACTCGCCCCGCTGTCGAGAAGACCCTTAAAAGGGATCTTATTTATCAAGACCTGGGCGTAAGGCCGATTGTCACTACCCTCGGAGAACAAAACGGAGGAAATCACGTCATTTCTCATTGCAGCGCGGTGGTTCCAATATTTCTTGGAACGTTTTAAACGATCTAACTTGGCTAACGACGGAGAATTATAGAAAAACTTTAGAGCGACTGGAAGGGAAGGATTGGATAGGGAAGACGGATCGGGAAAGGAATCGTTACTGGCAGACGAGTTTACTTCTTCATCGGATTTGATTGGGAGCGGAGTTCCGCGTCCGTATTGCTCGCTGCATTCTTCTGGATCAGTTTGAGTGGCTCTATCCTCTGCGCTATCAGCAGTCTGGGTTGAGGTTGATTTGTTCTCTGTACACTCAGTCTGAGTTGAGGTGGATTTGATCTCGGTACACTCCGTCTGAGTGGCCGTTGAGGTGACGACATTTTTACCGTAATTTGATTGTTGCTTACCAACTGATCCCGAGCTATCTGCTAGGACTTGTCCGCCAGGACGTCTCGCCGCTGCCGATGGAAGCCTGCTCCTCGTGTGAATTGCAGATAATGAGTTATCAGGTAGTACATCAGTAAAGGGATAATTCTCGTACGAGTCATACGCTCCAGCATCATCATACGGACTGCCTGATGACTCATTGATCACGCGTCGTGGATGGATTGCAGGGTCCGCCGTAGCTTTGATCCGTCTGAAAGACTCCTCCCAAGCAGAACAACTTTTGATCAGCTCATTGATGCTGCTAAACTGACGATCGGTAAGATGGTACTGCAGTTCTGGCTTCATGTTTTCCATTAAAATTTCGATGAGCTCTTCGTCCGAATACGGGGTACGACATTGTAGCGATAAACTCCACACTTGATCGACGAAATCTAGGAAACTTTCGTTGGTTCGTTGTTTGCGTGCCTCGACGGTTCGCCGGATTTCGTAATTGGTGCGACGGTCTTTAAAACGCTCGATGATACCGCTTCGTAGATCTGTCCAGGTAGCGTTCGGATTATGTTTGCGGAATGTCCAATACCACTGCAAGGCGATATCTTTCAGGATTGTATGTAGCTCACATAGCAATGTTTGGTCGGACAATCCGCGAGACGAAGCGATGGTGGCTACCTGAAACAGGAACATGCCGATCGTGGTGCCCGCCGGGTCTCCTGTGTAATTTAGTCCGCTTTCCGATAATAAGGGTCCATCGATAAAGTTTTGCTCCCAATCGTCTTGCTCTAGTATTGTTAGGTCCATTTTGGATAATGACAGGATAGGATTAAACTCGCTCGATTTAATTTGGCGAAGAAAATTAAACTCAAAAATGCGATCTTTATTAAACTTATAATACACAAAAAGGTTTTAATTCAATTAGTTTTAAATGAAACTGAAGGTTTCAAATAAAATAGTTCGGAATAATTCTACAAACACAATAACAAAAAAAAAATATAGAGAAAGAAAATAATTATAAATATTAAATATAAATGAAATAATACAAGAAATTTGGTACTAGGGATGAAGCCGCGATCCACTAGAAACCTGAGGCCCGTAATCCCCAAATTTAACGACGGGATATTTGACGAGAAACCCTCGAAAGCGGTACCTTATCGTAACCTTCCTTTGGAGGGGCTCGTTAAAAAACATTTTAAATATCCAAAATAAAAAAAAATAATAATAATACGAAAATCAAACTACCAACACACCCAATAGTACGCCGGTAGTGAAATAATACAACCAAATAATAAGATAACAATATAATTAGAAAAATAAAATAAAGGAAGGAATGGATACCTTGTAGTGGTTTGCGGGGTCCGTATTCCCACGATTGTTTTAACACGGAGAGGACGAGATACCCCCCAAAGTGGCGCTTTTCAATGAGAACCTACTTTGGAGGGGCTCGTTGAAATTTGAAACGATACGAAAACCAAAAAAAAATAAAGATATAAACAAAATCCAAAACTACCAACACACCCAGCGGTATGCAGGCAGAATAATAATTCAAAAGAAAAGAAAAACGATGCGAATGAAAAAAAAAAAAAATGAAGTACTAAATGTACCCGCGGGTTCCAATACAACCCATATACGAAATCAACGCAACCAAAATCAAAAATATCAAAATATCAAAAAAATCAATTAAACATATCAAAAATAAATTTAAATCAATACAATAATGCGGATGGCATGATGAGGGAGAGGGAGATCCCACTCCGTGTCGGCTAAATAATAAAATAAAAATAAAAAAAAATAATAATAATATAATAATAAGGTTGTTGTTCTGTTCCTCAAATTTCGGCCAAGAAATTTCGGGGAAGAGAAGAAATGAAGCTAAACTAAACTTCAGACAAATGACATCCGAGCTCCACCACAATCGAACACCACATAGTGGAAATGGGAAAGAGCTCGGAAATCGGATGTCTGAAGAATAGGGGTATGACACCCCCATCTACGCGCAATCAAACAGCCCGTGCTGGTTGCGATCGCAGATGGGGAATGTCCACCGGGAGACTGGCTTTGGTGTGCGCGTCCAGGCGAAGTCAAACAGAGCAGAACACTGGTTTCGGCGCTGGACACGCACGCCAAAGGGAGTGAAGCTACAAATCATAAAAAAAAATCAAAAAATCAAAAATCGCGATAAACCCCTTGGGCGCCACTGTTACAGGCTGGCTACTGCCAACCTGCAGATTTTCACTAAGCACCTGCAGAGGCCTCCACGGTGATGTTTTGCCGGCTACGTTCTCAGCGGAGAAGTGCGAAGGTCGTGGGGTTTGAGGCATTCAGGGCTCCTGGCCTACACCGTGATTAAATACAGAAAATTATAAAAAAACATGGGAAAACGCAAATAATAAAAACCGATGTTCCGCCGAAACTCGTCGGCCGGAACCTGAGGAACGAACAGCCAAAATCAAAAAATAAAATAATCATAATGGTAGAGCGGTGCCCTGGTGCGCGCATCCGCCCGAACTCGTACGGTGGTAACCACCGGTTCCGAATCCGGATGCGGGCACCAAGGAACCGCTTACTCTTACGCCGACACAGGGTGGGAATTCCCCCCTCATCATAACCAACCCAGAAAAATTAATAATTCATTTTATTTTATTTATACGCACAGAAAAAAGAAACCCAACTTCCCACGAGAAACGAAAAAAAAGAAAGGGAGAGAATGATAGGGAGAAACGAGAAACGAGAGAGAGAGAGCGAGAGAACAATGCGCATCGAGCGTGCACCCGCGATCGCTGTGCGACGCTCGATTACAATAAATTTG
Source organism: Nephrotoma flavescens (assembly GCA_932526605.1). Taxonomy (NCBI): domain Eukaryota; kingdom Metazoa; phylum Arthropoda; class Insecta; order Diptera; family Tipulidae; genus Nephrotoma; species Nephrotoma flavescens. Next base: position 158,403,673 of record OW052221.1, on the reverse strand, counting down.
AAAATTATATATATATATATATGAATAATATAAAAAGAAAATGTATAAAAAAAAAATATAAAATAAAAATCAACAAAAAAAATAATAAAAAATAAAAAAAAAAATTGTACCTTAATTGTTATATAAAAAAAATCACCGGTGCGGCCTTGCGCGGCCGTCATGCCACAGGTGGCCTTGCCCCACCCGGACCGTTGCGGTGCCTTTCACCGATACCAAAAGGAAACAAAGTCGGGCAACCGGTTGGCCACCCGATCGTTGCGGCAGACCACCGATTACCAAAAATATAAAGCACGAGGAACCGGTTGGCCTCCCGTTACGTTGCGGGGCCTTTCCCCGTTAAAATAAAACCAAAAATCCGAATAGCCGGTCGGCTTCCGCTACTTAACTGTGAAATCAGTAGCCGTTTAATGCGGCGGCTATTAGTAATTGTCACTCTTCGGAATTGTCCCACCTGTTGAAAATGTGGCACTCTTGCCGATATAAATTGCCTCAAGCACGAAAATATAAACACAAAGCAATCCTTTCGATATTGATTAATATAATCTCGATGACAAATTACGGATTTATATTAGTTTTCTTCAGAAAACTGTTTTTCCTCGATTACAATAGATTACAATATGGCCGAACATAGGCACACGAACACCAATAAGTTTATTATATAAAATTTCTCGTTTAATTAGATGATTTCAAGTTATTTTAATAACTATCTAATTCATTGCGATGTTCCGAATTACAAAAATCAGCACCAAAAATCCGAAAACACGTTTAACGCCAAACCCGAACTCTTTCAACTCACAAAAATACTCGATTTTTTTTAGTTTTTTTTTATTATTTAATTTCACAAAATTAACAAAAACTATCTATATGTTTTGATTAACAATCAAAAAAAAAATTCCAAACAAAATAACAAAATGAAACTTTGTCCTTCAGGAAAAATCAAAAAGACTTATATTTTTTTTCTTTTAAACAAACGAGATTATAATTTTGTAAAATTCTAAACAAGACTTTTAATAGCAAACTTCAAAACTCGAATGCATTTACTCAAAAAAAAAATTCGAGCGTCGCACATACGACGCGCAAAACATTCCAGAAGAATTGTCTTTCTTCTCTGTTTCTCGTTTACATCAATTCGCATTGGTGTAAACGAGAGGCATATAAGAAAAACATTCTTATGGAATGTTTTGCTTTACACACACACTCGATGCGCATTGTTCTCTCTTTTCCAACCTCTTTCTCACCCTCGCGCCACCTTACAAAAGGTACGTACAACACAACATCCACAAAAGTGGGGACAACAACCAACACTGAGAAAACATAGCAAGTGGAGGCACAAACCCGAGAAAATACCATACAAACAGCGCTTGTTACGATCATGTAATCGTAACAGTCCTTATCATTGAACCTAGTGGTTCTTTGATACCAGCTAAAAATGTGGCGAGACACATTTCTCTGTACAAATCTTCTTTTGTTCTTCTTATACCATTATCCTCGTTAAGCTTTACATGATTTGTTATGGTAGATTGGATGTCGATAATTCGGGAAAAATATTTCTCGATAGTATCGCTACCTTGATAGATTGTATGTAAGTCTCGTATGAGACTAGTTTCATTTCTTTTGTCCGCATAATGCGTCCTAAGGTTTGTTTTTATTTCTTCCCAATCCAGGCATGTGCCATACATTCCTAGAACTTCGTCGGCCTCACCTGTTATCTTATTTTGGATGGCTCTTAAGAATGTGGTAGGGATTTTTTCTTCTCCTAACACTTCTTCACACTGGTCTATGATCTCATCTACGTTAAGTAAAAATTCATGAAGCGTGTGTTTCGACCCTTCGAACTTTGGGAGATCTTTTATCGAGTCAGGGAGTCTTAAACTATTTATTAAATCGTTTACTTTATTCATTTTTGGATTTATTTTTAAATTATTCAATTTTTCAGTATTATCTTCTATTAGATCAATATCTTGTAATCTTATTTGTCCTAAATTTTTAATCAATTCATCCATAAACTACAGATGATTAAAATTTAAATTTTATTTATTTAAAAAAAAAAATTTCAATCTATTTTTCACAATACAAACACAAAAAAAATGATATTTCATAAACCGTGAAATCCTAAATTAATTTTATGTAGGATGTTTCTAACATTCATAAACCGTGAATTTAGAATCTTAACAATTTATTTTTGTTTTATTATCTAATCCTACGAAAATATTCCTAATAATCATATACTTTGAAACTAGGATCGTGAGAAATGTGGGAAGGATTTAATGGATTTAATCACTAAAAAATCACTCACCATGTAACCAGAAATAAAAATGTGTAAAAATTCAGCATTCCGTTGATCCGTGATCTCTTGTTGATGAAGCGTCACACTGATTTCACTTTTCAACTATTGATTAAACTTTCACTTGTAAGTCTGTAAACACCGGCACTATACTTTGATTAACCGTCAAAGTTTTGTTAAACACAAACACCGATGTCAATACTTGACAATACTTTTCGAAATTATCACTGATTTTTTTTTTTGGACTATTAAAATAATCCACTACAGGCTGCGCCAGTTAAAGTTTATGCAATCGTGTATAGCGAGGTGGAAATAACTTTAACAAATTTATTTATTCGTAAGTTTATTTTATTCTGAATTACAAACCAAATTTACCCGATTTACAATTTAATCGCTATATATAAGTTTCTTACATTTCTTATCTAATATAATTTTCTTGTTCTTGTTCATTCTTCTTATTTCTGATTGGTTACAAATGTATGATTTTTATTCCCAGGAAAATATAATAATAAACATATGCAATATGTTTATTTTACAGTTTATCTACATATTCATATTTTATTTAATTATTATTTGTGGGATAAAATAAATGCATAATATGCATTCAAAATATAATTGGATTTGTTTTTATTTCTTTTTTGTTTTTAATTTTATAGTTTACAATTAATATTAAGATACGAATAAGAAATGTATGTTGTGCTGTTGTTGTTGTTGCATTCACCATCATGTTGCTTGTTATATGGCTTGCGTATTTATTCGCTGCTATGTAGCTTCTTATTGTCAGCTTGCTTGGTGGACGTCATTAATATGGAATCCGGTGAAGTAGTTTTACGTAACTCGCGCTAGGAAAGCCACGATTAAATACTTTCGACAAAATAAACGTGATCATATGAGATCGTGCATTGAAAACATCAGCTTTCAAGCGGAAATAGAAAATCCAAGGGACTGTTTTTTGCCAATGCCAGGAATCTCACTAAAGACTTCCATCCAAGAAGTACAGCCATCAAAGACGGGAATGGAGAGTTGAGAACAAACGTGGCTGATGTTCTCTCAGTATAGCAAACTTACTTTCAAAGTCTGCCAAATCGGAATGACGAAGTGACCCCCATTAGAGCAATAGCTCCTCCAGGTGAAGAGGCCTTTATCTAATATCCCACAGTAGACGAAGTAGGCGCATCTATTAGTCGATTGGAAAATGGAAAGGCACCTGGTCTCGATGGAATCCCCGCAGAATTAATTAAACTTGGAGGCGCTACTCTTGCAACAAATCTATACGATCTCATCGTCTCTATTTGGGACTAAGAAGAGCTACCGGAGAATTGGAAGACCGCGCTCATATGTCCGTTGCACAAAAAATGCGACCGTCTTAAATGTGAAAACTATCATGGTATTGCTCTACTGAATACTGCTTAAAAAGTGTTGGCTAATATTGTACTTGCCAGACTCATCTCTTTCGCCGAAAACATCATTGGCGACTATCAATGTGGTTTTCGTACTAACCGATCGACCACTGACCAGTGTTTTACTATGAGGATGATCTTGGAAAAATGTTGGGAGTACAACATTCATCAACTATATATAGACTTCCGGCAGGCATATGCCTCGGTATTCCAGAGAAACTTGTTTCTCTGTGTAAATAAACAACAACTAGATCTGTATGTAGAATTGTAATTGAAGGAACTGTATCAGATTCTTTCAAAGAAAAACATCTGGTGTCCGACAGGGAGATGCACTCGCGCCTGTGCTGTTCAATTTGGCGCTTGAGTACGTAGTGAAGAAAAGCTACATTGAAATTTTGAGCTGTATATTCAATAAATCATTCTTGGATAAGCAGATGATACCGTGCTTATTGACCGAAGACCTAGCGACATCAAGGAGAGCTTCATACCGCTCAACCGCTGCGCAAGAAGACAGTACCAAAACGAAATTTTTAACAACACCCAGGAACATCTACATGGCAAATCTCGAAATTGGCAACCATAACTTTGATAGCGTCGATAACTTTAAATACCTCGGGTCAGTTATAACATCCTTGAATGATATGCAGGCAGAAAAAAAAACCCGAATCGCTGCAGGACAACGAGTTTTCTACGGACAATCAAAACTATTGCAGAAATTATGAAAAAGTAATTATGTATAAGGAAACAAGAAATAACAATAAAAAGAGGAAGACAAACAACAAAGACAGGTCTAACAGTAATCACTGATCTAATGGTCGTCCGTGTTGCTTATAAGCGTAAGCTACACGTATGCGATTAGCCATAGGCTAAGTAACAAAATTCAAGGTGTTTTTAGATATATATTTATTATTTTTTTATTATATTACTCAACTAGTTAATTAGTCACGTAAGTGGGAATAGAATTGGGCGGGATCCTTTTTTTGAAGAAAAAAAATGTGTGTACTTATTATTACCAACCGATTCACCATGTAAGTAAGTATGATTAGCTTTATAATAAATCTTTATTATCCGGACAGTAAAAACTTGCTAATGTCAATTTTGGTTTCAAAAAACCTAAAAATAATTTTGTATAAATAAGATAAATTTGTAAGAACTAGGTTATTCGTAAATTAGAGTTTAAAGTTAAATCAAGTAAAATTTTAAAATAATACGAATTCAGTATGAATATTAAGTGTGTTAAGTGCCAAAAATTCAAAAAACAATCAAACTGTCGAAAAGCGAATATTACATAGTTTAATTGAGTTAGCTAGCTTGAAAGGAATTATCATTAATATGGGTGAATTCATATATGCAGTGGTTGTTACTTAAACATTTATAATGCAAGTAAATTAAGTGTTAATGATCCAGGGCTAAAAATGTTTACTTAATAAAAATATTATTTAAATGAAATTAAATATAGTACTCGTTTTGTTTTATTATTAATACAAATGGGCAATTAGTAATAGAAATTTGCAAAACCATTTCCTGTTTAAAAATAAACTAAACACTTAAAATGAGTTAGTAAAAAGTACTAAATTAGTAAAATTTATTGTAATAAAAATAATTTTTTTTAGTGAGTTAACGCACGTTTTATAAAAGTTTAAAAATTTCCGTTATCGGTGGTTTTATTTAAAAGGGAATTTTTAAAAAATTATGTCATAAAAACGAAAAATAACACATATTTTTTTACTTTTGTATCTGTTTGGAAAATAATTAGACTTAAAAAAATGCTATAAATATTAGTTGTTGTTATTGTCGAAAGTACTGCAAAATCATTTTTTTTGAAAAATCGTCATTTTTCTCACAGAACCAATTAATAAAAAAATTTAATAATAATTATTTCTAAAACAACCGTTAGATCCCTTTCATTTGAGATCCCATTTATTAAGATTGGTTAAGTATTTTTTTAGCTACATGCATTTAAAAATTTGCATTTTGCGAAAGTTTGCATTTTTCTAAAACGGCGTGCGCCCCTGTTCTGAAGTATTGTGCCGAAGAGAAAACCAGAAATTATTTTTTATTTTTCTGGACCATAGAGAACATCTTCAGCGAGTTTGATAACAATGTATATATATATATATATAAAAAATATATATATATATGAAATATATATATATATATGGTCGGCGATTGAACGTCGTAGAGGAAAGACGTGTTTTTTGTCTCTCCTCTAAATAAATAAATAATTTATAATTTAAATGTGTTTTAATTATCTAATCAATTAACTAATATATTATATCCATATATGTCCATAAATAAATAATAATATTTTGTGGAATTTAATAAGTAAAGTGAAAAGTTGTACGTGTTGTACAGTTATATTAATTTGTGTTTGGTGCGTTTGCAATGGTGTAGAATATGTACATAACAATTTTCGTTTATATGTACTTATTTTGATACCGTTGCTTGAATGCATCTTATGCATTGTATGTAATTCTTCAATATGTAAGACTTTTTTTTATTCCAAAGATGTCCAAGATAAGTGTTCTTTTATTTTTTTTCATTGTTTTAACACATATTTTAATACATATTTTTACAAATAAATTTTAAGTATATAATCATAATAACTGTATTAAATAACTCATAAAGGTGCAGAGTGCTAGTATTCTCTTCTCGTAGGTTATTCGAGTATAGTTTGCGCAAGAAAGCGTTTTCAATTCTGTTGTTTTGTTTTGTCACACTGGCTAACAATTTTTGTTGTTGTTTTTGCTGGACGAGTATTTTTTGTTTTTTGCTGCTTTTGGTAATTTTGTTTGAATCCTATCTTTAGTTTTATATACGAATTTACTCGTAAGTACATATTATATGTATGTATTATATTTACATGGAAATTAGCATTGGAGGTGTACAATGAGATGTACATTTCGATACCCACGAAAATGTGGTTTTGCGATGACGTATATAGCTTGTTATATGCTTCTAGCTGCTGTGTTATGTGTGAGTATCGATAGGTATACGAAGAAACAATGTACGAGATCAGGGCAGTTTTGTTTTCATTTTATTTTATTTACTTCATTTTATATTATATGGCTAATTATAATATATTTATTATATATTTGCTTTTTATGCGTGTTTGTGTGAATGTTTTGCTGAATGAAAGGACACAAAAATCAACGATTGAATCTTAGATCTTAGATCAATATACACTCGCTACTGTGAGGATAAATAATTAAATTTTTTACAATAAATTTTTATTTCATATTAGATTGCTTTAAATGGGTTTTGCATATTATGGGTAGTAGTTCAGCAAAATGTTTCTCAGCTTATACGGAAGGTTGTATTCATATAATATATGCTTTGTTGTTACCTATATTTCTAAGCTATTTTTGGTTATTTTAAATTGTTTTGTTGATGTAGTTATGTATTATTAATATAAGAAGTCAAATTTGCAGTGTTACACAGAATTCCTGTCTGAGCTTTAGATTTACATGTCCAAATTAGTCTCTTTACTGAATATTATAGATTCTTTTGTTGAAGTTTGGCGTCAATTTAGCGCGAGTGGAATCATTTTTGAAATTTAGGATGATCAGTCGTACGCTGAAATTTTTGAGCTATAGGATTACCACGATACGTTTATAATCTGTCGTGGATTCATTGTGGCTTTGTAAAGCATAAATGTTGTTGATTAGAGATGTTAGCGGAAGATCGCTTGGTAAATAGTAGAGGTTTCACAGGGAGAAGATGATTTGATTTTTTTGTTTTTGGTTTGATTTTTTATTCTAGAAAAGCGTGTATCGAGTACTCCTGGATAAACATTACATGTTGTTCTTGATACACTTTACTATCATTGGGGTGTATCCTCTGTCCGGTCGCAGGTTAATTATTTGCGGTCAGAGGTATGGTTACTGGATTTGGTTTGCCATGCCAATTGACAATTTTTTTTTTATATTTGGGTTTGTTTTGCGATTGTGAGGTGGAGATCCACGGAAAGACTGCTACGCCTTTTCCGAGGTCGCAGTCTTTTTATGTATTTCTAATTATGTAAATTTAAAAAAGATGTAAGGATTTGCAAATCTAGTGGCCCTGTTTCTGATGGGGTAATTGACTTGCGACCGGATGGAGGATATACCCCATTGTTTATACAAATGATTCTTTCCACAATTTGATTTCTAATAATTTGCTAATATTCCTTCCTTCTAACTAATTTGATAATATTCCTTCATCCAATTATTCAGAATTTGTGTATTAAATTATAATTTTTTTATATTTAAATTTAACGAGCAATTTAGAGTTATCGAGATTTATCAGGTGTTTATTATTAATACTATTATTCATTACAGTTCCTGATTAAGCTAATTTATTTTACCCTAATGGAAATTTTTGATTACAGAAGTTATTTGAAGCCATAATTAGAAAGCTAATTAAAAATAAAATTTTAATTTAAATGTCAGAAGAGCAGACAAGGCAGGAATCATAATGGCTATCGGATTGCTAATAAATTTGATATTTCAGAGGGTATTTGACTTTTCGAAATTACAGATAGCTTGGAAGCTACAGAGTAAATTTGAAATGCAGTTAAATATTGCTGTCCTTAGATGGTTTTTCAAGGATCGTGGCATTTATTTAATTAAATTATTTTCTAGGTTGTTTCGGGAGACTGTAAATTGGCGAGGGTTTTAATTAGCTTGTTCTAGGTTGGATAAATAATTACCGCTGATTGTTCTTTTTATTTGATACAGTTGACGACAATAAATTATTTTCGAATGTCTTATTTTAATATTTACTGAACCATTTATTTTACAATTCAAGCGTTAAATAATCGGTTATCAAGGATCCGATCCTACAGTTGTGTTAGCTACTTATTATTAATTCTCTCATCTTACAGATTCCTGATTACTTAAGTTTTATTTAATTCTGGTTTAATTTGTTTATGTAGTGGGGTTCTTAAACTGTACCGAACATCCATTATTGATATATTACCTTACAGATTTCAAATTAGCTGTTTTTGAAAACAGATTTCATTTGGTCATTTTTTATTTTTATAAAAAACATATTTGTGTTACATTAGGGATGGCAAGGACAAGTGACCATCACATTATATAATTTTTTTATTTAACAATATTTATAAATAAATCCTTAAAATCAACAGATTCACAAAGATTATATCCGTTGAAGATAAAATGGTAGTATACCTTCCTTTCCTGCTTTGATATGAGTACTACAATATTTGGTGATTTATGGATTCCATTTATTTTATTCTGTTTTGTTTTATGTAAACCAAATTAATTTAGTTAATACTAATCATAACATTACATTTATTTTGTTCAAGTATAATTTGACTCATAATAATGACATTTTATTTCTTGAAATTTACTGAAACCTAAGTAATTATAATCTTTTTTAGAATGCTGATTGCTGAATATTTATATAAAAAAAAAAAATTGTGTTGTCTTGTGCTAACCGTCTTATATTACATTTCAACTAACAATTTACTAACTATTGACTACTTAGGTGTCTGAAACCGGGTCAATTTCCATAATAATTAATAAACCTTTCCTATCCCTCCATCTTGTTATATGTAAAAGAGTGTGCGGATGGGCCCGGCGTCAACCGGGAATCTTACTTAGGTTTGGTCGCACATTCCAATCAATCAATCAATCAATCAATGAAATATATATATATATATATATATATATATATATATATATATATATATATATATATATATATATATATATATATATATATATATATATATATATATATATATATATATATATATATATATATATATATATATATATATATATATATATATATATATATATATATATATATATATATATATATATATATATATATATATATATATATATATATATATATATATATATATATATATATATATATATATATATATATGAGTTTGAATCTAAATAGGAGACGGAGTGGACGTGTTTTTGTGTCGCTCCTCATTTTCAAATAAAATAATTTTTTGTGTGTACTAAATAATATGTGTTGAAGTGATAATTTGTACATAGTTTTTTTATTAATTTGCGTAAGATGCACGTGCAATCGTTTAGAATATATACATAATTTATACTATTAATTTCGTATATATTTTGATACCATTGCATGAATACATACTTGCACATTTTGGATCTAAATTACTATGTTTATAAACAAAGTTTCACGTGAAACTAACGGATCCAAAAGAGAAGTTTTTTGATTTAATATTAATTTTTATATTATTATATTTTATTATATTTTTCCTTGTGAGTACTTGAACATTGTATATAAACAATATATAGCACACACAAGGATATCCAACATATACAGTAGAATCGCGTTATAACGTACACGCGATATAACGGACGCCCACTTTATAACGTACGAATCTACAAAATCCTGCAGTTACAGACAAATTTTCATTAAATTCTCTTGCGATATAATGATCGTCGATATAAGGATAAAACGTACGAATATATTTCTCCATGAAATGATTTACCTAGTAATACTCTCTGGAAATAACGTACGACGATCTAAAATATGTACATACAACCAAACTTTATGCTAGTAGAAACACAAATCATGATATGTACATACATAATAGCACATTACTACGTTATTTAGGTGAGATTGAAAACTTTTGGTTCGACTGCGGATACAATTTTTTTAGAAAATTAACTGGACTTTTGTTAGTAAGGTCACTAATTTATTCAGTTAGCGCGTGTCTGTTGAAAAATAAGGTGCATTAAAATAGTTTGCGATTAAAAATAAAGTTAAACTGAAATTAAATTTGGTAAGTTTGTTTTTAATACAGTAACAAACATTTAAATTAGCATAGCTAATTAATTTGACTAACTTCAATAATTTCAGCGAAATGCCAAACGTTAATAAATCTAAAAGAAATGCCATTTCTATTGAGACAAAATTAAAAATTTTAAGGGAAATCGATAACAACAAAAAAAGTTACAGTGATGTTGCTCAAATGTTTGGATGCAGTAAAGAAAGGGTCAGTAGGTGATATCGTTAAAAATCGTAACTCAATAGAAAATTCGCCCTTTGTAAGATCGCGAATGAAAATGCGGAAAGGAAAATATGAAGACCTCGAAAAAGTTCTCATGAAATGGTTATCTGTTCACAGACAGAATAACATAAATATTAGTGGGTCTTTACTCAAAGAAAAGGCTAAGCAGTTTGCAGAAACAATGAAAATTCGTAACTTTAAGGTAAGCGATGGATGGTTTGATCGCGTTAAACAGAGACAATCTGTTTTTTTTTAAAATGGTGGTAGGTGAAAAGTCATCGGCCGATGTTAGCAAGCTTTCAAACTGGATTGAAGACAAACTAACCGGGTTCCGAAGAAAATTCAAAAATGACGGTATCTTTAACTGTGACGAGACAGGGTTATTTTTTAAGCTTATGCCAAATCGAACAATGTGCCTAAAAACGATGATTGTGCGGGCGGAAAACTAAGCAAAGAACGCATCACAGTCCTCTTAGGAGCAAATTTAAATGTTACTGAAAAGTTACCAGTATTGGTTATTGGGAAGAGTTCTAAGCCCCGATGCTTTAAAAATATAAGAACCTTGCCAGTTTTGTATAAAGCAAATAAACATACCTGGATGAATGGTGCGGAGTGGGACGCCTACATCAGAAAGCTCGATCAATCATTTACTTTACAAAATCGAAAAATTTTGCTTGTTATTGACAATTGCCCTGCACATATTCCGTTGCCCGGCTTAGAATCGGTAACCATTGAATATTTACCTGCTAATGTAACCTCAATTGGTCAGCCAATGGACCAAGGAATTATCCGAAATTTTAAAGTATGGTATCGTACACTACTGGTACGAAAAATGATTCAAAACATGGAAAATCAAGAAGAAAACAAAATCACACTGCTCGATGCGGTAAATTTTACAAAAAAGGCATGGGACTTAGTTACAGTTAACACCATTGCAAACTGTTTTCGAAAATCTTGCAACCTAAGGCTAGGTAGTAATATCGATGATGATATTATTGATGTCGTTGACGATATCACTTTAGAGTAATTCATCGATTTCCTCCGGCACGCCGTTCAACGATTATGTTGATATAGACAATAATTTGCCGGTTGCACCACAGATTAGCGATGCGGATATTGTGGATTCTGTTAATGACGGCGGAAATGTAAACCTCGAACTTGAATTGTCGGATGAAAGTGATGAGGAAACCGAACCCCCAGCAACTTTTCAAGAATTTGAAAAGGCGTTAACAATTTGTAAAAAATTCATAATGTATCAAAACAATTCTGACGCCCTCAATATTTTCGTTTAGAGTCAACTTTAAAAGCTAAGTTGATGCCAAATTTCTCTGTTACTAAGCAGTTTTGATTTTACATAAATGACAGATTAAAATTACGCTTGAATTAAACATTTAATTTTTAATAATAAGAAACTACATATATTTATGTACATGAATTTATAGGTGTCCGTATCAAATGTAATAAATACATAGTTTGAAATACAAATAATTTTTTTTTTAGTTTTGTTATAACGTACCCTTGGATATAACGTACGAAAGGTTCCGTCCTTTGACCGTACGTTACATCGAGATTCTACTGTATTTTGTTTGAACATACACGTGGTTTTATATAAAGTTGGAGTAAGAGAGTGGTTGGTGTATGTTTGTTCTATTTTATTTTGTTTTGCGTTCTCTTGAAATTTACCGATCACAAATATACTTGTTTTGTTTTGCTTGGGAATAAATGAATTTGTGAATGAAACAGCAATCGATAATAACATTCTCTGTTGTCGATTTTTGATGTTGCACTCGATATTGTGTTCCACTTTGATTGCAATAATTTGTGTTTTATACGTACATGTACGTACATTTTACTCACAAACACGGCATAATCATACGAGTGTTTATATGTAGGTTTATCTCTTTTCGTTTTTAATTTATTTCAATATATTTACTCATTTTTCTCATCAGCTTGTTTTCGTGTACATAGCTGGTTGGTGATGAAAATGATATAAACTTATGTATTTGTTGCGTGTGAATGGCCCGTTCCACACTGTGCTTCTTGGAAGTACTGCTTCTTGCTTCAGAGTGGGTTGTCCCTATTCATAGATGGATCTCTATTTATTTGTAGTTGTAGTTGTCAGGGAGGAGTCATTTTTGAAATGTTTCTGCATAGCTCGCGTCGTATGCGGTGTAGCTTATCGAAGCTGCTTAACATCGGTATGCTTCATTGAAAAAAAAGTCAAAATTACGCGCAATTGGATCAGGTTTTTTTAGGTAAACGGGAAAAGAGAACTACACAGTGTGGAACGGCTTAATGAATGAGTGGAGGTGCATTGGAATAATTTTGTTTAACAAAATAATAATAAAAAGAAAAAGAGTTTAGAAATCTGATGGTGTTGTTGGACGCTATCAAGTTATTAGGAATCGGGACCTAAAGATTTGGATCTGCAGACCATCGGATAAATATAATATGTTTTACATATTATATATGTTATATATTATATTGAAGCCTTGTCATTGAAATGTTAGTGTTTTCAACGTTTGGAACCATGAGATATTTGTCTTGGCTTATTAACTTCATATTTATTTTACTTTATGATTTTCAATTCAAATAAGCTAACCAAATACCTCCTGTAATAGAATGTTGTTCACGGTGGCCTTTCCAAATGAATTTATATTATAATTTTACTAAGTTTCAACATCTAGGTACCAGACTATTCTGTTCCAAATTAGATGAATAAATGAATATTTTAGGTAGCTATATGACACACTTACGAGATCATATTAAAATATAATTAATATTTGACCACGTGGACTAAATAAGTATTTTAGGTCATCATATGTATAAATACATGCTGTCGAGTTTTTAGGAACAAGTATCTCGGGTTAATGGTGTTGGGTTAGTTTTTAGGCGAACATATAATAACAGCATAAGATGAGATGACCCCTAGATGCCAATGGAAATAATTATTCCAGTCGTACTATGTATGACTGATGACGATAAATACGTATGATGAAAGTTAGAAGTTCCTATACCATTTCCCAATTAACACAAACTAATAAACTAACAAATTCTCTTCCAAGGTGTGATTTTTATTGTGACTAACTTAACTAACCTATTAAGGTAGTTAGATAATAACTTTGCTGCGGTTACCGCCCTGGTTATTTCTGTGATTAACATCCTATCCCGATAAACCATTCATGTCGAGGATGCAGGCAGGGCCTGGGCCCGCATAATTTTGGAATATGGTAAGATGCAGGCTTTAATATTGTATCGCGCATATTCCAGGAATGTGCTATACATACCTAGGATCACCATTATGGTTGGCCTGTACGTCTCTATCATATCATATCATATCATATCATGATATCATATATATATATATATATATATATATATATATATATATATATATATATATATATATATATATATATATATATATATATATATATAACGGGTGATTTTTTTGTGGTTAGGATTTTCATGCATTAGTATTTGACAGATCACGCGGGATTTCAGACAAGGTGTCAAAGAGAAAGATGCTCAGTATGCTTTGACATTTCATAATGAATAGACTTACTAACGAGCAACGCTTGCAAATAATTGAATTATAAAGTCCGCTTTTTTATCGACAAATTTTGTTCAGCGATGAGGCTCATTTCTGGTTGAATGGCTACGTAAATAAGCAAAATTGCCGCATTTGGAGTGAAGAGCAACCAGAAGCCGTTCAAGAACTGCCCATGCATCCCGAAAAATGCACTGTTTGGTGTGGTTTGTACGCTGGTGGAATCATTGGACCGTATTTTTTCAAAGATGCTGTTGGACGCAACGTTACGGTGAATGGCGATCGCTATCGTTCGATGCTAACAAACTTTTTGTTGCCAAAAATGGAAGAACTGAACTTAGTTGACATGTGGTTTCAACAAGATGGCGCTACATGCCACACAGCTCGCGATTCTATGGCCATTTTGAGGGAAAACTTCGGAGAACAATTCATCTCAAGAAATGGCCCGGTAAGTTGGCCACCAAGATCATGCGATTTGACGCCTTTAGACTATTTTTTGTGGGGCTACGTCAAGTCTAAAGTCTACAGAAATAAGCCAGCAACTATTCCAGTTTTGGAAGACAACATTTCCGAAGAAATTCGGGCTATTCCGGCCGAAATGCTCGAAAAAGTTGCCCAAAATTGGACTTTCCGAATGGACCACCTAAGACGCAGCCGCGGTCAACATTTAAATGAAATTATCTTCAAAAAGTAAATGTCATGGACCAATCTAACGTTTCAAATAAAGAACCGATGAGATTTTGCAAATTTTATGCGTTTTTTTTTAAAAAAAAGTTCTCAAGCTCTTAAAAAATCACCCGTTATATATATATATATATATATATATATATATATATATATATATATATATATATATATATATATATATATATATATATATATATATATATATATATATATATATATATATATATATATATATTGTTGAATCAATGTCAACATGCGCAATAATACAATATTCCAAGCGGTCGATGACACAGTATCGACACGGGTGGAATATTGTATATTGTAGCAAATTCAACAGGTTTAATGTTTCTTTCTTTTTTATATTGTACTTTTGTTGTATATAATTATTGTCAATTTCATACGTAAGCATTATTTTATGTATAAAACCCGATTTATTGCGGTAATAAAATTAGAATTGAATTATAACGCATAAACAACAGTTAGTTTAATTCTCAGTGAATATTTGGAACTCACCAGTGGCCACCCAAATAGCCACATAAACAAACCAAAATCTAGGCAGAGGTCAGATTTTTACATGGTCCTTCGAGCCGCCAAAACAACCGGCGGACTATAAAACTCACGTTGTAAAGGAATTTTACGTGAGATTCGAGCTACCACAACAACCGGCAGCCAACCCGTTCCACAATATAGAGCTATAGGCCAAGATACGTCAAAGCATCAAACTCACAACAACAACGATTGAAATTCAACGGCCAATCAACAACCGGCAAATAAACCAGTATACGCCACACGACAACAGTCCAACACTCCTGGCAATAAAAGCACAGACATGGAGCGGTTATTGCAGCAGCCAAGTGACAAGGCAGTAGAGTTGGAGCACATCATCTCGAACTACAAAAAAGATGGTGCAGCTCGGAAAACTAAAAGATATCTGGAGGCAAAAATAGCTACTCTCAAAAAGACGTACAACGAATACGTCGATGTGGATAATAAAATAAGAGAGTTCCAGCCTGAACTAGATACAAAACACCAATACTATAAAGACAGGCAAATAGTATGGGAAGGGTTCACAAAATATGTTGAAGATATGCGTCAACACCTAAACTCATCATCATTGCCATCAACGCCAGCTCCAGACGCATCTGCCAAATTCGACTTTGCCGACGAGGAGTCAAATAACAACGACCAAGGAGGCAAAACTAATCAATCATCGGAATCATCCAGTAAGGACTACAAGCATCAGTCTGAAAATTCTAGTAAAGGGGTAGCATACAACAACCAGAAGCTGCTCAAGAAGCAAGATGTCCTGATGAGGATGATGCATAGAAAATTAGAATCAATTGAAGAGGCATTGGACAACAAACACATTCCAATGGAGTTCATTAGGCTAAAAATGGCTCAATTATCGCAAGAAATGGGGGCAATTGACGATTTGCACATAAACCTCTTAGTAGAAATGGAAGAGCAAGAACAAACAGCTCCCTACTTTCAAAACAACTACTATGAGGCGCTCAAGGAGAGAGTGGACTCAACAACATTGCGATGGCAGCGCAGCCGGAAAGAAGTAACTTCGAACCAGGGTGGAGAAGTCAAGGTACAATTGCCCAAGATAGAACTACCAACATTTTATGGCGATTATGAGCATTGGAGCTCATTCAACGATATCTTCACCGAGCTCATCCACAATAACAATAAGCTAGCGGATACAATCAAAATGACATACTTAAAGGCAAATCTACAAGAAGGAGCAGCCCAGTTGATCAGTCACCTCTCAACAACTGGTGACAATTACAACAAGGCCTGGGAAATACTGCAAAGAAGATACAACAACCCCAGATTATTAGCAAATAAGTATTTCACCTCATTATTAACTTTACCAACAATACATGCACCATCAGCGGCAGCAATTTGTAATTTGCATGACACTACAGTTGAATTATTACACAACATCAACAAGTTAAAATTACACTCTCCGTTTGAAGCCCTAGTGATGTTCATTCTAGGCAAAAAGCTAGATCCAGAAACCGCTAGGCTCTACGAAACATCATTAGAGAATCCGAGAGAAACTAAACGAATCAATGAATTCTTCAGCTTCATAGAAAGGAGATTCCAATCGCTAGAGGCTATGGGGTTCAACAAGGTGGTAAGCGCACATCCGCAACCAATGGTACCACTGAAACGGGTACACGCTACAACCGTAGACAGCCAGTGTATAGTAAAGAGATGCCAAGGAAAGCATCTGCTGCAAGACTGCAATCAGTTCAAGCTAATGCCAACGCTAGAGAGAAGCAAGTTGGTGTGTGAAACAGCTACCTGCATACGTTGTTTAACGAGACATTCAATGGGTAACCCATGCAGATCCGCAATACGATGCATTGTGTGCCAAGGACATCACCACACTCTTCTGCATGGTAATAACAAGGTATCAACAAACATGGGGATCACACAAACTCTAGTAGTTAAACAACAAGGGCCTGTATTACTACCAACAACAAGAAAAGCAAGTTGAGGAGGCATCCCAATCAACATTGAGTCGAGACACAGATGGACGATTCATAGTAAAAATTCCATTTAAGGACGATCACGTCAAACTTGGCGAGTCTAGAAAAAGAGCAGTAGCCAGACTTCTCCAAATCGAAAGAAGATTCGTCAAAGATCCGGGCTACGAACAATTATACAACAATCAGCACACAAAGCGCTCATTCCTATCTGACTCTTCAAAGCTCTTTGACCCCATAGGATGGCTGTCGCCGACAACAATCATGGCCAAGATCATGATGCAGGATGTTTGGAAAATTGGAATAAGCTGGGATGAACAACTACCAGAAAGAATAAGTGCCAAATGGCAGAACTACAAAGATGACCTAAATGAGATATCAAGATTAAAAATTCCAAGATGGCTCAGTACAACGTCTAGATGCAAACCAGAGCTACACGGTTTTGCTGATGCGTCAGAGCACGCCTATGCGGCAGTGGTTTATTGTAGGACAGTAGATGACAACGGTAAACCAGCAGCTCAGCTATTAATGTCCAAAACACGGGTTGCACCAAACAAAACGAAGCTATCAATCCCTCGCCTCGAGTTAAATGCGGCCTTATTATTGGCAAAATTACTGAAACACGTTCAAGACACCATGAAGCTTGAGAACGTTAACACATACGCTTGGTCAGATTCAACAATAACACTCTGTTGGATTAAGGGAGACCTAAGCCGCTTCAAAACGTTTGTGGCAAACAGAATCTCGACGATTAAGAAGACACTACCAACAACAACTTGGCATCACGTGAAGTCTCACGAAAATCCCGCGGACGCCGCCTCACGTGGCATAACACCCAAGCAGCTCATTGACAACAACTTATGGTGGCATGGACCAAGCTTCCTAACAACTATGCCACCGCAGTGGAATACTGAAGAACTCGTTCCGGACCCACCATCAGATTTACAAGCAGAGCTGGAAGAAAAGAGAGTGCTGGCGACGGTAATAAAAGGGTCACACATACTTGCAGAGTTATTTAACAGGCTGTCCACATTCAATAAAAACAAGCGCACGGTCGCACACTGTCTACGATTCATAAATAATTGCCAACAAGAAAGTCGTAACAAGGGTTGGCTAACCGGTAATGAACTTAAGGCAGCAGAAACAGCAATTATCAAAATAACCCAAGACCAAGATTTCGGGCCAGAAATCGCCTGCATGAACAAGGACAGAAGGCTAGAAAAGGACAGTAAGCTAGGTTCATTAAACCCCTTCTTAGACGGCGAAGGCTTACTCCGTGTGATGGGACGTCTCCAAAACTCCAATCTGACAACCGCCAGCAAACAGCCTGCAATTCTAAGCAAAAACAACATAATTACTCAACGGATAATTGAGGAAGCCCACCAAAACACATTACATGGTGGCGCACAGCTTACCCTTGCAATGCTGAGGCAGAAATATTGGATCATCGATGGGAGACGAGCTGTAAAACAAGTGAAACAAAAATGCATAACCTGCTTTCGCTACAAACAAAAACACATGGAGCAACTAATGGGTAGTCTACCATCAGCAAGAGTGAGCCCGGGAAGACCGTTTTCTAAAACGGGAATCGACTACGCAGGACCCATCCAGCTAAGAACCACCAAGGGTCGGGGTAACAAATCCTATAAAGGATACATTGCCCTATTCGTATGCATGACAACCAAGGCCATACACATTGAGATAGTGAGCAGCCTAACAACAGAGGCATTCATAGCGGCCTACAAAAGATTCGTTTCTAGACGAGGGCTTTGTACGGATATATTCTCTGACAACGGAACCTATTTTGTGGGTGCAAATTCCGTAATGAAGAAGACGTACAGTTCAGCGATGACCACATTACCTGACGACGTAGCAGCCATTTTAGCCAGTGATGAAACGACATGGCATTTCATACCACCTCATACCCCACATTTTGGCGGAATCTGGGAAGCAGGAATAAAATCCGTGAAATTTCATCTTAAGAGAGTAATAGGAGATCAACTCTAACATTCGAAGAATTAACCACTCTCACCACTCAAATCGAAGCGGTTCTCAACTCTCGGCCGCTGATCGCATTAACCAACGACACGACAGATACAACAGCGCTAACACCAGGACACTTTCTCATTGGAGATGCTCTTAAGGCGATGCCGGAAGCGACTACCAGCAGCATAGGATTAAGAACGAGATGGCACATGGTCGAAAAAATGGCGCAAGACTTTTGGAAGCGATGGTCTTCTGAATACATTCACCAACTTCAACAACGGAGCAAGTGGAAAACCTCCCAGCCAAATTTGGCAATAAATGATCTAGTATTGGTAAAGGATGATCAACTACCCCCAACTCGCTGGAAATTGGGACGGATCACAGACACTCACGCCGGAAAAGATGACCTGGTACGAATCGTAACAGTAAAGTGTAAAGACGCGACCTACAAACGACCAATAACAAAGCTGTGCAAACTTCCTATCAACGACGATTCAAGTGAGATGTTACCTATGAAGGCAACACTCAAGGAAACAACCACCGAGAAGGCCAGTGCAATTACAACTCAAAACAACAAACTAGTATCCAGGCAACAACCTCACCGTCGAACCAAGGCGACAGGAGAAATGAACCACATGGCACTAGCCATCCTTTCAGTGTGCTGCCTATTCGGTCTCGTGAGCAGCAATATCGAAATAAGTCCGTTCAATCATTCTATTGGGATACATTTCGAGGAATTGGGCAAGTTGGAGATTGTGGCGACAAAATGGACATTAGTTGTTCAATACAATTTATCTTCCTACTGGGAGGAAATCGAAAACTTTAAAAGAGCCCACACAGAGTTACAATCAGTTTGTAGGGAGCTGTCCGGTTTAAAATGCGACATCATACTTCAGCAACTCTTATTTCAATATAATTATGTGATAGCAGACAACGAGCTGTTATTTGAAAGTAATAAGGATCGTAAACGGATGAAGCGAGGGCTCGGTGACTCAGTGGGCCTTGTACTAGGAGACCTATTTGGAGTGCTCACCCAGCGAGAAGCTGACAAGTATGAATCTTATTTTGAACAAATTAACAGTGACGAAAATTATCTCTTGACTCTCATCAAAAATCAAACAACTATTGTGGATAACACCATCAATTTGGTAAAACATAACACAAACCTCACCACGGCATCTATAAACAACTTAATTAAGGATCAACATCGTTTGCGGCAGGAAATGTTGCAGTTAAACGAATATAGAACGTATGAAGACAGAGTGCGATCAACGCTAATGGCCATTTTTGAAATGATGCTAGTTCTAAAGAGCATCCAGGACACGCAACAAGGATTGCTCAACGTGATTTATCATGCTCATCAAGACGTCCTGCATCCTTCCATACTCACCCCAAGTCAGTTGGAAGAAGAGTTGCAATTCATTCGACAACACGTGCCGGTAACTATTACTCTACCAGGACACGACATTCACGACCTCCATCATGTGTATGAAAGCATGCAAATCCGCACCCGAGTAACTCAAAAAAATGTAATAATTGAGATCACTTTACCACTGTCATTCGTGTGGGACTATACACTAATAGCTGTAGTCCCAATTCCCAACATCATCCATGGAAGCACTCAGTCACAAATCATTAGCTCCACTGACTATATAGCAATGGACAATCGGCGTGAACACTTCGCATTATTAACCAGAGAAGACATGCATAAATGTCAAGTATTTAACCCTGTACATCTCTTATGCGAAGTATCACAAATTATCAACACTCCTTCAAATCAAACGTCATGTGAGGTAGCAATATTACAACGAAAGAACGAGCTGGACACCGTATGCGGCACTAGGTCAACCAAAGCTAGCAATCATTGGATCAAACTTCACGCTGCCAATCAGTGGATATATGTGATACCCAACGAAATCACAATCGATGTCATATGTGGGTCTAGAATCCAATCTTACACTATCGTAGGTTCCGGTATAGTGGAAATCGAATCCGGCTGCGTGCTCAGAGACTCTGACGTTCAATTAATTGCTGTAGGAACCGCTAGACACAATATCAATAAATTTGCTCAGCAGGCGACGCATTTAATGCATAGGGCCAACAACCTACGGGAATTTAGTGCTGTGGTCAAAAATAAGGCAAACGAGGTGGATCAATTGAATTTACTAACCACACCAGAAACAACCGGATTGGATGATCAGCTAGAATCATTGAAAAATGATGAACAGATTACCTTTTATCGTCAGAGTGCTCATCATATACACCATTACGCAATGATTCACATTCTATTTTGGAGTGCTGTGGTAACAGGAGTCATCTGGGTAGCAAACAAATTAAGAGGAAGATGTATTGCAAACCACCGGCCGCCACCTCCTCTAGAGAGAGCCAACGAAAGCATGGTTTAACAGATGGGTGGCATCAGTAAGGCCCGGGAATATGTTGAATCAATGTCAACATGCGCAATAATACAATATTCCAAGCGGTCGATGACACAGTATCGACACGGGTGGAATATTGTATATTGTAGCAAATTCAACAGGTTTAATGTTTCTTTCTTTTTTATATTGTACTTTTGTTGTATATAATTATTGTCAATTTCATACGTAAGCATTATTTTATGTATAAAACCCGATTTATTGCGGTAATAAAATTAGAATTGAATTATAACGCATAAACAACAGTTAGTTTAATTCTCAGTGAATATTTGGAACTCACCAGTGGCCACCCAAATAGCCACATAAACAAACCAAAATCTAGGCAGAGGTCAGATTTTTACATTTTTTTTATATATATATATATATATATATATATATATATATATATATATATATATATATATATATATATATATATATATATATATATATATATATATATATATATATATATATATATATATATATATATATATATATATATATATATATATATATATATATATATATATATATATATATATATATATATATATATATATATATATATATATATATATATATATATATATATATATATATATATATATATATATATATATATATATATATATATATATATATATATATATATATATATATATATATATATATATATATATATATATATATATATATATATATATATATATATATATATATATATATATATATATATATATATATATATATATATATATATATATATATATATATATATATATATATATATATATATATATATATATATATATATATATATATATATATATATATATATATATATATATATATATATATATATATATATATATATATATATATATATATATATATATATATATATATATATATATATATATATATATATATATATATATATATATATATATATATATATATATATATATATATATATATATATATATATATATATATATATATATATATATATATATATATATATATATATAGGGTTACCATATTTCTCAAATTCGAAAAGAGTACATGAGGTTAGACTTTCAAATTCACAATTTCTAGGTCACTTTACCTTTCAATAAAATAAAGAATAAGAAAGCATTTTCAAATGTTATAAAAAAGCACATATATACTTTAACTGTGTATCCATTTCTTTAAAGTTTAAACTTAAATCATTTATTTATTAACATGAAATTGATATTTAGCTTTAGTTCCTATTTCCAACAAGAGCTCCTTATTGATTAAACAAAAATCATAAAATTGAGCATTTGAATATTTTTAACCGATTCGCAAAATTAGCTTTACTTTTATTATTTCGCAAAATTTGCTTCGATTATTATTTCGCAAAACTAGTTTTACTTTTACAGGAATATATATATATATATATATATATATATATATATATATATATATATATATATATATATATATATATATATATATATTTTCACACACCATCCATTTACACAAATATCAGTACACCTGCGCTGAATTCTGCACTTCAACAGAGGGTCTTAGTTGTGTTTATTAACATCATCGATCGTAATCGATGACGAAAATTTGCCTTGACCCAGCCTCTGGTGAAATCCGAACCCATATCCTGGTTCAAGTGTGGAAGCTTCATCACTTGTCCGGTAAAGCACGGAATTTAAATGTAAAATTCTACACACGTTTTTGAGTAATAATTTTTGTATTAATTTCTGCCATACCATAGCACTCTTTTAATGCTTATGTGTGTACAGTATATACATATCTCTTTTGCTGCCCGATAACACAATTGTGTGGGTACGGCAAAAATACCATGTCAAAAATTTATTTTTGTATATGTTTTCAATCAACTTACAGATTTGTGCATTCCTTTCAAACTTATTTTCGTTAAAAGAAACACTATATTTATACACATGATTGTGTTGGTTGTACTTCAAAAGAAGCCAAATTTTTTATCAAAAACGAAATTACATACTATGATTTTTTACTCACACATTTGTATGGTTTGGACGTTAATTGAACCGTTTTTTTTTTTGGTTGAAAAAGAGATATAGCAAAATAGTTGTCAATTTGTCGCAAAGCCCATCTAAGGAATGCTGTGCACAATTATTTAAAATATGTGGTGGGCATCTAATTCCAACAATATCTTTTCCGAAAGAGTTTTGTAAAATGCAAAATACATTATTTTCGCCTCTTCTATCAACTCCTCCAAGTTAGGTTACGAATTGTAGCTACTCGACGTGCACTGATTTATCTTTTTATCAAATATTGTATAATAGAGCACGTATCGATAACTACAATAAATCCATTTAGAAATAGCGAGAAGAGTGGAAACATGAAGGGACGACAAAAATGTATAAGCTAATTACTTGACAAAAATGTATAAGCTAATTACTTTGTTCCAGCAAAACTGACAAGCTGACAGAAATATTAAACCAAAGTTTGGAAAAAGATTGATAAAATTGAAAGTAGCAAACATAATTTAAAAATATGATTATGGCGTTAGAGAAAAGAGTACTTTGGTTGGAAAAATCGAAAAAGAGAGAGAAAAAAGAGAAGAGGCTGAAAAAGAGTACTGTACTATTTAAAAGAGTACGGTTGGTAACCCTATATAATACAGACGAATTTAAAATTTCTTAATTTATTTAGTATTTAGTGTGGGCTTAATACACACATATAAAATGAGAAATTCCAAGAGTTTTCTGATTTGGTGATATAATTCGCTAAATCGAAATGTTCTTGTTTCATACTATAGGTGTGAAGCAAGAGGTAAATTTTTGCAGTTTGGTCGTTGCAACCTTGATGAGTAGACCAACTTTTATCGGTACGAAACCAAACTGCCAAGAGGAAACTTGAGGAAGTTCTCATTTTTGTAAAGGGTTGTGTGGCTCTGTACACACAAATACCCTTGGGGTTAATGGGGGGTTGAGTGAATTTTCTACTTCTTTTTAGTAGAGTATTGTAAGTAAATGACCTCATTTTTTGGTGGCCCGAAAGGTCTCAAACAATGTGAATGTCATAGAAAATAATATTTGTCTATAAAAAAGCCGAAAATCTTTAAAGTAATTAAAGCCTCAGTTACAATGCATCCGCTCCGCTCCGTTCCGCTTTTCCATAAAAATTTAAATTTGACATGTTGTATATAATTTACCATGAAAACGGAAAGGTTAGTTACAATGGAGCGGAAAAGACGGACCGTTTTTTTAAAAAAATTAAAATTTTACGGAAGAGCGGAAAACATAACCTCAACAACTATTTCGTTCATTCGTAAAAATGTTGTGTTGTAATATCCAGCGCTCTTTCTGTCCTAAATTTAAAGGGCGTACCCACCATCACCCCTTGTTTTAAATGTTTTTTCGGTATTTTATTTATAAAATATACAAATCGCACAGCAACTGTAAAATTTCATAATCCTCCATGACGTTTTATTTACTTTCATTTAAATGTGATTTTGACAAGCGGAACGGAGACATTGTAACTAGCGAACGGAAAAAACGGAACGGAAACTATTTTAAGGAAACGGAACGGAACGGAGCGGATGCATTGTAGCTGAGGCTTAATACAGACGAATTTAAAATTTCTTAATTTATTTAGTGTGGGCTTAATACACACATATAAAATGAGAAATTCCAAGAGTTTTCTGCTTTGGTGATATAATTCGCTAAATCGAAATGTTCTTGTTTCATACTATAGGTGTGAAGCAAGAGGTAAATTTTTGCAGTTTGGTCGTTGCAACCTGATGAGTAGACCAACTTTTATCGGTACGAAACCAAACTGCCAAGAGGAAACTTGAGGAAGTTCTCATTTTTGTAAAGGGTTGTGTGGCTCTGTCCACACAAATACCCTTGGGGTTAATGGGGGGTTGAGTGAATTTTCTACTTCTTTTTAGTAGAGTATTGTAAGTAAATGACCTCATTTTTTGGTGGCCCGAAAGGTCTCAAACAATGTGAATGTCATAGAAAATAATATTTGTCTATAAAAAAGCCGAAAATCTTTAAATATATATATATATATATATATATATATATATATATATATATATATATATATATATATATATATATATATATATATATATATATATATATATTATATATATATATATATATATATATATATATATATATATATATATATATATATATATATATATATATATATATAATATATATATATATATATATATATATAGTATATATATATATATATATATATATATATATATATATATTAATATATATATATATATAATATATATATATATATATATATATATATATATATATAATATATATATATATATATATATATATATATATATATATATATATAATATATATATATATATATATATATATATATATATATATATATATATATATATATATATATATATTATATATATATATATATATATATATATATATAATATGGAGTTTGAATCTAAATAGGAGACGGAGTGGACGTGTTTTTGTGTCGCTCCTCATTTTCAAATAAAATAATTTTTTGTGTGTACTAAATAATATGTGTTGAAGTGATAATTTGTACATAGTTTTTTTATTAATTTGCGTAAGATGCACGTGCAATCGTTTAGAATATATACATAATTTATACTATTAATTTCGTATATATTTTGATACCATTGCATGAATACATACTTGCACATTTTGGATCTAAATTACTATGTTTATAAACAAAGTTCTAAATTACTATGTTTATAAACAAAGTTTCACGTGAAACTAACGGATCCAAAAGAGAAGTTTTTTTGATTTAATATTAATTTTTATTTTATTATATTTTATTATATTTTTCCTTGTGAGTGCTTATATACTTGAACATAGTATATAAAAAATATATAGCACACACAAGGATATCCAACATATATTTTGTTTGAACATACACGTGGTTTTATATAAAGTTGGAGTAAGAGAGTGGTTGGTGTATGTTTGTTCTATTTTATTTTGTTTTGCGTTCTCTTGAAATTTACCGATCACAAATATACTTGTTTTGTTTTGCTTGGGAATAAAATGAATTTGCGAATGAAACAGCAATCGATAATAACATTCTCTGTTGTCGATTTTTGATGTTGCACTCGATATTGTGTTCCACTTTGATTGCAATAATTTGTGTTTTATACGTACATGTACGTACATTTTACTCACAAACACGGCATAATCATACGAGTGTTTATATGTAGGTTTATCTACGATGAATCTGATGGTGTTGTTGGACGCTTTCAAGTTATTAGGAATCGGGACCTAAAGATTTGGATCTGCAGACCATCGGATAAATATAATATGTTATACATGTTATATATGTTATATATTATATTGAAGCCTTGTCATTGAAATGTTAGTGTTTTCAACGTTTGGAACCATGAGATATTTGTCTTGGCTTATTAACTTCATATTTATTTTACTTTATGATTTTCAATTCAAATAAGCTAACCAAATACCTCCTGTAATAGAATGTTGTTCACGGTGGCCTTTCCAAATGAATTTATATTATAATTTTACTAAGTTTCAACATCTAGGTACCAGACTATTCTGTTCCAAATTAGATGAATAAATGAATATTTTAGGTAGCTATATGACACACTTACAAGATCATATTAAAATATAATTAATATTTGACCACGTGGACTAAATAAGTATTTTAGGTCATCATATGTATAAATACATGCTGTCGAGTTTTTAGGGAACAAGTATCTCGGGTTAAATGGTGTTGGGTTAGTTTTTAGGCGAACATATAATAACAGCATAAGATGAGATGACCCTAGATGCCAATGGAAATAATTATTCCAGTCGTACTATGTATGACTGATGACGATAAATACGTATGATGAAAGTTAGAAGTTCCCTATACCATTTCCCAATTAACACAAACTAATACACTAACAAATTCTCTTCCAAGGTGTGATTTTTATTGTGACTAACTTAACTAACCTATTAATGTAGTTAGATAATAACTTTGCTGCGGTTACCGCCCTGGTTATTTCTGTGATTAACATCCTATCCCGATAAACCATTCATGTCGAGGATGCAGGCAGGGCCTGGGCCCGCATAATTTTGGAATATGGTAAGATGCAGGCTTTAATATTGTATCGCGCATATTCCAGGAATGTGCTATACATACCTAGGATCACCATTATGGTTGGCCTGTACGTCTCTATCATATCATATCATATCATATCATCATATCATATATATATATATATATATATATATATATATATATATATATATATATATATATATATATATATATATATATATATATATATAT